>CM072239.1:46800248-46895248 GCA_036851935.1 Coregonus suidteri | reverse complement strand
TTTTTTAATCATGATTATAATTTTTTTTAAATGTACTGCCAGGGCCCAATTATGGCAATATTGATCTAGAATGTGAAGGTTCTGTTGAAGACCTTCTTTGGTTGGTGATACAGTGAGGGAAAAAAGTATTTGATCCCCTGCTGATTTTGTACGTTTGCCCACTGACAAAGAAATTATCAGTCTATAATTTTAATGGTAGGTTTATTTGAACAGTGAGAGACAGAATAACAACAAAAAAATCCAGAAAAACGCATGTCAAAATTTTTATAAATTAATTTGCATTTTAATGAGGGAAATAAGTATTTGACCCCTCTGCAAAACATGACTTAGTACTTGGTGGCAAAACCCTTGTTGGCAATCACAGAGGTTTCTTGTAGTTGGCCACCAGGTTTGCACACATCTCAGGAGGGATTTTGTCCCACTCCTCTTTGCAGATCTTCTCCAAGTCATTAAGATTTCGAGGCTGACGTTTGGCAACTCGAAGCTTCAGCTCCCTCCACAGATTTTCTATGGGATTAAGGTCTGGAGACTGGCTAGGCCACTCCAGGACCTTAATGTGCTCTTCTTGAGCCACTCCTTTGTTGCCTTGGCCGTGTGTTTTGGGTCATTGTCATGCTGGAATACCCATCCACGACCCATTTTCAATGCCCTGGCTGAGGGAAGGAGGTTCTCACCCAAGATTTGACGGTACATGGCCCCGTCCATCGTCCCTTTGATGCGGTGAAGTTGTCCTGTCCCCTTAGCAGAAAAACACCCCCAAAGCATAATGTTTCCACCTCCATGTTTGACGGTGGGGATGGTGTTCTTGGGGTCATAGGCAGCATTCCTTCTCCTCCAAACACGGCGTGTTAAGTTGATGCCAAAGAGCTCAATTTTGGTCTCATCTGACCACAACACTTTCACCAAGTTCTCCTCTGAATCATTCAGATGTTCATTGGCAAACTTCAGACGGGCATGTATATGTGCTTTCTTGAGCAGGGGGACCTTGCGGGCGCTGCAGGATTTCAGTCCTTCACGGCGTAGTGTGTTACCAATTGTTTTCTTGGTGACTATGGTCCCAGCTGCCTTGAGATCATTGACAAGATCCTCCTGTGTAGTTCTGGGCTGATTCCTCACCGTTCTCATGTTCATTGCAACTCCACAAGTTGAGATCTTGCATGGAGCCCCAGGCCGAGGGAGATTGACAGTATTTTGTGTTTCTTCCATTTGCGAATAATCGCACCAACTGTTGTCACCTTCTCACCAAGCTGCTTGCCGATGGTCTTGTAGCCCATTCCAGCCTTGTGTAGGTCTACAATCTTGTCCCTGACATCCTTGGAGAGCTCTTTGGTCTTGGCCATGGTGGAGAGTTTGGAATCTGATTGATTGACTGCTTCTGTGGACAGGTGTCTTTTATACAGGTAACAAACTGAGATTAGGAGCACTCCCTTTAAGAGTGTGCTCCTAATCTCAGCTCGTTACCTGTATAAAATACACCTGGGAGCCAGAAATCTTTCTGATTGAGAGGGGGTCAAATACTTATTTCCCTCATTAAAATTCAAATCAATTTATAACATTTTTGACATGTGTTTTTCTGGATTTTTTTGTTGTTATTCTGTCTCTCACTGTTCAAATAAACCTACCATTCAAATTATAGACTGATAATTTCTTTGTCAGTGGGCTAACGTACAAAATCAGCAGGGGATCAAATACTTTTTTCCTTCACTGTAGAAGGAACAAGTCATCAGCATATAGCAGGTATTTTACCTCTGTGTCAAATAGTGTGAGTCCTGGGGCTGGAGAATGGTCCAACATGTCTGCTAATTCATTGATATAAATGTTGAAAAGATTTGGACTCAAACGCAGCCTTGTCTCACACCTCAACGTTGTGAAAATAATTATGTTCTTTGGTTTTTGATTTTTATTGCACACTTGATTTCTGTGTACATACATTTTATTAAGTCATACACCTTACCACCAAGCCCACTTTGGAGAATTTTGTAGAATGTCTCTTCGTGCCAAATAGAATCAAATGCTTTTCTAAAGTCAATAAAGCAAGCAAAGACATCAGGGAAGCAGCCAGAAGTTAAAACTATGTTGAACAACTTAAGCACAGCATTTTGCAACTCAGGTGTGCTGTTTTTCAGCATTTAATTTCTGATGTTATTTAGACCACAAGCCTTCTTTGATTTTATAGATTTGAGCTTTTCATTTAGTTCTTGTTGGGTTATTGGGTAATCTAATGGATATTGGTTGTTTTTAATGACTGATTCAAGGATGTTCAATTTTTCTTGAATTTCTAATTGGTTCTGTTGTAAGTCTTTTTGTGGGATGTTTTTGTATAGATTATCAAAATAAGTTTCCAAATTCCTTCATCTTGTATGGTTAATTATTGTGGCTTTGTCATGCTTAAATTGTTCCACATGTCCCAGAACTGATTTTGGTCAATTGCACTTTCAATTTCATCAAGTGTCTTGTTGGTATAATTCAATTTATTGCGTTTCAGTGTATGTTTATACTGTTTCAGAGTTTCAAAGTATTCATAGCGTAGATCTGGGTTGTTTTGCTGCTTATGTTTTTCATTTGACATTTGTCTTAGGTGTTTTCTAATTGTTTTACATTCGTTATTAAACCATTTTTCAGAAACATTTTGTTTTTTGTTTCTGATGTTGCATTTATTTGGTTTTCTCAAATTTGCTTTCGATGCTGCTTTTTGGAAAATGCAATTGATGTTTTGAGTAGCTGAATTGACACCTTCTTTATTGTTTTGGTATTGTGAGTTATTGAAAAACTGTATAGAGTTCATCATTTCATTTGAGTTCAATGTTTCAATGAATCTCTCTGCACTGTTTTGAGCCCATCTGTACGATTGGTTCATGTTGTAGAGTTTATTGGGCTGTTTTTTTTTAATGAATATTGCCGGTTAATTTCTTCAGAAACACGTTGATCTGACTGTGATCTGACAATAATATATAATATAATATGGCATTTAGCAGACGCTTTTATCCAAAGCGACTTACAGTCATGCGTGCATACATTTTTTGTGTACGTGTGGTCCCGGGGATCGAACCCACTACCTTGGCGTTACAAGCACCGTGCTCTACCAGCTGAGCTACAGAGGACCATAGTGTCTGTGGTCTGACAGTGAATACGCTAATGGAGGAGGGGTCGATGTCAATGATGGCATAATCGACTACACTTGTTCCAAGAGCTGAGCAGTAAGTAAACCGACCTAAAGAGTCCCCTCTGATTCTACCATTAAGCATGTGCAGGCCTAAGGCTCGACAGAGATGCACTAACTCCTTCCCATTTTTGTTCAGTATTTGGTCAGGACTGTTTCTATTATTTATAATTGGGCTACTGTACAAGGAGGGGTGTCCCAATATGTGGTGGTTACCTCCCGCATCAGTGTAGTCAGGCTCAGAACCTGTTCTTGCATTGAAATCTCCACAAAGAAGCACTTTACCCTCTGCCTGAAATTGAATGATTTCTGTATGGAGATTGTCAAAAAACGGATCATCATAATTTGATAAATCTGAAGGAGGAGCATAAGCTGCACATATGTATACATCATTGTCACAATAGATTGTACCTTTGTTAAGTTTTAACCAAATGTGATTAGTACCTTTTTTTCATTTCATTCAGTGCTAAGTCCTGCTTATGCCAAATGATGATTGCACCTGAGTCCCGGCCCCGTTTAACATTTTTATGTTTGATTGATGGTAGTAAACTTTCTCTATAGCCTGAGGGACACTGAGTATCTATGTCTCCACGACACCATGTTTCCAGTAGGATTATGATGTCCTGTCCCTTGATGTTTTTAATCAATTCTGGATTTGTTGTTTTATAACCAAAATGTGAAGAGTACAGGCCCTGGATATTCCAAGAGCTGATAGTTAATGATCTCATTTATAATAAGTGATATTCACTGGTTTGAGTAAAGTAAATTAAAAAAAGATATATAAAAATATTTTAAAAATAATAATAATAGTGATACATATATACATACATACATACATGCATACATACATACATACATACATATACACATATATATATACACATATACACATACATATACACACATACATACATATGCACACACATACACACACACACACACACACACATATATACATACACACACACCATTACACATCACTATTATTATAATACCAGTGCCAATAAAATAAAGGATAGTTGTAAACAAATTAATATAAATTAATCTCTCTCTCTCTCTCTCTCTCTCTCTCTCTCTCTCTCTCTCTGTCTCTCTCTCTCTCTGTCTCTCTGTCTCTCTGTCTCTCTCTCTCTCTCGCTCTATCTCTGTCTCTCTCTCTCTCTCTCTCTCTCTCTCTCTCTCTCTCTCTCTCTCTCTCTCTCTCTCTCTCTCTGTCTCTCTCTCTCTCTCTCTCTCTCTCTCTCTCTCTCTCTCTCTCTCTCTCTCTCTCTCTCTCTCTCTGTATCTATCTGTATCTCTCTGTCTCTGTCTCTCTGTCTCTGTCTCTCTCTGTCTCTCTCTCTCTGTCTCTCTCTCTCTGTCTCTCTGTCTCTCTCTCTCTCTGTCTCTCTGTCTCTCTCTCTCTCTCCACTGCATGCTGGGAGTGTTTGGTGCGTGCTGGGAATTGTTTGAGTGAGTGCTAAGTGCGAGTGTTGTGTAGAGTTAGATATCCTGGGTTTTCCTTTTCTTGGTGATATCCTTTTTTTCTTCTATGCATGATTAAGGTTATTATTTCTATTTTTTTGTTGCGGTAGAATTAAGTATATTGTTTTTCGTGTCGAAATTACCCTGATTTTGGTGGGGATGGCGGCCCGAATCGGGACGCCGTCCCTGTCACTTTCGGCACGGCTTTAGGTGTGTTACTGAAGCTACTGTCACGGTGGAAGGAGGTTCTGGTCGCCGTAGGAGAGAAGGTAGGATATGAGAATGTTGCTTATGCGTCACGGATGAATAAAGCGGTGGTGGTATTTCTTAAAGAAGAGCGCCTTGTTGATCGTATGGTTGAGCATGGCATACTTCTTAAAGGAATGTTTATTCAAGTTACGCCGCTTTTTTCTCCGTCAACAAGGGTAACGATTTCAAATGTACCGCCGTTCATTCCAAATGAGCTATTGGAGCGCGAGTTATTGCGCTTTGGGAAGTTTGCAAGTTCAATTAAGGTTGTCCCATTGGGTTGCAAACACCCGGCGTTGAAACAGGTAATGTCGTTTCGGCGACAGGTGTTTATGTTTTTGGACTCACCAAGACCCCGGAACAGACTTTGGAGTTATCGTTTAAAAGTCAAGTATGACAATAGATTGTATATGGCTTATGCTAGTACAGGTAGTCAACGGTGTTTTGAGTGTGGGGATGTTGGTCATAAGCGACATGCTTGCCCGAAAAGGGAGAAGGCAGAGGGAGGGGCGCAGGTGGTCCTCGTAACGCCTGGGCCCACTGATGTAGGAAGAGGTGGGCTGACAGTGGTAGAGCAGCCGCACGCATCTGTTGCTGAGGAACAAGTTGTCCGTGTTGAGGGCACAGAGGTGCAACTTGTACCAGAGGGAAATGTTATGCAGGGGGATTTTTTTGTTGTAGAAGGTAAGGATGGATCTGAAGGGCCATTTCCTCAGACTGGTGAGGAGGTGCCCAGTACGAGTGCTGTGGTACAGGAGGGGGTACATGTGGAGCTAATCTCCCAGGTAGTGGAGGAGATGCCCACTACAAGTAATGGGTTACAGGAGAGGGTTCATGTGGAGCTCATCTCCCAGGTAGTGGTGGAGGAGATGCCCACTATGAGTGCCTGGGGGTACAGGGGGGGCTAGTCTCCCAGGTAGTGGAGGAGATGCCCACTATGAGTGCTGGGTTACAGGGGGGGCTAGATGCCCACTCTCCCAGGTAGTGGAGGAGATGCCCACTACGAGTAATGGGGTTCAGGTGGGGCTAGTCTCCCAGGTAGTGGAGTAGATGCCCACTACGAGATGGGGTTCATGCCTGGAGGAGATGCCTGGTACGAGTGATGGGGTGCAAGTGGGGAGTGTTGAAAGGGATGTGGTAGAGGGGAGTCAGTGGTCTGTGGCCTCAGTTGAGGAGGATCAGGAGAAGGATATGGATATGGATATCTCTCTTGATACGGTATCAGCTGGTGAGGACTCAATTTACGATCTAGAGGAGGTAAAAGGGTTTCTGGATCAGACTTTTGGGAAATCTGTCAAATTGGCAGATTATTTTGATGTTGATAAGTTTGTGAGGTCAGCTGTGATGTTACAGAAGACGGTGGGGTTAGACCAGTTGAGTGAGAAGAAGCGGTTTCGCTTGAGGAAATTTGTTACTGCTGTTGCAGCAGCAAAGGGTGGTGGGAAACGTGGTCAGGTTAAGAGAAAATTTAAATAATGATGATGATTATGCCTCATAGGGTGTTCTATTCTCTTTGTCTGGTTTCTCTGTGGTATCTTCTGCTTTTCCTTTTTCTTTTCTATATGGAGGTACTAAGGGTAGGTTCTCTCAACATTAATGGAGGAAGGGACAGGAATAAGAGGGCTTGGGTATTAGAAGTAATAAAACAGAAAAGGCTTAATGTAGTTTTCCTACAGGAGACACATAGTGATGAGGAAAATGCGGCTGACTGGGGTATGTGGTGGGAGGGGCAGCATATACTCAGTCATGGTACTAATTTCAGTGCTGGGGTGGCAATCTTGTTTTCTTCAGGCTTAGGGGTGACTGTGGTATCTACAACAGAGATTGTCAAGGGTCGGGTTTTATTGGTCAAGGTGGATGTTATGGTTTTTTTTTTTTTTTTTTTTTGAATGTTTATGCTCCTAATGAGGGTACAGAGCGTATTGTTGGTTTTGATAAAATAAAGGAAACCTTAAGACAGTGTGACCAAGAGGGGTGTATGGTTTTAGGGGGGGACTGGAACTGTACAGTGGATTTTACTGTTGATCGCACCGCTGAAGAACCTCACCTGCGGTCAGCAATTTGTCTGTCTGGTCTATTAACTGAGTTTGAGCTTTCTGATGTGTGGAGAGTAAGGAATGCAAAAGTTAGGCAGTACACATGGCTAAAAGTTAATGAAGGTCATGTCAGTGCAGCAAGGTTAGACAGGTTGTATGTATCTGAGCAATACTGTAGTAGGGTTGGAAGGTGTGACATTACTCCTGTGGGTTTCTCTGATCACCATATTGTCACTGTTGATATTCACTTGTCCTGTCCACGAAGGTCATCATCTTATTGGTATTTTAATGTTAAATTGTTACATGATGTCATGTTTTGTGAAAGGTTTTTTTGTTGTTTTGGGAAAAATGGAGGGTTACAAAAGGGAATTTTGAGTCCTTGAGACAATGGTGGGAGGTTGGGAAGGCCCAAATACGATTATTTTGTCAACAGTATACTGCTCTGTCTCGAATTGAAGTTAAAGAGACTATCAGGGCCCTTGAGCAGAACATTAAATCTATTGAATTGAAGTTGCTCACTCAGAATGACCCCGGACTAGTCATGAACTTACAGGACAAGAAACATGAATTGAGGTCGTTTCTGCATGAAAGAGTGAAGGGTGCCTTGATTAGGTCTCGTTTCGCTTCCCTCAAGGATATGGATGCTCCTAGTGCTTTTTTTTTTAACCTAGGACAGTCGACATTGCAACGTAAACAGATGGTCTGCCTTCGTCTCCCTGATGGGAAGGTGACCACGGATGACAGTGAAATGCGTCAACATGCCGTGGATTTCTATTCTGCCCTCTATAAGGCGGAGGATTGTGACTCTCTGTGTACTGAACAGTTGTTACACGGTCTTCCTCAATTGGGACCTGAGCAAAGAGTCGCATTGGACTCTGACATTACACTGCAAGAGCTGTCCACAGCAGTTATGCAGCTCTCAACAGGCCGAGCCCCTGGCATTGATGGTTTACCATCTGAGTTTTACAAGCACTTTTGGGGGTCTATTGGGGAGGATTTTTATGAAGTGGTGTGTGAATCTTTTCATGAGGGCTCTCTTCCTGTATCTTGTCAACGTGCGGTACTTTCACTGTTGCCAAAAAGGGGGATTTGGCTCTCATAAAAAATTGGAGACCTGTTGCTTTGCTGTGTGCAGAATATAAAATTGTTTCTAAATGTCTCTCAAACAGGTTGAAAGAGTATCTGGGATTGTTGGTCCACAAGGACCAGTCCTACTGTGTACCTGATCGCTCTATTGTTGACAACTTGTTTCTAATAAGAGATGTTTTGGACATTTGTAAACTGTCTGATGTAAATGTGGGTTTACTTTCTTTGGATCAGGAGAAGGCTTTTGATCGTGTGGACCACCAGTACTTGTTTAAAACAATGAAAGCCTTTGGGTTTGGGGATGTTTTTTTGTCTTGGATGAAGTTACTGTATGCTGGGGCCTCGTGTATGGTGAAGGTGGGGGGTGGTTTGAGTTGTCCCATCCCTGTCCAAAGGGGCATCAGGCAGGGATGCCCAATTTCAGGGCAGTTATACAGTCTGGCGATTGAACCAATGCTTTGTTTTTTAAGAGCGAAGCTTACTGGTTTCTCTGTGCCAGGTGTAATGAAGGGTCCCACGATAGCACTGTCTGCGTATGCAGATGACGTGACAGTTTTTATTACAGGGGGGGTGAGGATGTTAAGGTTCTCTCAGACGCCTTAAAGGTGTATGAGGGGGCCTCCTCAGCTAGAGTCAATTGGGGAAAGAGTGAAGCGCTGTGGGCAGGCCAGCTTCAGATGGGGTCCGCTCCACGGTTACCAGGGGGGCTTCAGTGGGGCAGAGATGGGATGAAGACTTTGGGGGTTTTTCTAGGCTCCGATGTCTTTCAGAAAAAGAACTGGGAGGGTGTAGTGGAGAAAGTGTGTGTGCCAGACTGTCAAGATGGAAATGGGTGCTGCCCCAGCTGTCTTATAGGGGAAGGGTACTGGTAGCTAATAACCTAGCTGCCTCTACCCTGTGGCACAGACTAATGATTTTACAGCCACCAAAGGGTCTGATACAAGAGCTTCAGAGGACCCTTGTCAACTTCTTCTGGTCTGGACAACATTGGATTAAAGCTTCAGCCCTGTACCTGCCACTGCACGAGGGTGGGCAAGGCCTGGTGGACATTTCTTCCAGGATCATGGCTTTCCGGCTTCAAGCAGCCCAGAGACTGTTGTACAGTGACGGTTCTAGCTGGGTTGACACAGCCTACGCATTGATGAGGAGAGCGGGCTGTTTGGGCTTAGACAAGCACCTTTTCCTCTTAAAGCTGGAGGGGGGTGAGTTGCCTGGCCTGACTCCATTTTATGAGTCTGTTATGCAGGCTTGGAGAGTTCTGGTCAAGTCCCGTAAGGCCTGCACGCCACCAGGGATGTGGCTTTTTGAAGAGCCTCTTTTTTCACAACACTGCCATCCAGTCCCGTGTTCTGGGTTCAGCTAGCCTACGTTCATGCCTGTTAGGCGTGGGGTGTACTAAGCTGGGTCATCTGATGTGGAACAGGAATAGGTCGTTGGAGGAGCTGGGAGAAAGAGCGGGGATCCGATCGTCTCGCCTACTGAGGAAGGTCGTCGCTGAGGTCTGTGATTCCTTGCCAGTACTTCATCTGCAGTATGTGACTGACACTTCCAATTCTGATCGGTGGAAGGAGGGTCTGGATTATGTGTTCCCTGCACTGATTGTTAGTGCTGCGGCGGGGGCATTCGAGGAGGACGTGGGGATGCTGCTTTCCTTCGATACCCCGGAGCTGGGGGAGTTCAAGGAGGTGGGAAAGAAGGCCATGTACAGAATATGTGTAAAGGTGTCCCATGCCTCTTCCCTGGAAGGGGTAAAATCGACGAGGTGGGCGGGTGTGCTTGGTCCAGGTGCCTCCCCAAAAGGCTGTTGGCGAACACTATACAAACTGCCTATTGATAAGAGGACAGCTGACCTCCAATGGAGGATAATACATGGAGCCATAGCCACCAACATGTATCTGGTACACCTGGATCCTACTGTTGGGGAGGGGTGTCCATTCTGTGCTCAGTCTGAAACTCTGGCACATCTGTTTTTACAGTGTCCCAGGTTGGTCGGGATGATTGACCTGATCACTAATTGGTTCTCAGCTCTGGGAGAGGTTTTCTCTTCCCAACTGTATATATTTGGGCCAAAGTACAGGTTTAGTCAGAAAGCTGTAGTTGTGTTGCTTAATTTTGTGTTAGGGGCAGCAAAATTAGCCATATGGAAGACCCGAAAGAACAGTATTCGGGGACAGGGGTCTGTGGATGTGGTGGGAATGCTGGAGGGAATGTTGGCAGCAAGACTAAGAATTGAGTTTGCTTATTATAAACTGGTCAACAATATTGATCTGTTTATGAGTATATGGGGTATTCAGATGCTGTTGTGTTCTGTTACTGTGGAGGAGGAATTGGAGTTGTGTTTTTAATTGATGTGTAAATACGGTTTTGTATGAGTATTTGTGTGGTGGGCTCCCAGACCCAATAAAGATTATTTAAAACTCAAACTCTCTCTTTGCCAAAGCAAGTGAAGTAGATAGTAAACAAAAGTGAAATAAACAATAAATATTAACAGTAAACATTACACTTAGAAGTTTCAAAAGAATAAAGACATTTCAAATGTCATATTATGTATATATACAGTGTTGTAACAATGTGCAAATAGTTAAAGTACAAATGGGAAAATAAATAAACATAAATATGGGTTGTATTTACAATGGTGTTTGTTCTTCACTGGTTGCCCTTTTCTTGTGGCAACAGGTCACAAATCTTGCAGCTGTGATGGCACACTGTGTTTTTTCACCCAGTATATAAGGGAGTTTATCAAAATTGGGTTTGTTTTCTAATTCTTTGTGGATCGCTGTAATCTGAGGGAAATATGTGTCTCTAATATGGTCATACATTTGGCAGGAGGTTAGGAAGTGCAGCTCAGTTTCCACCTCATTTTGTGGGCAGTGTGCACATAGCCTGTCTTCTCTTGAGAGCCAGGTCTGCCTACGGCGGCCTTTCTCAATAGCAAGGCTATGCTCACTGAGTCTGTACATAGTCAAAGCTTTCCTTAAGTTTGGGTCAGTCACAGTGGTCTCTATCTCTCTCTCTCTCTCTCTCTCTCTCTCTCTCTCTCTCTCTCTCTCTCTCTCTCTCTCTCTCTCTCTCTCTCTCTCTCTCTCTCTCTCTCTCTCTCTCTCTCTCTCTCTCAATGACTGACTGACTTGCCGACTGACACCACTGTTTTTAGAACCTTGCATCAACCAGGATTCTCTGCATGTGTTCTAAAACTCCAGGGGGACATAGCTGGAGATGCAACAACCTGTATGTCCGTCTTCCTGCCTGCCTGTATGTCTGTCCGTCCGTCCGTCTATCAGCCAGTTAATTTCGAAAGCGGAACTCTTAGGAATACATACACTAACCAGAAGAAGTGGCATTAGGCTGTAGTCAGCCATACGGTGTTACAGTGTGTTCTGTTGTCGTGTAGGGGTCCCTCTGGCATTAGCCTGTAGTCAGCCATACATTACAGAGATGATGAGGAAGGATCCTGAAGACACAGTCTTTAGTTGGCTGACTGGCTGACTGGCTGATTGACTGGCTGACTGGCTGACTGGCTGATTGACTGGCTGACTGGCTGACTGGCTGGCTGACTGGCTGATTGACTGGCTGACTGCCTGACTGGCTGATTGACTGGCTGACTGGCTGACTGGCTGATTGACTGGCTGACTGACTGGCTGACTGGCTGACTGGCTGACTGACTGGCTGACTGGCTGACTGGCTGACTGACTAGCTGACTAGCTGGCTGACTGACTGACTGACTGGCTGACTGACTGGCTGACTGGCTGACTGACTGACTAGCTGACTAGCTGGCTGACTGACTGGCTGACTGGCTGGCTGACTGACTGGCTGCCTGACTGGCTGACTGGCTGACTGGCTGACTGACTGACTGACTGACTTGACTGGCTGGCTGACTGACTGACTAGAGTGGGTTAGCACTGGCTGACTAGCGATCCCTTGACTGACTAGTCTGACATGACTGATGGCTGGCTGGCTGATTGACTGGCTGACTGGCTGGCTGACTGGCTGACTAGCTGACTGGCTGACAGATAAGGAAAGCACTGTCTTTCACCTTCGGCCAGTCTCTTGGGTGTCACAGTGGAGGGAGTGGGTTAGCAGGGCTGTTATGCTCTGTAGCGATCCCTTAGGGTGTAACTAGTCTTACATACCAGGTGTAATGGTCCCTTGGGGTGTAGCTAGTCTTACATACCAGGTGTATACATTACACTGTGGTCTCTGCTATGAAATACACATCAGGTCAACAACGCAAGCCTAGGTCCCAAATGGCTCCCCATCCCCTTGGCTCTTTTCAATTATAGTTGACTGATCATCTGGGATTACATTAACCAGTTGGTATACACCCCCAGGCTCTGTTCTGATCATCTGATCATATCATTAACCAGTTGGTATACACCCCCAGGCTCTGTTCTGATCATCTGATCATTTCATTAACCAGTTGGGATGCACCCCCAGGCTCTGTTCTGATCATCTGATCATCTCATTAACCAGTTGGTATGCACCCCCAGGCTCTGTTCTGATCATCTGATCATCTCATTAACCAGTTGGGATGCACCCCCAGGCTCTGTTCTGATCATCTGATCATCTCATTAACCAGTTGGGATGCACCCCCAGGCTCTGTTCTGATCATCTGATCATCTCATTAACCAGTTGGGATGCACCCCCAGGCTCTGTTCTGATCATCTGATCATTTCATTAACCAGTTGGGATGCACCCCCAGGCTCTGTTCTGATCATCTGATCATCTCATTAACCAGTTGGGATGCACCCCCAGGCTCTGTTCTGATCATCTGATCATTTCATTAACCAATTGGTATGCACCCCCAGGCTCTGTTCTGATCATCTGATCATCTCATTAACCAGTTGGGATGCACCCCCAGGCTCTGTTCTGATCATCTGATCATCTCATTAACCAGTTGGGATGCACCCCCAGGCTCTGTTCTGATCATCTGATCATCTCATTAACCAGTTGGTATGCACCCCCAGGCTCTGTTCTGATCATCTGATCATCTCATTAACCAGTTGGGATGCACCCCCAGGCTCTGTTCTGATCATCTGATCATCTCATTAACCAGTTGGGATGCACCCCCAGGCTCTGTTCTGATCATCTGATCATATCATTAACCAGTTGGGATGCACCCCCAGGCTCTGTTCTGATCATCTGATCATCTCATTAACCAGTTGGTATGCACCCCCCAGGCTCTGTTCTGATCATCTGATCATCTCATTAACCAGTTGGTATGCACCCCCAGGCTCTGTTCTGATCATCTGATCATCTCATTAACCAGTTGGTATGCACCCCCAGGCTCTGTTCTGATCATCTGATCATCTCATTAACCAGTTGGGATGCACCCCCAGGCTCTGTTCTGATCATCTGATCATCTCATTAACCAGTTGGGATGCACCCCCAGGCTCTGTTCTGATCATCTGATCATCTCATTAACCAGTTGATGCTCTTTGTCTCCTTTCTTCAATCAGAGTTAAAAGATGTGGAGGAATCGGCTCCGTCTTTCCCTGATCTGGAACACAGACTGCAGGTAATAGGAGGAGAGGAGAGGAGAGGAGAGGAGAGGAGGAGGAGGAGGAGGAGGAGGGGGGAGAAGAGGAGAAGTGAGAGGAGAGGAGGAGGAGAGGAGCAGTGAGAGGAGAGGAGGAGAGGAGGAGGAGAGAGGAGCAGTGAGAGGAGCAGTGGGGGGATAGGAGCAGTGAGAGGAGGAGGAGGAGGAGGAGGAGGAGAGAGGAGCAGTGAGAGGAGGAGAGGAGAGAGGAGGAGTGAGAGATTGAGGAGGAGGAGAGAGGAGAGAGGAGAGGAGCAGTGAGAGGAGAGGAGATGAGAGAGGAGAGAGGGGCAGTGAGAGGAGAAGAGGAGAGGAGGCAGTGAGAGGAGAGGAGGAGGAGAGATGAGCATTGAGAGGAGAGGAGGAGAGTTGGAGCAATGAGATAGTTCTCAAATCTATTGATAGGAGGGCTGAGAATAGCTGCTGTTGCACTGAAGGATGCAACACCCATAGCATTAGACTGAGTAGAACAGACAATATTACTATTATAATTTATGTGCTGTTGGTGAGAGTACTGAAAGGAGTGCCCAATCTCAATTCTTCCACAAAGTGCTTTGGCGCAGGGTTTTGATCCCGCTAAGGAGTAACACCACTGGTTAACACAAAGCCTCTCAGAGTAGGAGCACTGGTCCAGGATCAGTTTAGCTTTTATATATCGTAATGAATACGCTTTGTGGATCAGGGTTGGGGTCCATTTAATTTCAATTCCAGTCAATTCAGAACGTTAACCAAATTCCAATGTTCCTCTTTGAAAAGCATGTAAGAGAAATTGGATGTTCATCATACTTCCTGAATTGACTGGAATTTTTTTTAATGGAAATTGACCCCAACCATATCTTGAGGATGTGGGCCCAGTCCCGTGTGGACACTGTGATGCGAAACTGCATTAATCCACTAGAGGGCGGCAGATACTAGGGCACTTTGGAGGGAAAGGGTCGATCATTGGGGTGTTGGGTGGGTTTGAGTCACAGGAGCCTGGTGGCACCTTTAATTGGGGAGGATGGGCTCGTGGTAATGGCTGGAGCGGAATCAGTGGAATGGTTTCAAAAACATCAAAACGCATGTGTTTGATGCCATTCCATTCACTCCGTTCCAGACATTATTACGAGCTGTCCTCCCACTCAGCAGCCTCCGAAAGGAGCCGACTGCAGATGGAAGTCGAGGAGTAAAGTTGGGGGAGGTACATAGTCAGCCAACTTCTGCTGTTTCCAGGAAACGCGACAATGGCAGACATGGCATTCGCCTTTGTTATTGCAGATGAAGTGGATGCTATCGAAATTCCACTTCTCCTACACCGAAGCTGAACATGATCAACATGGTCCAAGGAATAAATATCCCAAGCATTCACAAGACTTGTTTTTTTTTTGTATTTTAATGGTTTTCTAAAAAATATAACCAGGTAGTGATTGGATAGGCTACTAGAACGACAACGTATAGGTGTTTTTTTTTTGCAGCATATGGGATATGCTCTGTTGTTTTCCATTACTTCACGTCCTTGTACCTTCCTCATTATTTTGTGATTGTGCAACACGGAATTGTAACAGGTGTGATTAAATGGAGTCCACAAAGATGCTTACTGAATGGCAAATGATTGAAAGTCAGCATCACGACAGCCTGCAGTGTATTTATTTAATTCTCAACCTTTATGTTGCTTTCGTCAGTAAGTAGGTAAAAGAACACAATTTGATTCAATCGCATGAAGGACAAAATATTCACTGTACAGAAAATGATTAAACTACACATGTACATTAGTTCACATACTGGGTAAACAACATGAACAGGATTAAACTACATGTACATCAGTTCACATACTGGGTAAACAACATGAACAGGATTAAACTATACATGTACACCAGTTCACATACTGGGTAAACAACATGAACAGGATTAAACTATACATGTACACCAGTTCACATACTGGGTAAAACAACATGAACAGGATTAAAAAACTATACATGTACACCAGTTCACATACTGGGTAAACAACATGAACAGGATTAAACTATACATGTACACCAGTTCACATACTGGGTAAACAACATGAACAGGATTAAACTACATGTACACCAGTTCACATACTGGGTAAACAACATGAACAGGATTAAACTATACATGTACACCGGTTCACATACTGGGTAAACAACATGAACAGGATTAAACTATACATGTACACCAGTTCACATACTGGGTAAACAACATGAACAGGATTAAACTATACATGTACACCGGTTCACATACTGGGTAAACAACGTGAACAGGATTAAACTACATGTACACCAGTTCACATACTGAGTAAACAATATGCCAAGCAGTCGAATGCACTTGGTATTGAACCCACGACTGGTGTCTGGGGTACTTGGTCATTAAGGGCCGGTTTCCCGGACACAGATTAAGCCTCTAAATTGCCAGTGTAGAAATCTCCTACAATAACCCGATGTGTAGCCTATAATATGTATTCAGTTTTATTCACACTCAAAAGACAATCAACACATTTTGAATTTGTTTTGGTGACAACAATATAACAGACAAGACAAATGGTAGGCTTTAATATGGGACACAGCATTACAGTAACATCGAGATAAGTACATTAGCTATATTGTCGTATGTAGGATATTTCATTCATGTATGTTAGAAATGTGGATCACATGTGGGGCCTATGTAATTGGATTGTAATGATCTGAAGATGAAGATGTATTTCAGCTCTAAATAGTCATCCACCCAAAACACATTATTATATTATTAATGATTATAAACACTGAACATGTAATGATAATAACCAATGATAGGTGGCGACATCAACCATTAGTGAGCACGTGGCGCCTTTTGCTTCCAAAAAATACAGAAGAAGGTTGTCTCCCACAATGCTGTGGTTCCGACTTCCAAGTCGCAGTTGGTGAGGAGAACCGCAGACATTTCCATAACCTTTGATCACATGGTTGTTGTAAAGGTCATGCAGTCGACGTGTCGTCTCAAGTGGACAATTTTTATACCCATAATGCAACACACATTGAAAGGCGGTGAGTGAACGTGCTCCAGGTAAGGAAGTTTAGAGCGTGCTCTAGGTTGGGGAGGTATTGTGATGAGGGCTCTAGGTTGGGGAGGTATTGTGATGAGGGCTCTAGGTTGGGGAGGTATTGTGATGAGGGCTCTAGGTTGGGGAGGTATTGTGATGAGGGCTCTAGGTTGGGGAGGTATTGTGAGGGCTCTAGGTTGAGGGCTCTTGGATGGGGAGGTTGGGGAGGTATTGTGATGAGGGCTCTAGGTTGGGGAGGTATTGTGATGAGGGCTCTAGGTTGGGGATTGGTATCTAGGTTGGGGAGGTATTGTTGTGATGAGGGCTCTAGGTTGGGGAGGTATTGTGATGAGGGCTCTAGGTTGGGGAGGTATTGTGATGAGGGCTCTAGGTTGGGGAGGTATTGTGATGAGGGCTCTAGGTTGGGGAGGTATTGTGATGAGGGCTCTAGGTTGGGGAGGTATTGTGCTCTAGGTTGATTGTGATGGCTCTAGGTTGGGGAGGTATTGTGATGAGGGCTCTAGGTTGGGGAGGTATTGTGATGAGGGCTCTAGGTTGGGGAGGTATTGTGATGAGGGCTCTAGGTTGGGGAGGTATTGTGATGAGGGCTCTAGGTTGGGGAGGTATTGTGATGAGGAAAGAGAGAGCTGTTTGAGCTACCTCTGCTCTCTGTGACTCAATATGAAAGCAGAAGTCCAGATAAGATAACACAGAAAAGAGGTCAGGCTACACCAAAACAGTCTGACTAAGAACAACTCTCTGTCTTTCTGTCTATGCTTTATTTATATATATATATATAACTTTACTTATGCCTGTATATGAGTCCTATTCCCTCACCACATGATCCCTCTTCTCAACACACAGACACACTAGCCCAGTGTTTCCCAACTCCAGTCCTCCAGTCCTCCCAACAGCCCAACTCCAGTCCTCCAGTCCCCCCAACAGCCCAACTCCAGTCCTCCAGTACCCCAACAGCCCAACTCCAGTCCTCCAGTACCCCAACAGTACACATTGTTGTTGTAGCCCTGGAGGACAAACTCACCTGATTCAACTCATTGAGGGGCTTGATGACAAGTTGACAAGTTGAATCATGTGTGCTTGTCTGGGGCTACAATAAACATGTGTGCTGTTGGAGAGACTGGAGGAGTTGGGCTGTTGGGGGGACTGGAGGACTGGAGTTGGGCTGTTGGGGGTACTGGAGGACTGGAGTTGGGCTGTTGGGGGGACTGGAGGACTGGAGTTTGGCTGTTGGGGGGACTGAAGGACTGGAGTTGGGCTGTTGGGGGCACTGGAGGACTGGACTTGGGCTGTTGGGGGGACTGGAGGACTGGAGTTGGGCTGTTGGGGGGACTGAAGGACTGGAGTTGGGCTGTTGGGGGGACTGGAGGACTGGAGTTGGGCTGTTGGGGGGACTGGAGGACTGGAGTTGGGCTGTTGGGGGGACTGGAGGACTGGAGTTGGGCTGTTGGGGGGACTGGAGGACTGGAGTTGGGCTGTTGGGGGGACTGAAGGACTGGAGTTGGGCTGTTGGGGGGACTGGAGGACTGGAGTTGGGCTGTTGGGGGGACTGGAGGACTGGAGTTGGGCTGTTTGGGGGGACTGAAGGACTGGAGTTGGGCTGTTGGGGGGACTGGAGGACTGGAGTTGGGCTGTTGGGGGGACTGGAGGACTGGAGTTGGGCTGTGGGGGTATAGGAGGACTGGAGTTGGGCTGTTGGGGGGACTGGAGGACTGGAGTTGGGCTGTTGGGGGGACTGGAGGACTGGAGTTGGGATGTTGGGGGGACTGGAGGACTGGAGTTGGGCTGTTGGGGGGACTGGAGGACTGAAGTTGGGCTGCTGAAGGGGGACTGGAGGACTGGAGTTGGGCTGTTGGGGTATAGGAGGACTGGAGTTGGGCTGTTGGGGGGACTGGAGGACTGGAGTTGGGCTGTTGGGGGGACTGGAGGACTGGAGTTGGGCTGTTGGGGGGGACTGGAGGACTGGAGTTGGGCTGTTGGGGGGACTGGAGGACTGGAGTTGGGCTGTTGGGGGGACTGGAGGACTGGAGTTGGGCTGTTGGGGTATAGGAGGACTGGAGTTGGGCTGTTGGGGGGACTGGAGGACTGGAGTTGGGCTGTTGGGGGGACTGGAGGACTGGAGTTGGGCTGTTGGGGGGACTGGAGGACTGGAGTTGGGCTGTTGGAGGGACTGGAGTTGGGCAGTTGGGGGGACTGGAGGACTGGAGTTGGGCTGTTGGGGGGACTGGAGGACTGGAGTTGGGATGTTGGGGGGACTGGAGGACTGGAGTTGGGATGTTGGGGGACTGGAGGACTGGAGTTGGGCTGTTGGGGGGACTGGAGTTGGGCTGTTGGGGGGACTGGAGTTGGGCTGTTGGGGGGACTGGAGGACTGGAGTTGGGCTGTTGGGTAGACTGGAGGACTAGAGTTGGGCTGTTGGGGGGACTGGAGGACTGGAGTTGGGCTGTTGGGGGGACTGGAGGACTGGAGTTGGGCTGTTGGAGATACTGGAGGACTGGTTGGGCTGTTGGGGGTACTGGAGGACTGGAGTTGGGCTGTTGGGGGACTGGAGGACTGGAGTTGAGCTGTTGGGTAGACTGGAGGACTGGAGTTGGGCTGGGGGAGGACTGGAGTTGGGCTGTTGGGGAACTGGAGTTGGGCTGTTGGGGGGACTGGAGGACTGGAGTTGGGCTGTTGGGGGGACTGGAGGACTAGAGTTGGGCTGTTGGGGGGACTGGAGGATTAGAGTTGGGCTGTTGGGGGGACTGGAGGACTGGAGTTGGGCTGTTGGGGGGACTGGATGACTGGAGTTGGGCTGTTGGGGAACTGGAGTTGGGCTGTTGGGAGGACTGGAGGACTGGAGTTGGGCTGTTGGGAGGACTGGAGGACTGGTGTTGGGCTGTTGGGGGGACTGGTGGACTAGAGTTGGGCTGTTGGGGGGACTGGAGGACTGGAGTTGGGCTGTTGGGGGGACTGGAGGACTAGAGTTGGGCTGTTGGATGGACTGGAGGACTGGAGTTGGGCTGTTGGAGGGACTGGAGGACTGGAGTTGGGCTGTTGGGGGGACTGGAGTTGGGCTGTTGGGGGGACTGAAGGACTGGAGTTGGGCTGTTGGGGGGACTGGAGTTGGGCTGTTGGGGGGACTGGAGGACTGGAGTTGGGCTGTTGGGGAACTGGAGTTGGGCTGTTGGGGGGACTGGAGGACTGGAGTTGGGCTGTTGGGGGGACTGGAGGACTGGAGTTGGGCTGTTGGGGTACTGGAATTGGGCTGTTGGGGTACTGGAGTTGGGCTGTTGGGGGGACTGGAGGACTGGAGTTTGGCTGTTGGGGGGACTGGAGGACTGGAGTTGGGCTGTTGGGGGGACTGGAGGACTGGAGTTGGGCTGTTGGGGGGACTGGAGTTTGGCTGTTGGGGGGACTGGAGGACTGGAGTTGGGCTGTTGGGGGGACTGGAGGACTGGAGTTGGACTGTTGGGGGGACTGGAGGACTGGAGTTGGGCTGTTGGGGGGACTGGAGTTTGGATGTTGGGGGGACTGGAGGACTGGAGTTGGGCTGTTGGGGGGACAGGAGGACTGGAGTTGGGCTGTTGGGGGGACTGGAGGACTGGAGTTGGGCTGTTGGGGGGACTGGAGGACTGGAGTTGGGCTGTTGGAGGGACTGGAGTTGGGCAGTTGGGGGGACTGGAGGACTGGAGTTGGGCTGTTGGGGGGACTGGAGGACTGGAGTTGGGATGTTGGGGGGACTGGAGGACTGGAGTTGGGATGTTGGGGGGACTGGAGGACTGGAGTTGGGCTGTTGGGGGGACTGGAGTTGGGCTGTTGGGGGGACTGGAGTTGGGCTGTTGGGGGGACTGGAGGACTGGAGTTGGGCTGTTGGGTAGACTGGAGGACTAGAGTTGGGCTGTTGGGGGGACTGGAGGACTGGAGTTGGGCTGTTGGGGGACTGGAGGACTGGAGTTGGGCTGTTGGAGATACTGGAGGACTGGTTGGGCTGTTGGGGGTACTGGAGGACTGGAGTTTGGGCTGTTGGGGGACTGGAGGACTGGAGTTGAGCTGTTGGGTAGACTGGAGGACTGGAGTTGGG
Organism: Coregonus suidteri; assembly: GCA_036851935.1. Classification (NCBI taxonomy): domain Eukaryota; kingdom Metazoa; phylum Chordata; class Actinopteri; order Salmoniformes; family Salmonidae; genus Coregonus; species Coregonus suidteri. The sequence goes on along the minus strand of CM072239.1, from coordinate 46,874,623 downwards.
CTGGGGGAGGACTGGAGTTGGGCTGTTGGGGAACTGGAGTTGGGCTGTTGGGGGGACTGGAGGACTGGAGTTGGGCTGTTGGGGGGACTGTAGGACTAGAGTTGGGCTGTTGGGGGGACTGGAGGATTAGAGTTGGGCTGTTGGGGGGACTGGAGGACTAGAGTTGGGCTGTTGGGGGGGACTGGATGACTGGAGTTAGGCTGTTGGGGAACTGGAGTTGGGCTGTTGGGAGGACTGGAGGACTGGAGTTGGGCTGTTGGGAGGACTGGAGGACTGGTGTTGGGCTGTTGGGGGGACTGGTGGACTAGAGTTGGGCTGTTGGGGGGACTGGAGGACTGGAGTTGGGCTGTTGGGGGGACTGGAGGACTAGAGTTGGGCTTTTGGATGGACTGGAGGACTGGAGTTGGGCTGTTGGAGGGACTGGAGGACTGGAGTTGGGCTGTTGGGGGGACTGGAGTTGGGCTGTTGGGGGGACTGAAGGACTGGAGTTGGGCTGTTGGGGGGACTGGAGGACTGGAGTTGGGCTGTTGGGGAACTGGAGTTGGGCTGTTGGGGGGACTGGAGGACTGGAGTTGGGCTGTTGGGGGGACTGGAGGACTGGAGTTGGGCTGTTGGGGTACTGGAATTGGGCTGTTGGGGTACTGGAATTGGGCTGTTGGGGTACTGGAGGACTGGAGTTGGGCTGTTGGGGGGACTGGAGGACTGGAGTTGGGCTGTTGGGGGGACTGGAGTTGGGCTGTTGGGGGGACTGGAGTTGGGCTGTTGGGACTGGAGTTGGGCTGTTGGGGGGGACTGGAGGACTGGAGTTGGGCTGTTGGGGGGACTGGAGGACTGGAGTTGGGCTGTTGGGGGGACTGGAGTTTGGCTGTTGGGGGGACTGGAGGCCTGTAGTTGGGCTGTTGGGGGGACTGGAATTGGGCTGTTGGGGGGACTGGAGGACTGGAGTTGGGCTGTTGGGGGGACTGGAGGACTGGAGTTGGGCTGTTGGGGTACTGGAATTGGGCTGTTGGGGGTACTGGAGGACTGGAGTTGGGCTGTTGGGGGGGGACTGGAGGACTGGAGTTGGGCTGTTGGGGGGACTGGAGGACTGGAGTTGGGCTGTTGGGGGGACTGGAGGACTGGAGTTGGGCTGTTGGGGGGACTGGAGTTTGGCTGTTGGGGGGACTGGAGGACTGGAGTTGGACTGTTGGGGGGACTGGAGGACTGGAGTTGGGCTGTTGGGGGGACTGGAGGACTGGAGTTGGACTGTTGGGGGGACTGGAGGACTGGAGTTGGGCTGTTGGTGGGACTGGAGGACTGGAGTTGGGCTGTTGGGGGGGACTGGAGGACTGGAGTTGGGCTGTTGGGGGGACTGGAGGACTGGAGGACTGGAGTTGGGCTGTTGGGAGGACTGGAGTTGGGCTGTTGGGCTGTTGGGGGGACTGGAGTTGGGAAACACTGCTGTAGCCGGTGCCTCCCTTGTGTGTCACTGATGAGAGAGTCAGTCTGAGTCTCTTTATTGTGTGATAGGTGTGTTAACATGATCTTATCCGTTCCCTTCTAGCTTGTTTTAGAGTTAGGATGGGTTAGGGTTAGGGTGGGTTAGGGTTAGGGTGGGTTAGGGTTAGGGTGGGTTAGGGTTAGGGTGGGTTAGGGTTAGGAGGGGTTAGGAGGGGTTAGGGTGGGTTAGGATGGGTTAGGGTTAGGAGGGGTTAGGGTTAGGGTGGGTTAGGGTTAGGAGGGGTTAAGGTGGGTTAGGATGGGTTAGGGTTAGGAGGGGTTAGGGTGAGTTAGGGTTAAGATGGGTTAGGGTGGGTTAGGGTTAAGATTGGTTGGGGTGGGTTAGGGTGGGTTAGGGTTAGGGTGGGTTAGGAGGGGTTAGGGTCAGTTAGGATGGGTTAGGACGGGTTAGGGTGGGTTATGGTGGGTAAGGAGGGGTTAGGGTCAGGATGGGTTAGGGTTAGGACGGGTTAGGGTGGGTTAGGGTTAAGATGGGTTAGGATGGGTTAGGGTGGGTTAGGGTTAAGATGGGTTAGGGTTAGGGTTAGTGTGGGTTAGGGTTAAGATGGGTTAGGACGGTTAGGACGGGTTAGGATGGGTTAGGGTTAAGATGGGTTAGGGTTAGGGTGGGTTAGGGTTGGGATGGGTTAGGGTTAGGGTTGGGATGGGTTAGTGTTAGGAGGGGTTAGGGTTAGGGTGGGTTAGGGCTGGGATGGGTTAGGGTGGGTTAGGGTGAGTTAGGGTGGGTTAGGGTTAAGATGGGTTAGGGTTAGGGTGGGTTAGGGTTAAGATGGGTTAGGGTTAAGATGGGTTAGGGTTAGGGTGGGTTAGGGTTAAGATGGGTTAGGGTTAGGGTGGGTTAGGGTTAAGATGGGTTAGGGTTAGGGTGGGTTAGGGTTAAGGTGGGTTAGGGTTAGGGTGGGTTAGGGTTAAGATGGGTTAGGGTTAGGGTGGGTTAGGAGGGGTTAGGGTGGGTTAGGGTTAAGGTGGGTTAGGGTTAGGGTGGGTTAGGGTTAAGGTGGGTTAGGGTTAGGGTGGGTTAGGGTTAAGATGGGTTAGGGTTAAGATGGGTTAGGGTGGGTTAGGGTTAGGGTGGGTTAGGGTTAAGATGGGTTAGGGTTAGGGTGGGTTAGGGTTAGGGTGGGTTAGGGTTAGGGTGGGTTAGGGTTAGGGTGGGTTAGGGTTAAGATGGGTTAGGGTTAGGGTGGGTTAGGGTTAGGGTGGGTTAGGGTTAGGGTGGGTTAGGGTTAGGGTGGGTTAGGGTTAAGATGGGTTAGGGTGGGTTAGGGTTAGGGTGGGTTAGGGGTTAAGATGGGTTAGGGTTAGGGTGGGTTAGGGTTAAGATGGGTTAGGGTTAGGGTGGGTTAGGGTTAAGATGGGTTAGGGTTAGGGTTGGGTTAGGGTTAAGATGGGTTAGGGTTAGGGTGGGTTAGGGTTAAGTAGGGTTAGGGTGGGTTAGGGTGGGTTAGGGATAGGGTGGGTTAGGGTTAGGGTGGGTTAGGGTTAAGATGGGTTAGGGTGGGTTAGGGTTAGGGTGGGTTAGGGTGGGTTAGGGTGGGTTAGGGTTAGGGTTAGGGTGGGTTAAGATGGGTTAGGGTGGGTTAGGGTTAGGGTGGGTTAGGGTTAGGGTGGGTTAGGGTTAGGGTGGGTTAAGATGGGTTAGGGTGGGTTAGTGTGGGTTAGGGTTAGGGTGGGTTAGGGTTAGGGTGGGTTAGGGTTAAGATGGGTTAGGGTTAAGATGGGTTAGGGTTAAGATGGGTTAGGGTGGGTTAGGGTGGGTTAGGGTTAGGGTGGGTTAGGGTTAAGATGTGTTACATGATGTTATCTGTTCCCTTCTAGCCAGTGCCTCCCTGCTCCTCTCTGAGAGAGTCAGTCCAGGTTTACAGGGACCACTGTATGATGGCCAAGGAGTTCCACCAGGTCAAACACCAGATCTCGCTGCTAGAGAACCGCAAGTAAGTCACTGTCAGTACAACTTTACTGATCACGTAAGTCACACATACATTTCTGGCGACCCCACCCCATCCCAAATGTAATGACACAACCTTAAAATCTGTAAATTTAGGTTTTTAGATTGACAAATTCACTTCAATTCACATTGTCCTCTTTCCGATCAAAATTAAGAGAACAAATGAATACATTTACACAATAAATTTGTATTTTTCAAATGATCTTTCTCCAAAAAAGTATGTGTATTGTCCCATACTAAACTCTGTAGTCTTATTTTCTTTAATCATTTTTAAACGTGGCGACCCGCAGGTTGGAATACCACTGCTGGACAGGGATAGTTGAATGGGTGTGGTTTATGGTTTAGTGGGCTACAGTAGCACTAGCTATTGAGGTACATATTACTGGTGCTGTAATCCAGGACATTGAGGTACATATTACTGGTGCTGTAATCCAGGACATTGAGGTACATATTACTGGTGCTGTAATCCAGGACATTGAGGTACATATTACCGGTGCTGTAATCCAGGACATTGAGGTACATATTACTGGTGCTGTAATCCAGGACATTGAGGTACATATTACCGGTGCTGTAATACAGGACATTGAGGTACGTATTACTGGTGCTGTAATCCAGGACATTGAGGTACATATTACTGGTGCTGTAATCCAGGACATTGAGGTACATATTACTGGTGTTGTAATCCAGGACATTGAGGTACATATTACCGGTGCTGTAATCCAGGACATTGAGGTGCATATTACCGGTGCTGTAATCCAGGACATTGAGGTACATACAATGGGGAAAAAAAGTATTTAGTCAGCCACCAATTGTGCAAGTTCTCCCACTTAAAAAGATGAGAGAGGCCTGTAATTTTCATCATAGGTACACGTCAACTATGACAGACAAATTGAGAAAAAAAATCCAGAAAATCACATTGTAGGATTTTTTATGAATTATTTGCAAATTATGGTGGAAAATAAGTATTTGGTCACCTGCAAACACGCAAGATTTCTGGCTCTCACAGACCTGTAACTTCTTCTTTAAGAGGCTCCTCTGTCCTCCACTCGTTACCTGTATTAATGGCACCTGTTTGAACTTGTTATCAGTATAAAAGACACCTGTCCACAACCTCAAACAGTCACACTCCAAACTCCACTATGGCCAAGACCAAAGAGCTGTCAAAGGACACCAGAAACAAAATTGTAGACCTGCACCAGGCTGGGAAGACTGAATCTGCAATAGGTAAGCAGCTTGGTTTGAAAAAAATCAACTGTGGGAGCAATTATTAGGAAATGGAAGACATACAAGACCACTGATAATCTCCCTCGATCTGGGGCTCCACGCAAGATCTCACCCGTGGGGGTCAAAATGATCACAAGAACGGTGAGCAAAAATCCCAGAACCACACGGGGGGACCTAGTGAATGACCTGCAGAGAGCTGGGACCAAAGTAACAAAGCCTACCATCAGTAACACACTACGCCGCCAGGACTCAAATCCTGCAGTGCCAGACGTGTCCCCTTGCTTAAGCCAGTACATGTCCAGGCCCGTCTGAAGTTTTGCTAGAGTGCATTTGGATGATCCAGAAGAGGATTGGGAGAATGTCATATGGTCAGATGAAACCAAAATATAACTTTTTTGGTAAAAACTCAACTCGTCGTGTTTGGAGGACAAAGAATGCTGAGTTGCCATCCAACGAACACCATAACCTACTGTGAAGCATGGGGGTGGAAACATCATGCTTTGGGGCTGTTTTTCTGCAAAGGGACCAGGACGACTGATCCGTGTAAAGGAAAGAATGAATGGGGCCATGTATTGTGAGATTTTGAGGAAAACCTCCTTCATCAGCAAGGGCATTGAAGATGAAACGTGGCTGGGTCTTTCAGCATGACAATGATCCCAACAACACCGCCCGGGGCAACGAAGGAGTGGCTTTCGTAAGAAGCATTTCAAGGTCCTGGAGTGGCCTAGCCAGTCTCCAGATCTCAACCCCATAGAAAATCTTTGGAGGGAGTTGAAAGTCCGTGTTGCCCAGCGACAGCCCCAAAACATCACTGCTCTAGAGGAGATCTGCATGGAGGAATGGGTCAAAATACCAGCAACAGTGTGTGAAAACCTTGTGAAGACTTACAGAAAACGTTTGACCTGTGTCATTGCCAACAAAGGGTATATAACAAAGTATTGAGAAAACTTTTTGTTATTGACCAAATACTTATTTTCCACCATAATTTGCAAATAAATTCATTTTAAAAATCCTACAATGTGATTTTCTGGATTTTTCTTTCTCATTTTGTCTCAATAGTTGACGTGTACCTACGATGAAAATTACAGGGCTCGCTCATCTTTTTAAGTGGGAGAACTTGCACAATTGGTGGCTGACTAAATACTTTTTTCCCCCACTGTATCACTGGTGCTGTAATCCAGGACATTGAGGTACATATTACTGTGCTGTAAACCAGTGGACATTGTGGTACATATTTTGGTGCTGTAATCCAGGACATTGAGGTACATATTTTACCGGTGACTGTACAAATTACTGGAAACTTTTTTTGCTGTAATCCAATGACATTGAGGTACATATTATGGTGCTGTAATCCAGGACATTGAGGTACATATTACTGGGGCTGTAATCCAGGACATTGAGGTACATATTACTGGTGCTGTAATCCAGGACATTGAGGTACATATTACCGGTGCTGTAATCCAGGACATTGAGGTACATATTACTGGTGCTGTAATCCAGGACATTGAGGTACATATTACCGGTGCTGTAATCCAGGACATTGAGGTACATATTACTGGTGCTGTAATCCTGGTGCTGTAACAGGACATTGAGGTACATATTACTGGTGCTGTAATCCAGGACATTGAGGTACATATTACTGGTGCTGTAATCCAGGACATTGAGGTACATATTACGGTGCTGTAATCCAGGACATTGAGGTACATATTACTGGTGCTGTAATCCAGGACATTGAGGTACATATTACCGGTGCTGTAATCCAGGACAGGTACATTTGAGCTTGTAACCAGGACATTGAAGGTTACCGGTGCTGTAATCCAGGACATTGAGGTACATATTACCGGTGCTGTAATCCAGGAACATTGATAGGTACATATTACCGGTGCTGTAATCCAGGACATTGAGGTACATATTACCGGTGCTGTAATCCAGGACATTGAGGTACATATTACTGGTGCTGTAATCCAGGACATTGAGGTACATATTACCGGTGCTGTAATCCAGGACATTGAGGTACATATTACCGGTGCTGTAATCCAGGACATTGAGGTACATATTACTGGTGCTGTAATCCAGGACATTGAGGTACATATTACTGGTGCTGTAATCCAGGACATTGAGGTACATATTACCGGTGCTGTAATCCAGGACATTGAGATACATATTACTGGTGCTGTAATCCAGGACATTGAGCAAGGCCCTTTATACCTCTTCTTGACTGTGTCCAGCTCCCTAATCAACGAAATCAAAGCTAGACCGTCAGGGAGCATCGCAAATTCTCAAAATGATGTGCGAAAATTCCTTCTCCACTCTGAAGAACGTGTTCAGTGAACACGTGTTACATCAACAAAAAGCCCAGTTTGTCCAGCTGGCATTTGAGAGGGACATGAGAAATAAATGTAGCCATGAAAGAGAATGGAATCAGAACATTCTCATGAGGTTCAGCACAGCATGGAGGAGGCTGCAACAAAATGGTAAAGTACAAAGTACATGTGGTAGTCTCCCGAGTGGCGCAGTGGTCTAAGGCTGTGCCACTAGAGATCCTGGTTCGAATCCAGGCTCTGTTGTAGCCGGCCGCGACCGGGAGACCCATGGGGCGGCGCGCAATTGGCCAGGGGTGGGGGAGGGAATGGCCGGCAGGATGTAGCATGGCGTTTGCAACAACGCCAGGGTTTGGGTTTGATTCCCACAGGGGGTATGAAAAAAAATAATGTATGCACTAACTGTAAGTTGCTCTGGATAAGAGCGTCTGCTAAATGACTAAAATGTAAATGTACAACCCTTATGGTCCTGGCCACCGTGCCAGAATTATTAATTTGTTGGTTTTCCCTCATGTAAACATACTGCTTGTTTGGCTGATTTCTGAATGTAATCTCTAGTTTAAGGCCTTTGCTTTTAACTTCAATGCATCTTTTAGATTTATCTGTGATTCTTAATGTCATCGCTTGCCTTTGCTTGATCGATATACAGCTTTGCGTTGTTTGACGGGTATAAGGGACCACGACTATGCAACCAATTGGTTGTGCTCTGAGGTGGTGCTGAAATTGGCAGGTGTATCTAATGTAGTCCTTTCATCACGCTGACTGGTGACTGGCCTTCTGTCCTAAATCGATGGTTACGTGTGTGTGCTGTTTTAACATCCTTAAGAGTCTATTGACGCACCCGCGCATCAATCTAAATAACACAGTAAATAAATAACCATCAAAAGCCGTCAGTTTAAAAACTAGAGATATTTTTTTTGCACGGGCTGCGTCTCAATCTGCATCTCAATCCACCTCATGCCTTCTGCATCTGTGGTGGAAGGTGGCCGAGCTACAGATGTGTTTGCCAGACCAGGAGACATCCCGAAAATTGGTCTTCTCACAAAAACCGTCTGTAGCGTCCGATCGGGTGGCCTAGAAACTATTATGACCAACCCACTCTATGGAACGTGGGAGACTCTCGCGATGATGTTCTCCATTTTGCTCTATGTCACAAGTGTCAAGGGGACTCCTCTGAAGTCGGTAACGCTGATGTGCCAACTTCCTGGTCTGTAGCGTCCGAACCGTTTGAGCTACAAACTAATATGAAGCCCCTGTGGAAAAGGGGGAGACCGCTCACGAATACGATGATGTTCTCCATTTTGCTCTACGAAAACAAAACAAACAAAAAACATCCTGAGCTTTCTTACAGTACATATTGGCTCCCTCAGTTGTGTAAAAATAAAAACATAGCTACAAAGAGAGGACCATTAAGCCACCAATAAGCCATCCATCCTCAACAGCTTCCTCCTGTAGGCCAACATGATGTTCTGCAGAATGTACGAGTTCCACCTGGCCACCACATTCAGCAGCGTCTTTTTGACCATCACATGACCTATCGCCTGCACATTTAAGAATGGATGCCTTTTCTGTTCACATAGTTGAACTCGTTTTGGGATGGCGCTTTTATGTCGATGTGGGGGCCGTCTATTGCTCCGTTCGTATTTGGGAACCCATTGATGGCAAAGAAACCCCTCTTGACTTCAACCTGCTGTGCGATGGTGTATGGAAATGGTATGTTACAGTTAGTTTTGCATCTAAAACGTTGGCTCATCGAGGGATGTGAGATGCCGATCCGCAAGCTTCCGCTTGTGGATAGCACTTGGATGTGCACAGGAATGGCATGCGTTTGCTTTTTTTTAAAGTAAGTATTAAATCTAGCAAAAATCCTATGATTTTGAGATGGTTTTGGGAAATTATATCTGATGAGCAATATGTAAAAAGTCCCAACTGATCTCTAAAAAACGCGCTCTCTGCGAAATGCAGCTTTCGCCAAATCTTCAACAGAGCAAGATCATCCATCTCTCATTCGATTTTCACGTTTTGATTATACCTCAGTCCTTTATAGTATTTACACAATGGTTTCACACTTTCATACACGCCTATAATTAATTTAATTTATTTTATATGGATTATCGTAACAAAAATGCACTGATGTGGTCAAATTACATATAGCCTGTCGAGATGTTGCATGAATTCACAATGGGAATACAAATTAAAGCGACAAATAATGTAATTATTACTCTCAGAATGTCCGACATTTTCAACATATATTTTCCCCATGCTACACTCGACAAGCAGTTCCCTTATTCCACCACTTGACACTGGGCATACACATGGTCATGACTGTGCGTAAATCCTATGCACACTCAAGCACAGTTCAAATTGATACATCTCGCGGCATGTTTTACGCTGCTCATTGCGTATAGTGTCACAAAATTCGACAGAAACGTAGCCTATAGTTCTAATGATCGAAGTTTAAGCTATGAAGCCTGTAAGGATCTTTGACAGTGTTGCTCATCCTGTCAGCTGATCAGTGTGTGTGTGTCGGTAGGCACAAAGTATGTGTAGGTCTACTGCAGCTATGGTCGGCAGGTAGCTGAGTGGTTAAGAGCGTTGTGCCAGTAACTGAAAGGTCGCTGCATGGTTCTAATCCCCCGAGACCGACTAGGTGAAAATGTGTCGAGTTTGCCCCTGAGCAAGGCACTTTAAGCCTAATTGCTCTGTGAGTCGCTCTTGGATGAAGAGCGTCTACTAAAATGTAAAAAAAAATCAGATACAGTTGAATAGGACCTATGGCTTTCTTGTTGGTTATTACATAAAGCGACGGTTGTTTGTGTATGGTTGCATTTCAGATAAATTTTTGTAGATAGAACAGTAGTAGGACCAATGAGTGTACAAAACATATAGGAACACCTTCCTAATAATGAGTTGCACCCCCCTTTGCACTTCAGCCTCACTTCGTTCAGGCATGGACTCTACAAGGTGTCGAAAGCGTTGTGCACAGGCATGTGGCCCATGTCTGAACTCTCCAATGCTTCCCACAGTTGTGTCAAGTTGCTGGATGTCCCTTGGGTGGTGGACCATTCTTGATGACACACGAGAAAACTGTTGTGGATTGTGAAAAACCCAGCAGCGTTTTGAAGTTCTTGACAAAAACCGGTGCGCCCTGGCACCAACTACCATAACCCCGTTCAAAGACACTTAAAATTTTGTCTTGCCCATTCACCCTCTGAATGGCACAAAACATACACAATCCATATGTCTCAATGTCTCAAAAAGCCTTCTTTAACCTGTCTCCTCCCCCTGACTGAAGTGGATTTAACAAGTGACATCAATAAAGGATCATAGCTTTCCACCTGGATTCACCTGGTCAGTCTACGTCATGAAAGAGCATGTGTGGTGTTCCTAATGTTTAGTCCACTGCAGTGTCCCTAATGTTTAGTCCACTCAGTGTCCCTAATGTTTAGTATCCACTCAGTGGTTTCCTACATGTTAGTCCACTCAGTGTCCCTAATGTTTAGTCCACTCCGTGTCCCTAATGTTTAGTCCACTCAGTGTACTAATGTTTAGTCCACTCAGTGTACCTAATGTTTTTAGTCCACTCATGTGTACCTAATGTTTAGTCCACTCAGTGTCCCTAATGTTTAGTCCACTCAGTGTACCTAATGTTGTGATCAATCAGTGTATTAGTCCACTCAGTGTACCAGTGTCCTAATGTTTAGTCCACTCAGTGTACCTAATTGTTTTAGTCCACTCAGTGTACCTAATGTTAGTAACCACTCAGTGTCCCTAATGTTTAGTCAACTCAGTGTACCTATGTTTAGTCCACTCAGTCACACTCGTGTATAACTAATGTTTAGAATCAACTCATTCAGTACCTAATGTTTAGTCACTCAGTGCTACCTAATGTTAGTCCATCAGTGTGTACCTAATGTTTAGTCACTCAGTGTCCCTAATTTTAGTCGCACTCAGTGCTCCCTAATGTTATAGTCCACTCAGTGTTTCCTAATGTTTAGTCCACTCAGTGTACCTAATGTTTTGTCCACTCAGTGTACCTAATGTTTAGTCCACTCAGTGTACCTAATGTGTAGTCCACTCAGTGTACCTAATGTTTAGTCCACTCAGTGTCCCCTAATGTTTAGTCCACTCAGTGTCCCTAATGTTTAGTCCACTCAGTGGGTACCTAATGTTTAGTCCACTCAGTGTACCTAATGTTTAGTCCACTCAGGTGTACCTAATGTTTAGTCCACTCAGTGTACCTAATGTTTAGTCCACTCAGTGTCCCTAATGTTTAGTCCACTCAGTGTACCTAATGTTTAGTCCACTCAGTGTAACCTAATGTTTAGTCAACTCAGTGTACCTAATGTTTAGTCCCACTCAGTGTACTAAGGTTTAGTCCACTCAGTGTACCTAATGTTTAGTCCACTCAGTGTACCTAATGTTTAGTCCACTCAGTGTACCTAATGTTTAGTCCACTCAGTGTACCTAATGTTTAGTCCACTCAGTGTTCCTAATGTTTAGTCCACTCAGTGTACCTAATGTTTAGTCCACTCAGTGTACCTAATGTTTAGTCCACTCAGTGTTCCTAATGTTTAGTCCACTCAGTGTTCCTAATGTTTAGTCCACTCAGTGTTCCTAATGTTTAGTCCACTCAGTGTACCTTGTGTTATTAGAGCTCTAAATCAATATGAGTTGTGCCCCCCCCCCCCCCCCACCCCACCCCATAGAGGCCTGTCACACACACATACACACACACATACACACACACACACACACACATCCTGGAGTCGGGCCAGTCTATCCCTTTACAGCAGCTGTGGTGTGTCTTAGCAGGGGATTGTCAGGAACAAGGTTGCTACCCACCACCCCTTTACACAAACACGCACACACACACACACACACACACACACGTTCCACAGTGGATGGCAGACAGGGGGTCTCCTTATAAAGTCGTCATGCTGCCTTCCACACTGTTACATGCATCTGAATTAATTTAAATTACTTCAGAGTATTTTATACGTTGTATTACACCGGGCTGAACTACACTCCCAATGCTTTTTATAACAAGATACTAGGTCTAACCTGCTGTGAGATGACTGCTCCTCACCAAAGGGGCGTGACAAAGTTTTTCGGAAAGCTCTGGTAATTGAGCTTTGAATCCGTTCAGTTAAGATTAGAATTTTGATTACAACATAGGGTTTTAGTTGTCTTTGACGGAATAGCCTACAATGTTTTTTCAGCTCAGATTTACTCACGGCTCAACGGCTGCAGGACAGGAGAGAAGAAAGAATATAGGATTATATTCACTACATCACCAGCAGTATGTGGACACCTGCTCGTCCAACATCTCATTCCAAAATCATGGGCATTAATATGGAGTTGGTCCCCCGTTTGCTGCTATAACAGCCTCCACTCTTCTGGGAAGGCTTTCCACTAGATGTTGGAACATTGCTGCAAGTGCATTAGTGAGGTCAGGCACTGATGTTGGGCGATTAGGCCTGGCTCGCAGTCGGCGTTCCAAATTCATCCCAAAGGGTGTTCGATGGGGTTGAGGTCAGGGCTCTGTGCAGGGCCAGTCAAGTTCTTCCACACCGATCTCGACAAACCATTTCTGTATGGACCTCGCTTTGTGACCGGGGGTATTGTCATGCTGAACAGGAAAGGGCCTTCCCCAAACCGTTGCCACAAAGATGGAAGCACAGAATCGTCTAGAATGTGATTGTTATGTTGTAGCGTTAAGATTTTCCCTTCATTGGAACTAAGGGGCCTAGACCGAATCATGAAAAACAGCCCCAGACCATTATATTCTCCTCCACAAGCTTTACAGTTTGGCACTATGCATTGGGGCAGGTAGCATCTCCTGGCATCCACCAAACCCAGATTCGTCCGTCGGACTGCCAGATGGTGAAGCGCAATTCATCACTCCAGAGAACACTTTTCCACTGGTCCAGAGTCCAATGGCGGCAAGCTTTACACCACTCCAGCCGACGCTTGGCATTGCGCATGGTGATCTTAGGCTTGTGTGTGGCAGCTCGGCCATGGAAACCCATTTCATGAAGCTCCCGATGAACGGTTCTTGTGCTGAAGTTGCTTCCAGAGGCAGTTTGGAACTCGGTAGTGAGTGTTGCAACTGAGGACAGACCATTTTTACGTGCTACGCGCTTTAACGCTTCGGCGGTCCCGTTCTGTGAGCTTGTGTGGCCTACCACTTCAGCCGTTGTTGTTGCTCCTAGACGTTTTCACTTCACAATAACAGCACTTACAGTTGACCAGGGCAGCTCAAATGACTTAGGCTGGGTAAAGTTGCCCCTAGACGAATAACGTTGTACGACCAATCACCGGGGGAGGACGGGAAGATGGCGGAAGTGGTTGATGAGTTCGAATTAAGCAGAGCGTTGAGTAAATTTGGGGAAGACGAATGTTCTGAATGGACTACAGTAGAATGAAAAACAGGAACAAAAAAGGAAATTGTCCAAAATTGGAGTGGAGGAAACGTGTGTAAATGATAATGATTCGCTTCTTGTTCGGGTGCGTTTCCTGAGTAAGGACGCATATGTGGGAAACCCGTTTTGAGGTGTCAAATGGTGAAGTATGCAAAGTGAAGTCTGTCACAGAGTGGTGTTATTCTGATTAATTGGATTTCTGAAGAGATTCCAGTGGGCCTCAAAAGAATCCGGACGACAGAAGTTTTGTTTTTCATGAACATCGGAGTGGAGCACCCGTCAAAGGAGTCATCTCAGGGGTGACGACCGATGTTCCGGTTGAATACCTGAAGAGAATTCCTGGTGTGGTTGGTGCCCGGCGTCCGACCCGCTGGGTGAATGTAGAAAAAGAAGAAAGTCTGTCAGCTCTGTTGTTTTTTTTGTTGATAAAGAGCAATTACCTGAATGTGAAGCGTGTGAAGCTTGGTTATGTAAGATACGCCATAATATATTTCGTCCCCAAATCACTGCAGTGTAAGAATTGTAAAGGATTTGGCAATGTTTCAAGTGTATGCAGACAAACAGAGCATACTGAAGAACGGTGTGTAGAAGGACGACGGTGTTGCGATTGTAATGGGGATCATGATCCCGAGTTCCTGTAGTGCCCTGTAAGGGTGAAGGAGATTGAGGTGGCAAAAGTTAGAGCGGTCACTCGAATCTCCTACGCGGAAGCGATTTTAAAATAATTGAGAAAACAAGTGATGCTAGTGAAGAGATGGTAGTGGATACTCCACAGCCTGTAGTAAATGTCTGCTGCCAGTCAAAAGATACCCTGTGTGTTAAAAATATGGATTTAGTTGCGTTCATTGCCACAGCTATAAACTGTACAGCACAAGTCTCAAAGAAGTCAAAGACACAAGACATTATCCCGGGTTCCCCTTGAGCCTGTGTAGTGATCAGATCTGTTTTATTTATTTATTTTTAACAGAAAAGTTTGTGATTTATTTATTTAGTCGTTTTTTGGCAGTTGAGTTTTTTTTGGGGGAAATCCTGTCTCCATCCGGTATAGTAGGGGGTGGGGTGCACATTACATTGTGTGATCGCCAAGATACCATAGAAGAAGAAGAAAGGCAGATCTAGCAGGGCAGAAATTTGACGAACTGACTGTGCCACGTTGAAAGTCGCTGAGCTCTTCAGTACTGCCAAGGCTAGGGGAAGCTTTTCCCTAAAGTAAATGTAATTAAATTGCCAAAAATTATATAGCCTAATTAGCTTACTCCTGTCTATACAGAAATAAATACAATAATTCAAAATAGGCTATTAAAGCATGATTTGGCCACAGAGGATATTTAGCTTCTTTAAAAAAAAAAAAAGTTGTGGATTGTTTTAAATCGCATTGCCTACAAACGGAAGGAAAGGCGGCGAGCGCAATTTGGGGAGACTATCGTTGAGTTGCGACTGTCTGTGAAAAGTAGAGGCCAAGCCAGGCATATATCACAATATTTCAAAAAAACAATTGCGGGAAAACACAGTTTTGAAAAGCAAATGGCTATTGCTGTAAAGAGAAGACAATGAAAGGACTAATCTTTCTTTTAGTTATCAAAATTCTCAATTTAACAAACAACAGTACAGCCTGTGTTATTGGCACCAGCGGAGAGCATCGGCCATATCCCTGGTGAGTGGGCACTGCGCACATTTCACTATTTATCATTGTTGGGTCAGTGCTACTTAAAAGTTTAGTTTTTGGACAATAATTCCTCCTTCAGTTTAGATGGACATATTATATTAGTGTCTCCCCTTCTCATAGGGACTATTATATGGACAACATCATTTATTGATATTTTTTTGTCAGTCAGCAGAGTAGGCTACCCTGTAATTTGTCCTATATAAAAAAAATATTCTGCTAATGTCTCCAGTCATATATATAAAGTGAAGTAGAATTGCATGAAATGTGTTTATATAAAAAAGGCCACATTTTTCCAGTGCAGAGAAAGAAGAAACGTATCTGATATATAGCCTAGGACTACTCTATGCTATACGCGATCAGCATTGAACAGTCTTTTCAGTGATCGAGTTGCATTATTAGCCTAAATGATGACTATCCAATCCAATCATCACATTGGGAAGAGTAGGCTATCTTACAATACGTCTGCAAATGTGATTATGCATGCAACGCTTTTATTATAAAGGTGCATTTTATGTGGAAAATGATCGTACCCAAACTGTATGCAGGTAGGCTACACCGGTTGTAAAGCAGATTAACTGTGCTTCATTTTTAAAGATTTGAGCAATACGAATAGCAGCATGAGAAAACTGGCATCCTCTTTTAAATAGTGGCCAGCCAAAAACACGCGATTGCGCAATGACTGTGTTTATAAGATCTAGGCTTCAGTAGGCTTCAGTAGGCTATGTGCTCTCTAACCGTGCTCCAGGGGTCCTGGCTATGTTTGTAGTTGTTTGGCCACTTTAGTAGTGATACAAACGTTATCAAAACATATAGGCCTATGGCTAGGCTACATGAGGTGTGGGACTATGATTTGAAAAAGTGGCATGTGCTGTTTCTGCACACACTGGGGCATCATTCACAAGTGATACAATTGTCACCCATCAGACTATTCTTAACATTATCTTGTGTGAAATTAGTTTTTGACTTATAATGGACCATTATCATGCACCTGTCGGCCGTGACCGGGAGACCCATGAGGCGGTGCACAATTGGCCCAGCGTCGTCCGGGTTAGGGGAGGGTTTGGCCGGCCCCGGACTTCCTTTGTCCCATTGCGCTCTAGCGACTCCTTGTGGTGGGCCGGGTGCCTGCAAGCTGACTTCGGTCGCCATCTGGACATGCGCTCGGTCGCTCAGCTGGACTGTGTTTCTCCGACACATTGGTGCGGCTGGCTTCCACGTTAAGCAAGCAGTGTGTTAAGAAGCAGTGCGGCTCTCGACCTTAGCCTCTCCCGAGTCCATAGGGGAGTTGCAGCGATGGGACAAGATGTAACTACCAATGGGATAAATAAAATGGTTGTTTCTAAGTTTAATTATATTTCAATGATGTTACCCATATGCATTCCATCATCAATTTTTAAGCAGTATAATGGTATTATTAAATACTTTATATGTGAGGGAAGAAGACCACGCCCCTAAAGAAAGAGGAGGGTTTGGACTCCCAGATGTGGAACTGTACAATGTGGCTTTCCAGCTATCTAGAGAAGTGGTAGGCACTGGAGGAGAGATGGGTTGGAAAGTGGTTTGACAGCTCCTTTCGGACCGATACATGTTCTATCCCAAAAAAAGAGCCAATAATTACATTTACATTTACGTCATTTAGCAGACGCTCTTATCCAGAGCGACTTACAAATTGGTGCATTTTCCTTATAGCCAGTGGGACAACCACTATAATATGCCATTTAGCAGACGCTTTTATCCAAAGCGACTTACAGTCGTGATTTTAGAAAATGCAGGGCATCAATCCAATTCTATGCCATTCTAGAGAAGTGTGGTGGTTCTCAATACATAAAGGATCAAAGAGTCTCTCAACAGAAAAATATATGCTTCTAAATGGTATAGTCCTGCTATTGGTGTGGGGAAGGAGTCAATAATTTAGGGGAAATGGGTAAGAGAATGGGGTTCATAATCTGGAGACCTGCACAACAATTAGGTATTTCTGTCATTTGGAGAAATGGGGGAATAAGTAAAAACTTTGTGATAATGACATATGGAGATCTATGCTAATTAAAGCTGTTAATTAAACACTGTTGACTCTGTCAATCACCGCATTCTTATTGGCAGACTAAATAGCCTTGGTTTCTCAAATGACTGAGATCCCCAGAGATTGGATTGATAAAAGACAGTACTGTGCAGCAGTCTTTATCGACCTGGCCAAGGCTTTTGACTCTGTCAACCACCGCATTCTTATTGGCAGACTAAATAGCCTTGGTTTCTCAAATGACTGCCTCGCCTGGTTCACCAACTACTTCTCGGATAGAGTTCAATGTGTCAAATCGGAGGGCCTGTTGTCTGGACCTCTGGCAGTCTCTATGGGGGGTGCCACAGGGTTCAATTCTCGGGCCGACTCTATTCTCTGTGTATATCAATGATGTCGCTCTTGCTGCTGGTGACTCTCAGATCCACCTCTACGCAGACGACACCATTTTGTATACATACTGGCCCTTCATTGGACACTGTGTTAACAAACCTCCAAATGAGCTTCAATGCCATACAACACTCCTTCCATAGCCTCCAACTGCTCTTAAACACTAGTAAAACTAAATGCATGCTCTTCAATCGAACGCTGCTTGCACCCGCCCCGCCCGACTAGAATCACTACTCTCGGCAGGTCTGACTTAGAATATGTGGACAACTACAAATACCTAGGTGTTCTGGTTAGACCGTAAACTCTCCTTCCAGACTCACATTAAGCATCTCCAATCCAAAGTTAAATCTAGAATCGGCTTCCTATTTCGCAACAAAGCCTCCTTCACTCATGCTGCCAAACATGCCCTCGTAAAAACTGACTATCCTACCGATCCATGACTTTTGGCGATGTCATTTACAAAATAGCTTCCAACACTCTACTCAGCAAATTGGATGTAGTCTATCACAGTGCCATCCGTTTTGTCACCAAAGCCCCATATACTACCCACCATTGTGACCTGTACGCTCTTGTTGGCTGGCCCTCACTACATATTCGTCGCCAAACCCACTGGCTCCAGGCCATCTATAAATCACTGCTAGGCAAATCCCTGCCTTATCTTAGCTCATTGGTCACCTTAGCAACACCCACCCGTAGTCTGCGTTCCAGCAGGTATATCTCACTGGTCATCCCCAAAGCCAACACCTCCTTTGGCCGGCATTCCTTCCAGTTCTCTGCTGCCAATGACTGGAACGAACTGCAAAAATCTCTGAAGCTGGAGACACTTATCTCCCTCACTAACTTTAAGCATCCGTTGTCAGAGCACCTTACCGATCACTGCACCTGTACACAGCCCATCTGTAATTAGCCCACTCAACTACCTCATCCCCATATTGTTATTTATTTTGCTCATTTGCACCCCAGTATCTCTATTTAAACATCATCTTCTACACATCTATCACTCCAGTGTTAATACTAAATTGTAAATATTTTGCACTATGGCCTATTTATTGCCTTACCTCCATAACTTACTACATTTGCACACACTGTATATAGATTTTCTATTGTGTTATTGACTGTACGTTTTGTTTATTCCATATGTAACTCTGTGTTGTTGTTGTTTTTATCGCACTGCTTTGCTTTATCTTGGCCAGGTCGCAGTTGTAAATGAGAACTTGTTCTCAACTGGCTTACCTGGTTAAATAAAGGTGAAATAAATAAATAAAATAAACTAGGTGGTGACATTATGTCAAAATGCAACAATGTTGTAGAAGATGTATTTTCACTACCAAGCTCTGTACAGTCTGCCTCTTTAGGTTACAACAAGCTGTTAAAGGTTAATAATGACACCTGTGAAAACTTGAGAATTGTGGCAAAGGGATTTATTTACGCCTTGAGATAGATCAGAAGACAGGGTTTTATATTAGTTCAGATATTGGGCAAAATGCCAGAGAAGACAAGGGAAAAGGTATACACGTTTTTCATAGATTTTATTTCACTTCCCTAAGGTTACATAGGATGGGATTGTGTGTGTTGGCAATGTGAAGGGGCAAAAGGAACCCTCCTACATGCACTGTGGGTTAGCCTGGTTGTGCACCCCCTATGGGACAAAGCCTTACAGTGCATGGCAGATGGCGTGTGATCCCAGGTACCTAGGTCACCAAGACTGTGCCCTGTTGAGTGACAAGTCTGAAATAAGAGGGATTAATCAGTCAAAATGTAAAATATAATGTTGAGGTATTGTGTTATGCTGGTCTGAAACATTGTGTCTGTGTTAAGGCTGGTCCTGAAACATTGTGTCTGTGTTAAGGCTGGTCCTGTACAAACATTGTGTCTGTGTTAAGGCTGGTCTGAAACATTGTGTCTGTGTTAAGGCTGGTCTGAAACATTGTGTCTGTGTTAAGGCTGGTCCTGAAACATTGTGTCAGTGTTAAGGCTGGTCCTGAAACATTGTGTCTGTGTTAAGGCTGGTCCTGAAACATTGTGTCTGTGTTAAGGCTGGTCCTGAAACATTGTGTCTGTGTTAAGGCTGGTCCTGAAACATTGTGTCTGTGTTAAGGCTGGTCCTGAAACATTGTGTCTGTGTTAAGGCGGGTCCTGAAACATTGTGTCTGTGTTAAGGCGGGGTCCTGAAACATTGTGTCTGTGTTAAGGCTGGTCCTGAAACATTGTGTCTGTGTTAAGGCTGTCCTGAAACATTGGTGTCTGTGTTAAGGCGGGTCTGAAACATTGTGTCTGTGTAAGGCTGGTCTGAAACATTGTGTCAGTGTGTTAAGGCTGGTCCTGAAACATTGTGTCTGTGTTAAGGCTGGTCCTGAAACATTGTGTCTGTGTTAAGGCTGGTCTGAAACATTGTGTCTGTGTTAAGGCTGGTCCTGAAACATTGTGTCTGTGTTAAGGCTGGTCTGAAACATTGTGTCTGTGTTAAGGCTGGTCTGAAACATTGTGTCTGTGTTAAGTCTGGTCCTGAAACATTGTGTCTGTGTTAAGGCTGGTCTGAAACATTGTGTCTGTGTTAAGGCTGGTCCTGAAACATTGTGTCTGTGTTAAGGCTGGTCTGAAACATTGTGTCTGTGTTAAGGCTGGTCTGAAACATTGTGTCTGTGTTAAGGCTGGTCCTGAAACATTGTGTCTGTGTTAAGGCTGGTCTGAAACATTGTGTCTGTGTTAAGGCTGGTCCTGAAACATTGTGTCTGTGTTAAGGCTGGTCCTGAAACATTGTGTGTCTGTGTTAAGGCTGGTCCTGAAACATTGTGTCAGTGTTAAGGCTGGTCTGAAACATTGTGTCTGTGTTAAGGCTGGTCCTGAAACATTGTGTCTGTGTTAAGGCTGGTCCTGAAACATTGTGTCTGTGTTAAGGCTGGTCCTGAAACATTGTGTCTGTGTTAAGGCTGGTCTGAAACATTGTGTCAGTGTTAAGGCTGGTCCTGAAACATTGTGTCTGTGTTAAGGCTGGTCCTGAAACATTGTGTCTGTGTTAAGGCTGGTCCTGAAACATTGTGTCTGTGTTAAGGCTGGTCCTGAAACATTGTGTCTGTGTTAAGGCTGGTCTGAAACATTGTGTCTGTGTTAAGGCTGGTCTGAAACATTGTGTCTGTGTTAAGGGCTGGTCCTGAAACATTGTGGTCTGTGTTAAGGCTGGTCTGAAACATTGTGTCTGTGTTAAGGCTGGTCTGAACATTGTGTCTGTGTTAAGGCTGGTCCTGAAACATTGTGTCTGTGTTAAGGCTGGTCTGAAACATTGTGTCTGTGTTAAGGCTGGTCTGAAACATTGTGTCTGTGTTAAGGCTGGTCTGAAACATTGTGTCTGTGTTAAGGCTGGTCCCTGAAACATTGTGTCAGTGTTAAGGCTGGTCCTGAAACATTGTGTCTGTGTTAAGGCTGGTCCTGAAACATTGTGTCTGTGTTAAGGCTGGTCCTGAAACATTGTGTCTGTGTTAAGGCTGGTCCTGAAACATTGTGTCTGTGTTAAGGCTGGTCCTGAAACATTGTGTCTGTGTTAAGGCGGGTCCTGAAACATTGTGTCTGTGTTAAGGCGGGTCCTGAAACATTGTGTCTGTGTTAAGGCTGGTTCCTGAAACATTGTGTCTGTGTTAAGGCTGGTCCTGAAACATTGTGTCTGTGTTAAGGCGGGTCTGAAACATTGTGTCTGTGTTAAGGCTGGTCTGAAACATTGTGTCAGTGTTAAGGCTGGTCCTGAAACATTGTGTCTGTGTTAAGGCTGGTCCTGAAACATTGTGTCTGTGTTAAGGCTGGTCTGAAACATTGTGTCTGTGTTAAGGCTGGTCTGAAACATTGTGTCTGTGTTAAGGCTGGTCTGAAACATTGTGTCTGTGTTAAGGCTGGTCTGAAACATTGTGTCTGTGTTAAGGCTGGTCTGAAACATTGTGTCTGTGTTAAGGCTGGTCTGAAACATTGTGTCTGTGTTAAGGCTGGTCTGAAACATTGTGTCTGTGTTAAGGCTGGTCTGAAACATTGTGTCTGTGTTAAGGCTGGTCTGAAACATTGTGTCTGTGTTAAGGCTGGTCCTGAACATTGTGTCTGTGTTAAGGCTGGTCTGAAACATTGTGTCTGTGTTAAGGCTGGTCCTGAAACATTGTGTCAGTGTTAAGGCTGGTCTGAAACATTGTGTCTGTGTTAAGGCTGGTCTGAAACATTGTGTCTGTGTTAAGGCTGGTCTGAGCCAGTGTTCACGGAGTGGATGAATATGTTGTTAAAAACAACATCATATGAAATCATGTTAGCGAAGAGACTCCAAAAAGATACGGGAACGATTCCTGTGTTTCCTTCAGGGCACATTAAAGACTATCATGGCCATGAAATAGCAGAACATTTATCTGGAAAAAATATCCCTATGTATTTGTGTTTTTTGTTTTGTTTAATGAGTTGGTTGTTTTCTGTTAAAGTGAAATACATTTTCCCCAAAATACTAAATACTTTTCTATACCATTTTGTTTATAGCGGTTCACAATTTTGTGGCCCCCTCACCTTACATTGGTATCAAAAGTCTGATGGCACTATGGTGTGATAAGAGCATCTGCTAAATTAACTACACTGAGGATACCAAACGTTAGGAACACCTTCCTAATATTGAGTTGCACCACCCCCTTTTGCCCTCAGAACAGCCTCAATTCGTCGGGGCATGGACTCTACAAGGTGTCGAAAGCATTCCACAAGAATGCTGGCCCCATGTTGACTCCAATGCTTCCCACAGTTGTGTCAAGTTGGCTGGATGTCCTTTGGGTGGTGGACCATTCTTGATACACGTAGGAAATTGTTTTGGGTGAAAAACCCAGCAGCGTTGCAGTTCTTGACACAAACCGGTGCGCCTGGCACCTACTACCATACCCCGTTCAAAGGCACTTAAATATTTTGTCTTACCCATTCACCCTCCGAATGGCACACATACACAATCCATGTCTCAATTGTCTCAAGGCTTCAAAAAAAATCCTTCTTTAACCCGTCTCCTCCCCTTCATCTACACTGACCTGAAGTGGATTTAACAAGTGACATCAATAAGGGATCATAGCTTTTCACCTGGATTCACCTGGTCAGTCGGTGTGTTCCAGAAGCTCTTATCCAGAGAGACAGTTCATTCAACTAAGGCAGATAAACAACAATATATCACTGTCATAGCAAGTAAGAAGGTTCTGTAACGGTAACTGAGAATGTCGTTGCTGTTCGGCCAGCTACGTGTATTTTAATTAAATACAGTACTTTGCAAAAGTATTGTATATTTAATTTTTTATACATTGGTCTTTGGGGTATTTAGTCATTTACACCCATCCCTGAGTATAGTACAGTACAACGCTATGGCGTGTACAACACAATGTTTAGTACCAACCACATAGTCGTATCAATCTGGTTCACCCCATGGTGAGATCTACAATGCAACTCCTCTTGGGGATATTACAGTACAGTAATACTTTTGATTACACAAGAAGTGATGGGAGGGAGATGATACATCATGCATGACTTGTCTGAAAGACTGGTTAACTGTTAGTACCCCCCCCCCCCCCCGTGCACACAGTTAGACTGGTCCCAGATCTGTATGTAGTTTAACTCTCTATGATAATGCCGAAGTGATTACAGGTTACAGAGAGGGGGAAGAGAGAGAGAGAGAGAGAGAGAGAGAGAGAGAGAGAGAGATAGAGAGAGAGAAGAGAGGAGAGAGAGAGAGAGAGAGAGAGAGAGAGAGAGAGAGAGAGAGCGAGAGAGAGAGAGAGACGAGAGAGAGAGAGAGAGAGAGAGAGAGAGAGAGAGAGAGAGAGAGAGAGAGAGGAGAGAGAGAGAGAGAGAGAGAGAGAGAGAGAGAGAGAGAGGAGAGAGAGAAGAGAGAGAGAGAAGAGAGAGAGAGAGAGAGAGAGGAGAGAGAGAGAGAGAAGAGAGAGAGAGAGAGAGAGAGAGAGAGAGAGAGAGAGAGAGAACGGAGATGAGAGAGAGAGAGACGAGAGAGATGAGAGAGAGAGAGAGAGAGAGAGAGAGAGAGAGATGAGAGAGAGGAGAGAGAGAGATGAAGAGAGAGAGAGAGAGAGAGAGAGAGAGAGAGAGAGAGAGAGAGAGAGAGAGAGAGAGAGAGAGAGAAGAGAGAGAGAGAGAGATGGAGAGATGAGAGAGAGAGAGACGAGAGAGAGAGAGAGAGAGAGAGACAGACAGACGACAGACAGACAGACAGACAGACAGACAGACAGACAGACAGACAGACAGACAGACAGACAGACAGACAGACAGAACAGACAGACAGACAGACAGACAGACAGACAGACAGACAGACAGAGAGAGAGAGAGACAGAGAGAGAGAGAGAGAGAGAGAGGATAGAGAGAGAGAGAGAGAGAGAGAGAGAGAGAGAGAGAGAGAGTGAGAGAGAGAGAGAGAGAGGAGAGAGAGAGAGAGAGAGGGCCGAGCGTTAAGGATTGCAACACCCGCTCCGCCTCACATGTCGACACAGAAAACACCTACACACGTTAGTTCTTCAAATTAATTTATATTCAAAGTCCTATTTCCTAACCTTAAACCTAACCCCTTACCCTAATTCTAACCCTAATTGTATACCTAACCCTAAGCTTAAAATAGCCTTTGTCCTCATGGGGAGAAGTTTCTTTGTTTTACTTTCCTTGTGGGGACTTTTGGGGATTTTAGGTCCCCACAAGGAAATAAGAACCAACCAACCCCCACACACACACACAAACACACACCCCACTACCACAGTCCAAAGGCCATAGTTTGTTTAGAGAGTGAGATGGCGGTCTGCCAGATCAGGTCACAACCCGCTTGGCTACCAGACGACTTACTTTTATTAGGCTAACCTTCATTTAAACCAGGAAGTCCCGTTCACATAAACATCTGGCATTGGAGGCACTTCCAGTAGCTTTCCAAATGGCACCCTATTCCCTACGAAGTGCCCTACTTTTGCCCATGGCCCCACATTTTAATCTGTTAATTCACCTGGTTTCACCACCACCTTTAACCTTTAACCTCCCCCCCTTCCTCTCCAGGCGTGAACTGCTGGCAGAGCTGGTGGAGGAGGAGTTTGTTGCCGTGGAGATGGTCTGTCTGGAGGATGAGTTCCGTGTCCTGTCGGAGGAGAACGCCACGCTGCTCAACGTCCACACTGAGCGCGCTCAGCAGCTGGAGACGCTCAGCTCCACCAATCAGAATCAGACAAGCCAGGACAGCTCCGCCACGTGACCCCTGAATTCGACTTGACCCCAAGAGAGACGATGACCTCGCTCGAGACCTTCCAACTGACGCTACGGCCCCGTATTCCAAAAGTACTGATCTTGGATCAGTTCCCTTTTGTTCATATATTAATATTTATTATGATCTAAAATGCCAAACTGATCCTAAATCAGCACTCTTTTTGGATATGGACCCTGATAACATTACTACCGGTAGCTGTCAAGTCCTTGTTTCCTCTGTCCTTGTTTCCTCTGTCCTTATTTCCTATGACTTTGTTTCCTCTGTCATTGTTTCCTTATCTCCTTTCTAAGAGCATTGGAGAAGAGGATACAAGGTCCCTCGCTTGGACCTTCTCTTCCAATGCACTTTGAGGGGAACTAAGGACCAGGGTTGGGGCCAAATTCCATTTCAATCCCAGTCAGTTCAGGAAGTACACTGAAATTCTAACTCAAATTCTCTTCATTGCGTTTCAATGAGCAAAATCTGGAATCGGAATTTGGTTTTCTTTCTGAATTGAAATGGAATTAACCCCAACCCTGCTAAGGAAACAAGGACAGAGGAAGCAAGGACTTAGTAGTAGTAGTAGGCTCTGTGAGTCTCTGGGCTTGTGGAGACATACAGGTGGTGTGATGTGGTCCAAAATGATTTCAGGGGGGCTCCCCCCCCCCCCTCTCCCCCTTTCCTCTCCCCTCTCTTCCTCATCCTCCTCCCCTCCATGCAAGGACCTAAGGGATCCTGTCCTTGTTATTAAAAGGAGGAGTGGGCTAGTCAGAATGACAATGTGCTGGTTTTTATGGTAGTTCCCTGTAGAGCGTCTGCTAAATGACGTAAATGTAAATGTAAATGTAGTAACTGCTACTAGCTGTGGTGAGGAAAACACTAATGACAATGACGCACTCTGTATGTGGCACAATAAAGTTCTCTATTATGAATAAATAAATACATTTTATGTGGGTGTCCGTCAGCATGATCATTTAGTTTCATTTCCTGTAGAATGTCTGCTTATTATGACCTCACTACATGGCAACACTTCACTACCATGGAATAAGGAACTGTCCATTTCGCAATGACATTTAATCACTCCAGGATTGTGAAACCAACCATCATCTGTTAGTATTATTTATGACTCTCTCTCTCTCTCTCTCCCCTATTGACTCTCACTTTCTCTCTCTCTCTCCCTCACTATTCCCCCCCTCTCTCTTGCTTTGCCTCTCTCTCTCTCTCTCTCTCTCTCTCTCTCTGTCTCTTTCTCTCTCTCTCTCTCTCTCTCTCTTTACCCCTCTCTCTCGCTCTCTCTCTCTCTCATCAACTCATATGGTTGTAGCACTCAAGTACACCAAGCCTGCCATACCTTGGGTATCTTCTAACTCCCCAGGTGAATAACTGTATAATGCCAGTGGAGGAAGGGACCGTAGCAGGTGAATAACTGTATAATGTAAATAATTATTTTAAGAATGTGAAATGTCAGAATAAGAGTAGAGAGAATTATTTATTTCAGCTTTTGGGAAATTGCTCCCAAGGATGAACCAGACTTGTGGAGGTCTACCATTTTTTTTTCTGAGGTCTTGGCTGATTTCTTTGATTTTCCCATGATGTCTGTCACGCTCGTCGAACAGAGAGGACCAACGCGCAGCGTTGCGGCTCGTGAACATATTTATATATTTATTGACTAGATCACACGATCAAAACAAAGAACGAAAGTGAAGTCCTTCGATACACAAACCGAAAGGAACAAGAAACCACAACACAAAGTGAAAAGACCGATAGTAAATATGGCTCCCAATCAGAGACAACCAGCTGACACTTGTTGCCTCTGATTGGGAGTCACTCAGGCCAAACATAGATATACAAAACATAGACTTACACACCCTGGCTCAACATAACATAGTCCCCAGAGCCAGGGCGTGACAATGTCAAGCAAAGAGGCACTGCGTTTGAAGGTAGGCCTTGAAAATACATCCACAGGTACACCTCCAATTGACTCAAATTATGTCAATTAGCCTATCAGAAGCTTCTAAAGCCATGACATCATTTTCCTGAATTTTCCAAGGCAATTTTTAAAGGCACAGTCAACAGTGTATGTAAATTTCTGACCCACTGGAATTGTGAAATAATCTGTCTGTAAACAACTGTTGGAAAAAATTACTTGTTTCATGCACAAAGTAGATGTTCTAACCGACTTGCCAAAACTATATAGTTGTTTACAAGAAATTTGTTGGAGTGGTTGAAAAAAAACGAGTTTTAATGACTCCAACCTAAGTGTGTGTAAACTTCCGACTTCAACTGTAAATCTGTCTCGGACAAGGTGACTTTTATCAATATATTTGCCTCTATTTACTCTCAGATTTGAAAAATACTAATTAGCATCAAAGTTCTACATATCTACAAATCCCTGCAAGCTCCTGCATGAGAGAGAGTTGAAAAACAACAGGTCTGGGACCGGTCAGGCTGTCACGGTTTCGGCCGAGGCGGCTCCTTCTCCTTGTTCGGGCAGGCTTCGGCGGTCGTCGTCTCCGGAGTACTAGCTGCCACCGTTCGATGCTTCATGTTTGATTGGTTTTGTCTGTTTGTCACACCTGTTCATTGTTAAAGTGTTCATTAGGCACCCTATTTAGTTCTCTTGTGTTTGGTCAGGTGTTGTGTGTAATTGTCTACTGTCACGTGTTGTTGTTTGGTCCTCTGTATTGTGCTCTCTTATTTCGTGTTGTGTAAGAGAGTCCTGCACGTTGTGCGTACTTACTTTGGACAGTCTAGTGTGCGTTTGTTTTCGCCTGTGGCCTGTTGCCGTGTTGGCGTGTACTACGGACTTCACTAAAAGACATTTGGCTTTGAATCTCTGTGTCCTGCGTGTGATTCCACGTTCCACTACACTCCACCTTGACAGAATTACACACCATCTTATGGAATCAGCAGGAGCACCCGCACCCCCGAGATCATGGAGGAGCGCCTTCGTGGTCAGGAGGATCGCATCAACCAAATCGGGCACGCCCTAGACCGAGTGATGAACACCCTCCATCGATGGGAGACCAGCGGGGGTACCACACCCCCCACCTACCGCACCATCACCATCGGTCAGCCCGCCCGTCCAACTACCGGAACCCAGTGGAATTCGGCTCTCACTCCCGAGGGCGTACGACGGCACCGCTGCCCTCGGGACACGAGAGCGTTTCCGCCCTCATCTCCTGTCTCACCGGCAAGGCGTTGGAGTGGGCCAACGCCGAGTGGAGGAGGATAGACGCCGCAACTATCACCTACGCGGAGTTCTCCCGCCGCTTCCGTGCTGTGTTCGACCATCCACCAGAGGGGAAGGCGGCGGGGGAGCGTCTATTCTACCTCCGGCAGGGGATGAGGAGCGCACAGGAATTTGCGCTGGAGTTCCGGACTCTAGCGGCAGATGCAGGGTGGAATGAGCGGGCCCTCATAGACCACTTCCGTTGTAGCCTGGTCTCACCTCTCGGCGGATTTTGTTACCGACCTTCCCTCCTCACAGGGGAATACCACCATCCTGGTCGTTGTGGATCGGTTCTCGAAGGCCTGTCGTCTCCTTCCCATGCCGGGTCTTCCTACTGCCCTACAGACCGATGAGGCTCTATTTACTCACGTCTTCCGGCATTACGGGGTACCCGAGGATATAGTGTCTGATCGAGGCCCCCAGTTTACCTCCAGAGTCTGGAGAGCGTTTATGGAACGGTTGGGGGTTTCGGTGAGCCTTACCTCGGGTTACCACCCGGAGAGTAATGGGCAGGTCAAACGTGTCAACCAGGATGTGGGTAGGTTTCTGAGGTCATATTGCCAGGGCCGGCTGGAGGAGTGGGCGAGATATGTGCCCTGGGCCGAGATGGCACAGAACTCTCTCCGCCACTCCTCCACTAAACTAACCCCTTTCCAGTGTGTGTTAGGGTACCAGCCGGTTCTGGCACCTTGGCATGAGAGCCAGATCGAGGCCCCTGCGGTGGATGAGTGGGTGCGGCGCTCGGAGGAGACGTGGAACGCTGCACACGTCCATCTGCAGCGAGCCATCCGTCGACAGAAGACGAGCGCCGACCTCCACCGCAGTGAGGGGCCAGTGTACGCACCTGGAGATCGAGTCTGGCTCTCAACCAGAAACCTGCCCCTCCGCCTGCCCTGCCGGAAGCTGGGTCGGCGGTTTGTGGGGCCTTTTAAAGTCCTGAGGAGATTGAACGAGGTGTGTTACAGGTTACAACTGCCCATTGATTACAAAAATATTAAACCCCTCGTTCCATGTGTCTCTCCTCAGGCCGGTGGTAGCTGGTCCACTCCAGGAGTTTGAGATAGAGGAGACTCCTCCGCCCCATTTGGACATCGAGGGGGCTCCGGCGTACACTGTTCCGGCCATCCTAGATTCGAGACGCCGGATGGGGGGTCTCCAATATCTCGTGGAGTGGGGAGGGGTACGGCCCGGAGGAGCGGTGCTGGGTGCCGAGGAGGGACATCCTGGACCCGTCTCTTCTGACCGAATTCCATCGTGGTCATCCTACGCGCCCTGCTCCGCGTCCGACTCCTGGTCGTCCCCGAGGCGGGGGCGGCGCACGACTGGAGCCGCGCGTCAAGGGGGGGGGTACTGTCACGGTTTCGGCCGAGGCGGCTCCTTCTCTTGTTCGGGCAGGCTTCGGCGGTGCGTTGTCTCCGGAGTACTAGCTGCCACCGTTCGATGCTTATGTTTGATTGGTTTTGTCTGTTTGTCACACCTGTTTATTGTTAGTGTTCATTAGGCACCCTATTTAGTTCTCTTGTGTTTAGTCAGGTGTTGTGTGTAATTGTTCTACTGTCACGTGTTGTTGTTTGGTCCTCTGTATTGTGCTCTCTTATTTTCGTGTTGTGTAAGAGAGTCCTGCACGTTGTGCGTACTTACTTTGGACAGTCTAGTGCAGGGGTGTCAAACTCATTTTAGCTCAGGGGCCACATGGAGGAAAATCTATTCCCAAGTGGGCCGGACCGGAAAAAATCATGGTATATATAACTTAAAAACAACAACTTCAGATTGTTTTCTTTGTTTTAATACGATCAACATACAACATAAAGCTGGAGCCTGAGGACAGTGTGTCCAAAATAGTACAAGCACAACATCACTATTAATCATAAAACACGTCAAGTTTATTTGAAAATTCTAAAGAAAAAGAACACACAAACACACAATGCCTCAGTGATTAACAGAACTGTTTCACAGATCACAGAACTATATCAGGGTGTCATTTCTCAGGCAGAAATGTAGATAAAAATAATGAAATCCTGTTCCCAAAACAAGTGCAAGAACCACAGAGTCAAGAACAGGTTAAATATACAAATAAAAATAAAATCAATTAAAAAACAATAGCACATCAACATAAAAACATATAAACATAAAGCTGGAGCCTGAGGACAGTGTCCAAAAGCACAACATCACTATTAATCATAAAACACCTCAAGTTATTTGAAGTTCTGAGGACAAAGAACACACAAACACACAATGACTCAGTGATTCACAGAAGTATATCACAGATCACAGAACTATATCAGGGTGTCATTTCTCAGGCAGAAAATGTAGATAAAAATAATGAAATCCTGTTCCCCAAACAAGTGCAAGAACCACAGAGTCAAGAATAGGTTAAATATACAAATAAAAATAAAATCAATAAAAACAATAGCACATCAACATAAAAAACATATAAAAACATAAATCTGAAAGCGTTGCTCAAACAGTCCAGTTATTTATTTATCTTTGAACCGCTTCATGTCTGCCACATGTTGGGTCGCGCACACATTTTTCAGACAGGGGAAGTGAGCTGCATCACCACCGGCAAGTTGCGTCTCCCACAATGACAGCTTCAACTTGAAAGAACGTATGCTGTCATAATGCTGCGTGACAACTTTGTTGCACCCTTGCAGCTGTTGTTCAAGTTATTCAGGTGCTCTGTAACATCCACCATAAATGCAAGGTCCGGCATTCCATTCTGCGGAATGAAATCTAACACTGGTTTGCCCTTTTCTTCCATGAACTGTTCAATTTCTTCTCGTAAATCAAAGAAACGCCTCAGCACAGCACCTCGGCTCCTAACCATCTTACCTCAGTGTGGTATGGCAGGCCATAGATGTGGTCTTTCTCTCTGAGAAGGCTGTCAAACTGACGGTGATTCAGGCTTCTGGATCGGATGAAATTAACAGTTTGGATGACCACCTTCATGACGTTATCCATCTTAATGACTTGCAACACAAAGCCTCCTCGTGCAAAATACAGTGAAAAGTCAAAAAATCACGTCCTCCATTTGCAGATTGCACTTTCTCTCTGAACTTTGTCACAACGCCTGCTTTTTCCCGATCATTGAGGGCGCACCATCTGTAGCCAGGCTGACAGTGCGGGACCAGTCCACTCCGACCCTGTCCAGCGCGCCGACGAGTGCGGTAAAAATATCAGCTGCTGTCGTTGTATCTGTCATCATCGGCACCAACTCCACGAACTCCTCGGTGACGGTCAATGTGTCATCAACTTCGCGGAGGAAAAAATGGCCAGTTGTGCAACATCTGTAATGTCCCGTGCTTTCATCAATTGCACCGAAAACGCAATAAATGACTTTACTTTTGCTTCAACTGGCTGTCCCAAATC
This sequence comes from Coregonus suidteri, assembly GCA_036851935.1. Lineage (NCBI taxonomy): Eukaryota > Metazoa > Chordata > Actinopteri > Salmoniformes > Salmonidae > Coregonus > Coregonus suidteri. Next base: position 46,843,315 of record CM072239.1, on the reverse strand, counting down.
CACTGAAAGATCGGAAATCCTGTCTGCAACTGTGTTTCTTGTCAGGCTGATATTTGCAAAAAGCCTGCCGCTTTTCAGGCCACACAATCTCCGCTGCCTTCATCATGCATGTTTTAACAAATTCACCCTCACTAAATGTTTGAAGCCACTGCGATTTCATTAGCAATGAGGTAGCTAGCTTTCACTGCAGCGTCACTGATGTCTCGGCTGTGAGTAAACACAGACTGCTGTTTCTTCAGACCCGCCAACAGTTCATTTACCTTCTCTCATCTCTGCTATCCTTGAAAGTTGTCATATTTGTCGGCATGAAGACTCACATAGTGGCGACGAAGGTTATATTCTTTCAGCACTGCAACATGCTCTGAACACACCAAACATACAGCTTTCCCATTCAATTCCGTGATATTAAATAGGATGACAATTTTCTTGAACACTCTGCACTCTGCGTCCACTTTTCTCTTTTTTGACAGAGACATATTTGGGGCAATGAGGGGTGCCAAAGCACATAATGTTAAAAGTAGAAGCCGTAATAAATATCGCGGGCAAAAACAAAGTAGTCATTGGCTGCACGTGCTGACCTACTTGCTCTGCCCCGGTATAAACAGTTTGCTTGCTTAACACAATTGCTATTGCGCCATCCAGTGGACGCAATTGGAACAGCATTTTATTTTATTGATTTTTTATTTTTTTTTATCATCTCGCGGGCCGGATTAAACCCGTTTGCGGGCCTGATCCGGCCCGCGGGCCGTACGTTTGACACCCTGGTCCTAGTGTGCGTTTGTTTTCGCCTGTGGCCTGTTGCCGTGTTTGGCGTGTACTACTGGACTTCACTAAAGACATTTGGCTTTGAATCTCTGTGTCCTGCGTGTGATTCCACGTTCCACTACACTCCACCTTGACACAGGCTTCCATAAACGCAAGCAGAAGAGTTGAAACTGGAGCAGCAGCACAACCAGGTGGACTGGGGACAGCAAGGAGTCATCAGGCCAGGTTGAACTAAATGTAGTTAAAATTAGATAGTTATTCCAGAGATTCTTACCTTTGCCTCGATTCAGCAGTCTCATCCAGAGCATCATGGCGTTTGTAGTTCTGTATGATAGCCGCATTTCTTTTATTTATTTTTTGGGGGGGTGGGGGGGGGGTTGGGGTGGGGGGGGGGGTATTTAAATACAGGCAAATATATTGATAAAAGTCTCCTTGTCCGAGAGAGATTTACACGGTTATCAAAACGTCACGCCAGTGTAAGCCTACACAAAACACAGCCCTTATTTAAAGTGTTTCTAAAATCCCCTATGAAAAACATGAATGGTGGAAAAACTATTGGAACATTTCCCTGTTTGACCGCTAGGTTTTATGGGTACTCATATTGTGGTACTCTGTATTCATTTGCAGAGAAAAACAATTATTCATTTGTTTGATAAGATTACAGATTTTCTCAGGAGAGCCCATTTCAAATTCAGGGACCCCCCATTTGGTCCTGACCCCAGGTTTGCTAAACACCCATCAATAACGACCAACCATGGCACTAATTGCCTGGATGTGGACATGTTTGAGCAGCAATACACTGCCAACATTTAGCTACTTTGCTTGCAAAGTATTACAGCTTGCTAATAATGATTAGCTAAATTACTGTATGGAGAAGAAACTAGCTACACTAACGATGTTTGCTATTATTAGCTAATGTTATAAAGGCTAGCCAACATAGCTAGCTAACAATGTTGATGACAGGATAACAGCTAGTTAATAACAATAGCTAGCTAGCTTGAAGATAATGAACATAGCATGTAATTTAGCAACACATGTTAGCCAGCCAGTTAACTAGCTAGCTAGTACATTATCTTCAAGCTCCAGACAATCCCCGTCATCGTCATCCTCATCATCGGTGTCTGCGCTATCCAGGACCACCGATAGATGGGTTGTTGGTCAAACGCCTAACACACTGTCCAGAACATAAAAAAGTGGACATGCAACCCTTCCATTCCCGCTCCGATTGTTATCGTCTTTTGCCTTCTTGTACACCCATTGAATTGTTGAATCTTTCGCTGGCACTGGAGCGCCGTATCCTTTCCCCTCCATCTTCCTGGCGATGCCCTCATATATGGCCATTTTCGGTAACTACTGTCAAGTAGTGTCTGACAACAAGGTTTGGTCTCCAACTTTGTCCAAGGTCTCCTACCATTGTCGTCCATTTTATTAGCTAGCTAGCGGCCTTTCAAGCAGAGAGGCGATCTTTCCTTCAAGTGCAACAGTAAAGTTGGTGGCAGAAAAGAAAACGGAAGTTGTCACATGACACGTTACACACTCTTGGACCTGTCAGTAGCCTGACTGCATCCAGACGGAGGAAAAATCTGTCCCTGACCAGCCAGATCTGAACACAATCAGACCACAATGCAACTTTTGTGCATCTAGACCTGTCTTTTCAATGCGATCATCGCAGAAGTCGCATGTGTACAAAACATTATGCAAAAGGCAGTGGCGGCTGGCCGATAGAGGGCGCTAGGGCGCCGCGTCCCCCTTAAATAAAATTATTAAAAAAAAAAAAAAAAATAAAAAAAAAATAATAATAATAATAATAATAAAAACATCAGTATGTCAATATTTGTGTGTTTGAAATATGGAATGCACACAGTAATATGTGTAAGATATGATAGAAAATCATATTCGCAACCTTTCCTCTGCCTCTGTCAAAATGCCTCGTCAGCTCTGGGCGATACAGAAAGTGCCCGAGGAGGCGGGTCGTCTACGTAGCAGTTAAGCCAATTGCTAATTTAAGATATGAAATGTATGACATAAAATGTAGCCAATCAGCGATCTTAAATCGAATCCAAGGAGGGCGATTATTTTATCGCCCCAGCTCGCCCCTGATAAAATAAGGAACCGGGCTCCAGTGGCGCCATTTTTACTAGACGACAATGGCGAGCGGCAAACGTTACTCCTCCAAGACCCAACCCTAACTCGGTGAAATCTCTCCTCCAAGATCCGTTTGAGAGGAGAACTTTGTCAGAGAAAGTCGGGTGAAAGAGCTGGGCCCAGATCAACCTGACCTCATCAATCAGACAGCAGGCTAGGAGAAAGGGAAGCAAGTAATATGCGCGGCTTCTCCCGTAGCTGGTACACCAGGAAGGCTTGGATAGCTGGGTGCACTGATGCTAATGCTTTTATTTGCTTTCCGTGCTTGCTTTTTTAAAAACGACGGGGTCAGATTCAGCATGGACAGGTACCGGAGTGAGGGATATGAAGCACCTTGTCAGAGAAGGTAAAGAAAACATGAGAACACCAGGGCACACGTGGGACAACTCTGTAAAGCTAGCTGTATTAGGAAGGTGTGAAACCTTGCTACGCAGCTGGATGACGGGCCACAGGATTGCGGTGAGAGGAAACACAATGAGGGAGGGTGGATAAAAACAGCACATTCTATCCAAAATTATCGATTGTGTGAAGTTCTGTGGGGCATTTTGAGTTGGCCTTGCGGGGGCACGAGGAGACTGACTCCTCGGACAACTCTATTCGGCATTTTCGGGGCTTAGTGGATTTTGTTGCCTCCCTCGACAGTGTGATGGAGGAGCAACCTGAAGACAGCTACCGTTTTAAGGGCACGTCAAAGACGATACCAGAACGAGCTGTGGACTGTATGCTGTCAGTGCTAAGGATTAAATTACATCCTGGAGGGTAAGTAAAGAGTGCTGATTTTTATCGCCATTCAAGCTGACGAGACGACTGACGTTTCCACCCACTGCCAGTTGGTGCTTGTGATACGCTACATCGATGCTAAAAGTAACGTCCAAGAGCGTCTTTTTCGAGTTCATTTTGATCGAAGAACGCAACCGCCGACACCATCGCTACAGCGCTGCTGGAGAGGCTCAGCCCCATACTCTCACATGGACAAAAAGGCCAAACTTATTGCCCAGGCTTACGACGGAGCAAGTGTGATGAGGGGAGCCACCGGCGGAGTGCAGCCGTAAAATAGTGGATGTGTGACGAAAATGCGCACTACGTCCAACTGCTATGCACATCAGCTGAACTCATCATGCAGCAGGCTACTTCACGCATCCCCCAGGATCGGCACTTTTTCTTTTCCGACCTTGCAGGATTTTCTGCTTTCTGTCTCCAGGTCTCCCAAGCGAAACCACTGTGCTTGACGAAGTGGTTGCGCATAGGACTCCCCAGAGCCTCTACAACACGGTGGGGAACTTCCACAGTCGCGCTGTAAAACACTGTGTACGAGTACAGGGATGACCTCCTAACGTGTTTCCAGACCATCAGAGACTCTGGGAACTTGATGCCCCGGACTGCTGTCAGAGAGGCGGGGGGCTTTGTGAGGATGCTCGAAGACGAGGCTTTCTGTTTTTCCTTGCACTGTTCCACAAGATCATGCAAATGTGGACATGCTTTTCAGCCAGCTGCAGAAGAGGAACATCGACCCTGTCTTCATTAAAGCACCTGTCCAGAGGGTTCACAGACAGCATGCTAACAATCAGGTAAATAACACTATATTTACTATGGCTGATAAAGATTTGGTGTTAGAAAGATGAATAGTTCACTTACAACAGTTTAAAAGCCTAAATGTGTCTGGTCATCAAAGTGAGTGATTATCATAGAGCCGTCACAATAAATTTGTTTTAGTATTTTTAAAAGGAAAGAGAAGACACAATCAGACGTTGATAATAATGCAGGAAAAGTACTACACAGTTTGTAATAATTTATTCAGGTGGTCCACCAGGTTCAATTTCTAGAAGAGGCCTAGTTGTTATTGAAGATTAACTTTATTGCTAAGTGCACAGCAGAACAAAATGATGTTGCATCCCCTCTCACAAATGTAAGAAAAAGGCTTTTAAAAACGTAATAACATCAGTTAATTATTGTACATCACAGGTTAAAAGCAGTTATAGACATAGTTTGTGTGTATATACACACTATCTGTCTGTCTGCGTCTGTCTGGTCTGTCTATATATATATATATATAGATATATAATATATATATCTATATATATATTATATCTAATATATATATATATATATATAAAAGTCACTGGTTGTGGTGTTGAGGGGGAATTACAGTGAGTTAAGAAAGTCTGATTGCAAGTTATCAAAATTAAACTTTATTTTTTGGACCCAGGGCCTCAAATTCCTCTTTGTGTGGGCGACAGCGCATCTGACGAGCAGCAACAGCCCCATCAAGCGACGGAGGATGCTGGGACCAGGAGAACAACAGAGGTTGCTATAGAGGTAAGTTTGATGTAATGTCAGTGTTTCCCCCTAGAACTTTTTCAGGCCTGGTAGTATGTAGCCAAAACCCTGAACAATCAGCACCTTGTAATCATATACTTGAGTTGGACATAGGCATGTGTCAGTCAGGATCACTTGCATCAAAATAGCTTAATTGCAAATTAAAGCTGATGATGTAATCTTTTACAGGTATGTGATACCATCCTGAGTCATGCCAAAGAGGGTTCTCCTTCACCCAGCACCTCATCAGCGCAACACTATTGCACGGAGAGTTGTTCCCACAACACAGTGTGAAGTCCCCGATACAGCGCTTGAAACAACCGTGGAGTGCGTACCCCATGTTGAACAAGGCCAAGCTCAAAACGAACTGTCCCTCATCTATGAGAACAGTGCGTTCAAGGCTTGTAGTGGTGCAGTGCCCCTGTACAGTTCTCATGGAGAAACAACCTTCAGATCCACTTTCACAGAGACTGCCAGCCTCCTCAAGATCCTCATCACCACATCCCATGACCAAACTGCTGAGTCAGATAAAGGTGCTTCTGCTACACTGAAAAGGATCAAGACCTTCCTGAGAGAAACAGCATGACACAGGATCGCATGAACGCTCTGGCCATGCTCTCCATGGAGAAGAAACTTTGTCAGGGAAATTCCTGACTTTAATCAAAGGGTCATTGAGAGGTTTGCCACTCAGAAGGACAGACGGGCAAAATTCCTGTACAAATAAGATGACAGACAGAACACACACAGAGCAGCTCTGGCCGCATGTTTCTTTGTATATAGTGACCTTAGCATAAAAAAATCCAGTTATATATTGGTACTCTAGAAAAGTCTTAATAGTGTCTTTGCTAATATTACTGTATATATGTTTGTTTTGTATCAATTAATTGTTGCTAGTTCTGGAGCACATAACAATTAGTCACATTATTAGTATGATCATAAAATACTGTATGCTATTCTTCCAGTCAAAGGTTGAGGTTCATTCCACTTGATATCCATTTCTATATTATAAATCTTTTATACAGTGTAAGATTTTCCTATAAACTTTTATAATAATTTCATGTGTATTGTCCACTTTCCACTCTGTTCTGGACAGCATGACCTGTTGCGTTGCCTGTTTACTACCAATGGTGAAAAGTTCACTTTAAATGCAAATGAAAGGCTTGGGTTTTGTGTAATATGTGTTTGTGTAAGAATGCGCCTCAACTTTTAATATTGGCATTAAATAATTATATGAATGTTTCACGAGAGCACTGCTGTCCTGCAGTTTGTGTTAAAATATATTGCGATGGTTACAGGAAAAAAAAAAGTATGGCACAGCCCCACCGAGAATATTTTTCACCAGCCGCCACTGGCAAAAGGTATAAGAGAGGTGTGCAACTCAATATTAGGAAGGTGTTCTTAATGTTTTGTACACTCAGTGTAAGCGTGTATGGCCTAAATGACGTTTAAATCCTCTCTGTTAAACACACACACACACACACACACACACACACACCACACATACACATACACACACACACACACACACACACACACACACAACATACACACACACACACACACACACACACACACACACACACACACACACACACACACACACACACACATACACACACACACACACACACACTCACTCACACACACACACACACACACACACATACACACTTGATCAAAGGAACTCCATTCACAAAATCCATGTCAAACACTAACTAGTATGCCCTGAAATCTTAGAGAGAAATAGTAATGGTGCCTTTTTGTAGGCACTAACTCCGCCATGGTTCGCTGGACAATGGACTACAAAGGGAAACCCAGCTGCGGGCTGCCCAGTGACGCGAGCCTACCAGACGGGCTAAATGCCTTTTAATGCTCGCTTCGAGGCAAGCAACACTGAAGCATGCATGAGAGCACCAGCTGTCCCGGACGACTGTGTGACCACGCTCTCCATAGCCGATGTGAGCAAGACCTTTAAACAGGTCAACATTCACAAGGCCGCAGGGCCAGACGGATTACCAGGACGTGTACTCCGAGCATGCGCTGACCAACTGGCAAGTGTCTTCACTGACATTTTCAACCGGTCCCTGACTGAGTATGTAATACCTACATGTTTCAAGCAGACCACCATAGTCCCTGTGCCCAAGAACACTAAGGTAACCTGCCTAAATGATTACAGACCCGTAGCACTCACGTCAGTAGCCATGAAGTGCTTTGAAAGGCTGGTCATGGCTCACATCAACACCATCATCCCGGAAACCCTAGACCCACTCCAATTCGCATACCGCCCCAACAGATCCACAGATGACGCAATCTCAATCGCACTCCACACTGCCCTTTCCCACCTGGACAAAAGGAACACCTATGTGAGAATGCCATTCATTGACTACAGCTCAGCGTTCAACACCATAGTGCCCACAAAGCTAATCACTAAGCTAAGGACCCTGGGACTAAACACCTCTCTCTGCAACTGGACCCTGGACTTCCTGACGGGCCGCACCCAGGTGGTAAGGGTAGGCGTGCTCAGTCCCCTCCTGTACTCCCTGTTCCCCCATGACTGCGTGGCCAAGCACGACTCCAACACCATCATTAAGTTTGCTGACGACACAACGGTGGTAGGCCTGATCACCGACAACGTTGAGACAGCCTTATAGGAAGGAAGTCAGAGACCTGGCCGTGTGGTGCCAGGACAACAACCTCTCCCTCAACATGAGCAAGGCAAAGGAGCTGATTGTGGACTACAGGAAAAGGAGGGCCGAACAGGCCCCCATTAGCATCGGCGGGGCTGTAGTGGAGCAGGTTGAGAGCTTCAAGTTCCTTGGTGTCCACATCACCAACAAACTATCATGGTCCGAACACACCAAGACAGTCGTGAAGAGGGCACGACAAAGCCTTTCCCCCTCAGGAGACTGAAAAGATTTGGCATAAGTCCCCAGATCCTCAAAAAGTTATACAGCTGCACCATCGAGAGCATTCTGACTGGTTGCATCACTGCCTGGTAACTGCTCGGCATCCGACCGTAAGGCGCTACAAAGGGTAGTGCGTACGGCCCAGTACATCACTGGGGCCAAGCTTTCCGGCCATCCAGGACCTCTATACCAGGCGGTGTCAGAGGAAGGCCCAAAAAATGTCAAAGGCTCCAGTCACCCAAGTCATAGACTGTTCTCTCTGCTACCGCACGGCAAGCGGTACCGGAGCGCCAAGTCTAGGTCCAAAAGGCTTCTTAACAGCTTCTACCCCAAGCCATAAGACTACTGAACAGCTAATCAAATGGCTACCCGGACTATTTGCATTGCTAGGCTAGCAGGCCAAGGGCTAGTAGGCCTTAGGCTATAGGGAATAGCACACAGTAGTATGAACAGTAAGGGCAAGTTAGCATCAGTGTTGGCAGCTACAAAGGCTAACATGCTAACAAGTGGCCATGTTGGATGTGGCTATGACCATATCAGGAAGTGACCGGGCTGTGAGGATGTCACTGGTCGGCCATTTTAGGAAAGGATATACAATGACATGACTGGCAGCCATCTTGGCCATATGGGTAGATTTTCCCTCATGGCTGAACACAAAGGTAAACAGAACTATGCCAAAGGGCAGACTGTGTGAAGTATGTAACATTGGATTACAGAAGGAGGCATTCCTGACATAGACAAATGTTAAGGAAGGAAGCATATAGCATATACTAACAAAGCAATAACAGAATATAATATGTATACAGACCAAATACACACAAACCCCTAACAAAAATCCACTTACTGATTGACGCACTAACACATGGTTGGGGAAGTCAAGGGAAGGCTTGTCCGTTCAGGAAAGATGACGAGATGTAGTGACTCAATCACGGACACGCTTACTGACAGTTGTGGCTGCTTTCGCGTGATGTATTGTTGTCTCTACCTTCTTGCCCTTTGTGCTGTTGTCTGTGCCCAATAATGTTTGTACCATGTCTTGTGCTGCTACCATGTTGTGTTGCTACCATGTGGTGTTGCTACCATGTTGTGCTGCTACCATGTTGTGTTGCTACCATGTTGTGTTGCTACCATGTTGTGCTGCTACCATGTTGTGTTGCTACCATGTTGTGTTGCTACCATGTGGTGTTGCTACCATGTTGTGCTGCTACCATGTTGTGTTGCTACCATGTTGTGCTGCTACCATGTTGTGCTGCTACCATGTTGTGTTGCTACCATGTTGTGTTGCTACCATGTTGTGTTGCTACCATGTTGTGCTGCTACCATGTTGTGTTGCTACCATGTTGTGTTGCTACCATGTGGTGTTGCTACCATGTTGTTTTCATGTTGGGTTGCTACCATGATGTGTTGTCGTGTGTTGCTGCCATGGTATGTTGTTGTCTTAGACCTCTCTTTATGTAATGTTGTGTTGTCTCTCTTGTTGTGATGTGTGTTTGGTCTTATATTTATAAATGTACACTACCAGTCAAAAGTTTGGACCCACCTACTCATTCAAGGGTTTTTCTTTATTTTTACTATTTTTTACATTGTAGAATAATAGTGAAGACATCAAAACTATGAAATAACACATATGGAATCATGTAGTAACCAAATAAGTGTTAAAAAAATCAAAATACATTTTTTATTTGAGATTCTTCAAATAGCCACCCTTTGCCTTGTTGACAGCTTTGCACACTCTTGGCATTCTCTCAACCAGCTTCATGAGGTAGTCACCTGGAATCCATTTCAATTAACAATTCTTCAAAGTTAATTTGTGGAATTTATTTCCTTCTTAATGCGTCTGAGCCATTCAGTTGTGTTGTGACAAGTATATCTGACCAAATTATGAAAGACAAGCATTGTAATTTTGAATTCTGTAAAGTGAGTGCGGAAGAGGTGAAAGAAGTATTGCTGTCTATCAACAATGACAAGCCACCGGGGTCTGACAACTTGGATGGAAAATTACTGAGGATAATAGCGGACGATATTGCCACTCCTATTTGCCATATTGTCAATTTAAGCCTACTAGAATGTGTGTGCCCTCAGGCTTGGAGGGAAGCAAAAGTCATTCCGCTACCTAAAAATAGTAAAGCCCCCTTTACTGGCTCAAATAGCCGACCAATTAGCCTGTTACCAACCCTAAGTAAACTATTGGAAAAATGTGTTTTTGACCAGATACAATGCTATTTTACAGTAAACAAATTGACAACAAACTTTCAGCATGCTTATAGAGAAGGACATTCAACAAGCACAGCACTTACACAAATGACTGATGATTGGCTGAGAGAAATTGATGATAAAAAGATTGTGGGGGCTGTTTTGTTAGACTTCAGTGCGGCTTTTGACATTATCGATCATAGTCTGCTGCTGGAAAAACATACGTGTTATGGCTTTACTCCACCTGCCATATTGTGAATACAGAGTTACCTGTCTAACAGACACAGAGGGTGTTCTTTAATGGAAGCCTCTTCAACATAATCCAGGTAGAATCAGGAATTCCCCAGGGCAGCTGTCTAGGCCCATTACTTTTTTCAATCTTTACTAATGACCTGCCACTGGCTTTGAGTAAAGCCAGAATGTCTATGTATGAAGATGACTCAACACTATACACGTCAGCTACTACAGCGACTGAAATGACTGCAACACTTAAGAAAGAGTTGCAGTTAGTTTCAGAGTGGGTGGCAAGGAATAAGTTAGTCGTAAATATTTCAAAACTAAAAGAATGGTATTTGGGACAAATCATTCACTAAACCCTAAACCTCAACTAAATCTTGTAATAAATAATGTGGAAATTGAGGTGACTAAACTGCTTGGAGTAACCCTGGATTGTTATCTGTCATGGTCAAAACATATTGAAGCAACAGTAGCTAAGATGGGGAGAAGTCTGTCCATAATAAAGCGCTGCTCTACCTTCTTAACAACACTACCAACAAGGCAGGTCCTACAGGCCCTAGTTTTGTCGCACCTTGACTACTGTTCAGTCGTGTGTTCAGGTGCCACAAAAAAGGACTTAGGAAAATTGCAATTGGCTCAGAACAGGGCAGCATGGCTGGCCATTGGATGTACACAGAGAGCTAATATTAAGTGGAGGAGAGATTGGCTTCATCACTATTTGTGTTAACGACAGGTGTTGACGTGTTGGGTGCACCGAGCTGTCTGTTTGAGCTACTGGCGAACAGCTCGGTCACCCATGCATACCCCCACAAGACATGCCACCAGAGGTCTCTTCACAGTCCCCAAGTCCAGAACAGACTATGGGAGGTGCACAGTACTACATAGAGCCATGACTACATGGAACTCTATTCCACATCAGGTAACTGATGCAAGTAGTAAAATTTGATTTAAAAAAAACGGATGAAAAAACACCTTATGGAACAGCGGGGACTGTGAAGCAACACAAACATAGGCGCAGACACATGTATACACACACACACACACACACGATAACATGCGCACTATACACACACACGTACACATGGATTTTTATACCGTAGAGATGTGGTAGTAGAGTAGGGGATATATATATATATATACACTACCCGTCAAAAGTTTACTGTTTACTTTAAGGTACTGTATATATTGTAATGTACTTTAACACATTTATGTTGTGCATTATGAAGGCTTTATGAAGCCTTTATAAGCTGAACGTCATTTAAAGCGGGACAGGTGACTATTTTTACTTATTTATCTTTAAAAGGTTCAATATCAGGGGATATCTATATCTACATATTTCAGGATATCTGACATTTTATTAGATATAAGGAGTAGACATGTTCCAGTTACGTATGTTCTTAATTTCATATACGAAGCTAGGATATTCTCCGTAATAGGACAGTTTCTACATGCATCCAATCCGGACCTCTGAAATCTCCCTGCTACCAGGGAGATATCTGGGGTGAGATACGTTCAAGACACGCACCTGATGAAATATTCTAACTCCAGAAAGGGTATGTGTTAACATGCTGACATACACTCACCGGACATTTTATTAGGTACACCCCCCTGTTCACGAAAAATGGATCGCTCCTACAGACGGTGAGTCATGTGGCTTGCTATATAAAGCAGACAGGCATGGAGGCATTCAGTTACTTTTCGATTGAACGTTAGAATGGGCAAAACGAGTGACCAAAGCGACTTTGAGCGTGGTATGATCGTCGGTGCCAGGCGCGCCGGATCCAGTATCTCAGAAACGGCCGCCCTCCTGGGCTTTCCACGCATGACAGTGTCTAGGGTTTACCGAGAATGGTGACGACAAACAAAAAAACATCCAGTCAGCGGCAGTCCTGTGGGCGAAAACAGCTCTTTGATGAGAGGTCGAAGGAGAATGGCAACAATCGTGCAAGCTAACAGGAGAGCCACAAACGGCTAAATAACTGCACAGTACAACAGTGTGCAGAACGGCATCTCGGAAAGCACAACTCTGCTATCTGTAGTCATTACCTGATCATTTATGTATTTGTATATTTAACAAATCCATAATTTCAATAGATATCCTTACATGAAATGTAATATTCATCCTCGTATGTCTGATCGAAAATTGGCTAAATCTGCGCCCAAATAATTTTACCCGTTCAGGCCCCGAAAAATCATTGTGCTTCTTCACATGAAGGTGACATATCTTTGCATACATTTGCACCACATTCAGTAGTAGGCTATACAAGGCACGAAAATGCAAACTTCGTCATATTTAATCCAAGTTGCTATTTCCAAAGCATATCTTTGCTATTTCTGTTTAGAAAATGCAGCATAGCAAATCCCCAATCGCAACCCGTTTTCTGGAAAGATGCAAAAGTAGGCCAGTGTGCACGCAATTTTTATTTTTTATTCATTTAACTGAAAATAAAAGTTGCCCACCTTAAATACCCCCCCCCCCTAGTTCTAGTTACTAAGAGACATTAAACATCTGAAATGAGTTACTCACCTTAGCGTTAACTTCTTTCAGGTAACGGTATTTTCTTCTCACGTCTCAGTTTCTCCAGTTGTCAGAGCGACCACACCGTTTACACACTAATTTGTGGCTCCAGAAAATGTCATTCTTGTTGCTAGGCTACCAGTTACAGTGCTTTTTGCTTGCGGTTTGTGCACACCTTTATCCAGAGGGAATACAAAAATTATAATGTCTGAAAGAACGATATGGATTTAATATTTGTCAAATTATTGAGCATTTCCTCAACTCAAATAATCAGAAATTGTCCTTATTTAGCATATCAAAATGCATATCTAGATCCTGATATGGACCTCAGTCAAGAGCATATGCATTGTATGTGCTGATAAAATATACTATGTAGGCCTACTGTCAGTATTTGTCATCAAATAGAGAAAATAAGATGTCCACATAGGCCTATCTCAGGATATCTAATGAGTCAATATCCGGCCATACCATGCATGAAAGAAAAATATGTACAGTGCATTCGGAAAGTATTCAGACCCCTTGACTTTTTCCACAATTTGTTACGTTGTTTGCAAACTTATAAAAAATAAAAAACTGAAATACCTTTTATTTACATAACTATTTAGACCCTTTTCTATGAGACCCGAAATTGAGCTCAGGTGCATCCTGTTTCTATTGATCATCCTTGAGATGTTTCTACAACTTGATTGGAGTCCACCTGTGGTAAATTCAATTGATTGGACATGATTTGGAAAGGCTCACACCTGTCTACATCAGGTCCCACAGTTGACAGTGCATGTCAGAGAAAAAACCAAGCCATGAGGTCGAAGGAATTGTCCGTAGAGCTCTGAGACAGGATTGTGTCGAGGCACAGATCTGGGGAAGGGTACCAAACATTTCTGCAGCACTGAAGGTCCCCAAAAACACAGTGGCTTCCATCATTCTTAAATGGAAGAAGTTTGGAACTACCAAGACTCTTCCTAGAGCTGTCCGCCCGTCCAAACTGAGCAATCAAGGGGAAGGGCCTTGGTCAGGGAGGTGAACAAGAACCCGATGGTCACTCTGACAGAGCTCCAGTTCCTCTGTGGAGATGGGAGAACCTTCCAGAAGGATAACCATCTCTGCAGCACTCCACCAATCAGGACTTTATAGTAGAGTAGCCAGACGGAAGCCGCTCCTCAGTAAAAGGCACATGACAGCCCGCTTGGAGTTAGTCAAAAGGCACCTAAAGGACTCTCAGACCATGAGAAACAAGATTTTCTGGTCTGATGAAACCAACATTAAACTCTTTGGCCTGAATGCCAAGCGTCACGTCTGGAGGAAACCTGGCACCATTCCTACGGTGAAGCATGGTGGTGGCAGCATCATGCTGTGGAGATGTTTTTCAGGGGCAGGGACTGGGAGACTAGTCAGGATCGAGGGAAAGTACAGAGAGATCCTTGATGAAAACCTGCTCCAGAGTGCTCAGGACCTCAGACTGGGGCAAAGGTTCACCTTCCAACAGGACAACGACCCTAAGCACACAGCCAAGACAACGCAGGAGTGGCTTCGGGACAAGTCTCTGAATGTCCTTGAGTGGCCCAGCCAGAGCCCGGACTTGAACCCGATCTAACATCTCTGGAGAGACCTGAAAATAGCTGTGCAGTCCCATCCAACCTGACAAAGCTTGAGAGGATCTGCAGAGAGGAATGGGAGAAACTCCCCAAATACAGGTGTGCCAAGCTTGTAGCGTCATATCCAAGAAGACTCAAGGCTGTAATCGCTGCCAAAGGTGCTTCAACAAAGTACTGAGTAAAGGGTCTGAATACTTATATAAATGTGTAATTTCAGTTTTGTATTGTTAATACATTTGCAAACATTTCTAAAAACCTGTTTTTGCTTTGTCGTCATTGGGAATTGTGTGTAGATTGATGAGGTAAAAAACAATGTAATCCATTTTAGAATAAGGCTGTAACGTAACAAAATGTGGAAAGAGTCAAGGGGTCTGAATACGTTCCGAATGCACTGTAAATATCTCCTGTGAATCGATAAAAAGGCAGACACATTTTGAGGATTGATCGAAAATATCCACATTTATTTAATGGTCCTTTATCTGGCTTCCGTACGTTGGTGTTTTTGGTGGGCTGTGGAAGCAGAGTGCTTGTGGTAAATGGTCTTGGCCCGTCTGCGGTGTACGGCCAGCTGGATAAGACTGCCATATGTGTATGGCTCGTAGACCTTAACCACCAACCGTTTGGACCTCTTGGAGAAGATGTGTTACCATTTTACACTTTGTGAAAGGGAGGTAGGGCAACATGCCTTTGTTGGTAATGCTGTCAACCCACTGGGACCTAAGTGTTTAGAGACAGACAGGCGTATTGTTTAGGGACAATGAGTGACATTGGGAGCTGCTTTTGAGAGAAAAGCTCAGTCAATAAAGTCAATGGGCTGGGGGGGGGGGGGGGGGGGGGGGGGGGGCAGCAGAATGTGTGAAAAGTCTTAACTCATTTTCATGCTTGTTTGCAAAGCCAGGCACACGACACCAGAGGGGCATGATGACAAACGCTTAAAAAAGAAATGCCCAGTGAAGTTCTGAGATGACTGTGTGTTGGTCAACAACGGCATGAAGCAGGTGTGTTGGCACGCCGCTTCTACCTAGCGGGGCGGTATCTGCATTCACTATGAATGCTGGACTTTGTGGATCACTATGAGCCGACGAATTCACAGGGAAGTTGAAACTTTTTTTCCGCGATTCTACCAGTGAAATGAAAAAAATGTGTTCGTTCTAGTTTGTGGTTTGGATAATGTTGATGTTCATGACGAAAACATAATGTTGTTAATATAGTAATGACTTAATGCTGTGGCAGAGCCAGGGTGAAATTCCCCTTTAAAAGCCAGCAGCAGTCCTTTGCAACACAGTCACCCTCCACAGTCACCCTTTGGTTAGTAGAGACCCTACTGCAGGGTTCTTCAATTCCGGTCCTGGAGGGCCGAAACACCTCTGTTTTTCATCCTCTCCTTCTAATCAGGGGCTAATTCAGACCTGGGACACCAGGTGAGTGCAATTAACTACCAGGTAGAAATAAAAAAACAGAAGTGATTCGGCCCTCCAGGACCGGAATTGAAGAACCCTGCGCCTACTGAGTATTTTCCCACACCACTTTAGCTGAGACATGTAGAAAAGTTATCTACAGGGCAAGATTTTTTATTTTATTTATTTTATTTCACCTTTATTTAACCAGTTGAGAACAAGTTCTCATTTACAACTGCGACCTGGCCAAGATAAAGCAAAGCAGTGCGATAAAAACAACAACAACACAGAGTTACATATGGGGTAAACAAAACGTACAGTCAATAACACAATAGAAAATCTATATACAGTGTGTGCAAATGTAGTAAATTATGGAGGTAAGGCAATAAATAGGCCATAGTGCAAAATAATTACAATTACAATTTAGTATTAACACTGGAGTGATAGATGTGTAGAAGATGATGTGCAAATAGAGATACTGGGGTGCAAATGAGCAAAATAAATAACAATGTAAATAACAATATGGGGATGAGGTAGTTGGGTGGGCTAATTACAGATGGTCTGTGTACAGGTTCAGTGATCGGTAAGGTGCTCTGACAACTGATGCTTAAAGTTAGTGAGGGAGATAAGAGTCTCCAGCTTCAGAGATTTTTGCAATTCGTTCCAGTCATTGGCAGCAGAGAACTGGAAGGAATGGCGACCAAAGGAGGTGTTGGCTTTGGGGATGACCAGTGAGATATACCTGCTGGAGCGCATACTACGGGTGGGTGTTGCTATGGTGACCAATGAGCTAAGATAAGGCGGGGATTTGCCTAACAGTGATTTATAGATGACCTGGAGCCAGTGGGTTTGGCGACTAATATGTAGTGAGGGCCAGCCAACGAGAGCGTACAGGTCACAGTGGTGGGTAGTGTATGGGGCTTTGGTGACAAAACGGATGACACTGTGATAGACTACATCCAATTTGCTGAGTAGAGTGTTGGAAGCTATTTTGTAAATGACATCGCCGAAGTCAAGGATCGGTAGGATAGTCAGTTTTACGAGGGCATGTTTAGCAGCATGAGTGAAGGAGGCTTTGTTTGCGAAATAGGAAGCCGATTCTAGATTTAACTTTGGATTGGAGATGCTTAATGTGAGTCTGGAAGGAGAGTTAACGGTCTAACCAGACACCTAGGTATTTGTAGTTGTCCATATATTCTAAGTCAGACCCGCCGAGAGTAGGGATTCTAGTCGGGCGGGCGGGTGCAATTAGCGTTGGATTGAAGAGCATGCATTTAGTTTTACTAGTGTTTAAGAGCAGTTGGAGGCCACGGAAGGAGCTCGTTTGGAGGTTTGGCATTGAAGCTCGTTTGGAGGTTTGTTAACACACTGCGTAGAGGTAGATCTGAGAGTCACCAGCAGCAAGAGCGACATCATTGATATACACAGAGAATAGAGTCAGGCCGAGAATTGAACCCTGTGGCACCCCCATAGAGACTGCCAGAGGTCCAGACAACAGGCCCTCCCTCAAAATACCAGTGCCAACATAGTATTTTTTCCATTATTGGTCTTAATTTGTATTTCTTAAACCATCATATTTAAAATATTAATTTTCTGAAATTACTTATTTCCTTTTCTTGTTGGCACAATAAAAGTGGCTATTGATTCAAATTAATTATATTTTGAATGAGTTATCCACGTTGCAGTATTTTGAAATGCAACCTTTTATTTTGAAGGTTTCTTCATTACCATACAAAGTGACGTCATCATTTGTGCTTCTTGGCAGAATACTAGTTTGAAAAGTCATATGACTGTGGTTCCGCATAATTGGCTACAGGCATCAACAACAGTCGACGTTGCCTTCGGGAGGTTTAATCTGAGTTTGGAGTTCTCACACTGAATATGTCAGCCTCATAAACCTGTTTAGGATTTCAGCTCGTCGTCGTCCTAGGATAACCAATGTCAGGTTAGTTCTATTTATAGTTGTAGTTGTACTTTTGTTTTGGGAAACACGTGATGCGTCGGATCTCGTATCGCACAAAGTTTATTTGTTTTGGAGGTTGGTTGATTTGTCCGTTTTTAGGCGATACAATCTTACACATTTGTTGTGTTTGCCTTAGTATTAACAATGTCCATTATTGGAAATATCACTTAAATTATGTGACAACGTGCTACGGTAAGACTAGTTAACGTGATTTCTAGTTTTGAAACATATGCCAGACAGGCTAGACAGAGGGTGTGACCAACTCACGACGTTTTACAAATTTGTTGATTTGACAAAAACGGCTAACACCTGTGTAAAAATTATTCTTTATTCCCATACGTGTCAAATGAAAGCTAAGAGTATATTTGAGAAATTAAGGCATGTTACATTTAAGTCATTTAGCAGACGCTCTTATCCAGAGCGACTTACAGTTAGTGAGTGCATACATACATTTTTCATACTGGCCCCGCATATACACACACACACGTTTAATTTTTCAACAATTTTCCATCCTAAAAATGTAGAATAAGCAAAGGCTTTGATTTTTGGTCAAACAGATTGAAAAAGGGGTCTTAGACAACATCTACCTTAAAAAAGGTATATTGAAATACATCAAAACACAATGTTGAAGTAAAGCCCCCTGCCAACTAATATCAACACACATATTTAGTTTTGGAGAAATTATTTGACTCCCTCCAGTTAAATGTCACCGCTTGTAACGCCAGGGTAGTGGGTTCGATCCCCGGGACCACCCATACGTAAAAATGTATGCGCACATGACTAAGTCGTTTTGGATAAACGCGTCTGCTAAATGGCTTATTATTATTATTATTATTATTATTATTATTCTGGCTCTTATTGACCCCCTTTCCATTTACTGTAACAAGCAGACAGACCACCTGACAGCCATTGAAAAATAGTTGAGATTTGGTCAGTCCGCCCTGGCCGGACAAAATCTGAACCAATCATAGACATCACAGTAGAGTACTAGAGTAGAGTTTAAAATCTGAACCAATCACAGTAGAGTTTTAAAAAGAGTAATAGACAGGGTAGATAATAATACGGTATTTGAGGTAGATATGTACATGAAGGCAGGGTAAAGTGACCCAGCATCAGGATATATAATAATAAGGTATTTGAGGTAGATATGTACATGAAGGCAGGGTAAAGTGACTAGGCATCAGGATAGATAATAATAAGGTATTTGAGGTAGATATGTACATGAAGGCAGGGTAAAGTGACTAGGCATCAGGATAGATAATAATAAGGTATTTGAGGTAGATATGTACATGAAGGCAGGGTAAAGTGACTAGGCATCAGGATAGATAATAATAAGGTATTTGAGGTAGATATGTACATGAAGGCAGGGTAAAGTGACTAGGCATCAGGATAGATAATAATAAGGTAGTTGAGGTAGATATGTACAGTTAAAGTCGGAAGTTTACATACACTTAAGTTTGAGTCATTTAAACTCGTTTATCAACCACTCCACACATGTATTGTTAAGTCGGTTAGGACATGTACTTTGTGCTTGACACAAGTAATTTTTCCAACAATTGTTTACAGACAGATTATTTCACTGTATCACAATTCCAGCGGGTCAGAAGTTTACATACACAAAGTTCACTGTGCCTTTTTAAACAGCTTGGAAAATTCCAGAAAATGATGTCATGGCTTTAGAAGCTTCTGATAGGCTAATTGACATCATTTGAGTCAATTGGAGGTGTACCTGTGGATGTATTTCAAGGCCTACCTTCAAACTCAGTGCCTCTTTGCTTGACATCATGGGAAAATCAAAAGAAATCAGCCAAGACCTCAGGAAAACAATTGTAGACCTCCACAAGTCTGGTTCATCCTTGGGAGCAATTTCCAAATGCCTGAAGGTACCATGTTCATCTGTACAAACAATAGTAAGCAAGTATAAACACCATGGGACCACGCAGCCGTCATACCGCTCAGGAAGGAGATGCGTTCTGTCTCCTAGAGATGAACGTACTTTGGTGCGAAAAGTGCAAATCAATCCCAGAACAACAGCAAATTACCTTGTGAAGATGCTGGAGGAAACAGGTACAAAAGTATCTATATCCACAGTAAAACAAGTCCTATATCGACATAACCTGAAAGGCCGCTCAGCAAGGAAGAAGCCACTGCTCCAAAACCGCCATAAAAAAGCCAAACTACGGTTTGCAACTGCACATGGGGACAAAGATCGTACTTTTTGGAGAAATGTCCTCTGGTCTGATGAAACAAAAATAGAACTGTTTGGCCATAATGACCATCGTTATGTTTGGTGGAAAAAGGGGGTCGCTTGCAAGCCGAAGAACACCATCCCAACTGTGAAGCACGGTGGTGGCAGCATCATGCTGTGGGGGTGCTCTGCTGCAGGAGGGACTGGTGCACTTTACAAAATAGATGGCATCATGAGGAAGGAAAATTATGTGGATATATTGAAGCAACATCTCAAGACATCAGTCAGGAAGTTAAAGCTTGGTCGCAAATGGGTCTTCCAAATGGACAATGACCCCAAGCATACTTACAAAGTTGTGGCAAAATGGCTTAAGGACAACAAAGTCAAGGTATTGGAGTAGCCATCACAAAGCCCTGACCTCAATCCTATAGAACATTTGTGGGCAGTACTGAAAAAGCGTGTGCGAGCAAGGAGGCCTACAAACCTGACTCAGTTACACCAGCTCTGTCAGGAGGAATGGGCCAAAATTCACCCAACTTATTTTGGGATGCTTGTGGAAGGCTACCCGAAACGTTTGACCCAAGTTAAACAATTTAAAGGCAATGCTACCAAATACTAATTGAGTGTAACTTCTGACCCACTGGGAATGTGATGAAATAAATAAAAAGCTGAAATAAAATCATTCTACTACTATTCTGACATGTCACATTCTTAAAATAAAGTGGTGATCCTAACTGACCTTACAGGGAATTTTTACTAGGATTAAATGTCAGGAATTGTGAAAAACTGAGTTTAAATCTATTTGGCTAAGGTGTATGTAAACGTCCGACTTCAACTGTACATGAAGGCAGGGTAAAGTGACTAGGCATCAGGATAGATAAGAGTAAAATTAACAGAGTAGCAAATGATGAGTCTAGACTAGAGTAATGTACTGGGCATATTTACTACATTTACATTTACGTCATTTAGCAGACGCTTTTATCCAGAGCGACTTACAGTTAGTGCATACATTATTTTTATATTTTTCATACTGGCCCCCCATGGGAATCGAACCCACAACCCTGGCGTTGCAAACGCCATGCTCTACCAACTGAGCTACATCCCTGCCGGCCATTCCCTCCCCTACCCTGGACGACGCTGGGCCAATTGTGCGCCGCCCCATGGTTCTCCCGTTCGCGGCCGGCTACGACAGAGTATTCGAACTGGATTCGAACCAGGATCTCTAGTGGCACAGCCTTAGACCACTGCGCCACTCGGGACTCTGCTTTACCCTACTGTCCAAACTTATTAAACAGACGTCTATGACTGGTTCAGATGTGGTCTGGCCCGGACCAACCAAATGTGGTCATGTTGGGGGCGGAGCTCATTAGAATAAATACCCAAATATGCTAAATAAGGATATTGCCTATTCATGATACATCACCATGACGATAATGGCATTCCTATCCATAAATGATGCATTTCAGTATAGTACGGATTACATTTAAGTCATTTAGCAGATGCTCTTATCAAGAGTGACTTACAGTCAGTGCATTCATCGTAAGATAGCTGGGTGGGCCAACCACATATCACAGTAAGTACATTTTCCCCTCAAAGTAGCTATCAGCAGAGTCAGAGCAAGTAAGAGGGGAGAAAAAAAAGGCAATAGAGAGTGCTAGTTCATGAAAAGGTACATTATTTTATTTTTGAGGGTGCTGTGGGATTATTTAAGATACTCTGAAGGAGTGTAGGGTTTTAGGAAGATGGGCAGGGACTCTGCTGTCCTAGCTTCAGGGGGAAGCTGGTTCCACCATTTTGGGGTGCCAGGACAGAGAAGAGCTTGGACTGAGCTGCCCTCCCGTTGGGGTGAGAGGGCCAAGAGACCGGAGGTGGCAAAACAGAGTATTTGGGTTGGGGTGTAGGGTTTAAGGATAGCCCAAGTTCCTCTTGCTGCTCCGTAGGAATGTATCATGGCCTTGTAGTGGATGCGATCTTTGATTTGAAAGCCAGTGGAGTGTGCAGAGGAGCGGCGGTGAAACGGGAGAATTTGGGAAGGTTGAACACCAGGTGGGTTGAAGCGTTCTGGGTAAGTTGCAAGTGTTGGATGGCACAAGCAGGAGCCCAGCCAACAGATAGGCTAAGACTGGAGGAGATGACAAGTGCCTGGATAAGACCTGCGCCACTTGCTGTGTGAGGTAGGGTCGTACTCTACGGATGTTGTAGAGCACGAACCTGCAGGAGCGAGTGTTTGCAGAGAACAACAGGGTGTTGTCCAGGATCACACCAAGGTTCTTTGCACTCTGGGAGGGGGGGCCACAGTGGCGTTGTCAACCATGATGGAGAGGTCTTGGAGCGGGCAGGCCTTCCTCGGGAGGAAGAGCAGCACCGTCTTGTCGAGGTTGAGCGCGTGGTGGTGGGCTGACATCCAACGGAGATATCTGCCAGGCATGCAGAGATGCGTGTCGCCATCTGGGTGTCAGAAGAGGGGAGAAGGAGAAAAGTAGTTGTGTCATCCGCATAGCAATGATAGGAGAGACCATGTGAGGATATGATGGAGCTGAGTGACTTGGTGTATAGAGAGAAGAGGAGAGGACATAGAACCGAGCCCTGGGGGACACCAGTAGTGAGAGGACGTGGTGCAGACAAAGATCCTCTCCAAGTCACCTGGTAGGAGCGGCCTGCCAGGTAGCATGCAATCCAAGAGTGTGCAGAGCCTGAGACGCCCAGCCCTGAGAGGATGGTGTCACAGTGTCGAAGGCAGCGGATAGATTTAGGAGGATGAGAACAGAGGAGAAAGAGTCAGCTTTGGCAGTGCAGAGAGCCTCTGTGATACAAAGGAGAACAGTCTCGGTTGAGTGACCTGTCTTGAAGCCCGACTGGTTCTGAGAGAGATAACGAGAGAGTTGGTCAGAGACAGCACACAAGTGTTTTTGGAAAGAAAAGGAGGGATACAGGTCTGTAGTTTGACGTCAGAGGGGTTGAGTGTTGGTTTCTTGAGGGGAGCGACTGGTCATTTTGAAGTCTGAGGGGACGCAGCCAGTGGTCAGGGAGGATTAGTGGGATAAGGCCTCCAGAGATAGGATGGGGTCGAGCGGGCATGTTGTCGGGCGGCCAGACCTCACTAGTCGCAGGATTTCATCTGGAAAGAGAGGGGAGAAAGAGGTCAAGGCATAGGGTAGTTCTGTGTGAGTGGGACCAGTGGACTCAATAGGCTGAGTGAATGAAAAGCGGATGTCGTCAACCTTTTTTTCTAAGTTGTCGGCAAAGTTGTCCGCAGAGGGGGTGGTGGATTAAAGAGGTAGGAGAAGGTGGAAAATAGTTTTCTAGGGTTAGCTTAGAGTGCTTAGCTTTACATTTAGAGTGATAGAAAGTGGCTTTAGCAGCAGATAGAGGAAGAGAAGGTAGAGAGGAAGAGAACGGTAGAGAGGGAGTGAAAGTATGATAGTTCCTACGGAAGTTTCGCTCTGCTGCCCGCAGCCCTTTTCTGTTAGCTCTTCAATGAGTCACTCAGCACAAGGGGAGGGCTGAGCCGGCCAGGAGGAAAGGGAACAGTGCGTGTCATAGATGCAGAAAGAGGAGAGTCAGAGGTCGAATCAGGAGACATGATGGAGAAGGATTTAGCAGAAGAGAGGGATGATAGAAGGGGAGAGAGAGAGAGAGCAAAGATTGCGACGGCGCATGACTATCTGGGTAGGGGCTGAGTGGCTAGGGTTGGAGAAGAGGGAGACAAATGGAAACAAAGTAGCGATCAGTGACAGAGGGGGATTGCAGTGAGATTAGTAGGCGAACAGCCATCTAGTAAAGATTAGGTCATGCCTATTGCCTGCCTTGTGAGTGGGAGGGGACTGGGAAAGGGTGAGGTCAAGAGACGAGGGGAAAGAAAGAGGTGGAAAATAAATTAATTGAAATCAGATGTCGGGAGGTTGAAGTCGCAAAGTACATTGTCAGGAAATGTGCTTATCAAGGTGTCAAGCTCATTGAGGAACTTTAAGGGCACCTGGTGGGTGATAGACAATGTTAAGCTTGAGTGGACAAGTGACAGCATGGAATTCAAATGACGAGATGGACAGTTGGGTGAGGGATAGAAGAGAAACTCTCCACTTAGGAGAAATGAGTAGCCCTGTGCCACCACCGAGACGACCAGATACTCCGACTAAGAGAGAACACGTAGGCGGATGAACAAAGAACAGCTGGAGTAGCAGTGTTCTCTGGGGTGATCCATCAGGGCCGCCAAAAAGTCTAGGGACTGAAAGGCAGCGTTGGTTGGAGATGAACTTGACCGCATTCTTGATCGGCAGTTCCAAACGCTGCCGGAGACCAGGAATTCCACATGGGGTTGTGCGTGGAGGGTACACTAAGTTAGAAGGGTTGCAGCCAAGGGGTGGGGAGCGTCTGTAAAGCCTACTGGGAGAGGAGAGAGAACAGGTACAGAAAACACACACACACACACACACACAGTTGACAAAGCTACAAAAGAGCAAAATGGGGTCATCAGAAAATAACTAGGGAAGATACTCAAGTCAGAGGCTTCCTTTATTTACTTCCTCCAATCTCTCCGCAGAACAATTCAGCATAATTTTGTCGACGAGGCTGACAAGCTAAAAAAAAAAAAAAAAAAAAAGAGCAAAATGGGGTCATCAAAATCAAAATGGCTGACACGGCCGCCGCTGAGAAACCAGGGGATACTGAAGTACTAATACTAATTGCTAATTGCCTAGCAGAGGTGGAGAGCACGCCTCCCTGTACTAATTGCTAATTGCCTAGCAGAGGTGGAGAGCACGCCTCCCTGTGCTAATTGCCTAGCAGAGGTGGAGAGCACGCCTCCCTGTACTAATTGCAGAGGTGGAGATTGCTAATTGCCTAGCAGAGGTGGAGAGCACGCCTCCCTGTACTAATTGCTAATTGCCTAGCAGAGGTGGAGAGCACGCCTCCCTGTACTAATTGATTGCCTAGCAGAGGTGGAGAGCACGCCTCCCTGTACTAATTGCTAATTGCCTAGCAGAGGTGGAGAGCACGCCTCCCTGTACTAGCAATTGCTGTACTAATTGCGCCTAGGAGGGTGAAACCACTCTAATTGCTGATCGCCTAGGAGAGGTGAAACCACTCCCACTCCCACTATACAGCCACTGATTACCAAAACAAGTCACAAATTGCCCTGCCCTTAATCCTGGTTTGATGTGTGTCAACAATCATCTGCAAGTTATGAGCAGTCAGCAGTTCACACACCAAGTAGGCTACTGGGAAGACAGGAAGCACTTAAAGTAGATGGCCCTAGTTAGCAACAAGACAGCACTAGACAATAACAGATTAAGACAAATGATGCATATCACTCCTGGAGATATCAGGAGTCGTCTAGCTATAGATTGAAGCTCCCATGTAATTCCGTTACCGTATGAAAATCCACTTCACCTACTGTAGTTCAATAACCAAAATATATATTTTTAACTGAAGGTCTCATATCATAGCTGACACCCCCATACTTTCTGCAGACGTCTTTTGAATCTTAATTCGTAGCAGATATTTAACAGTTTCTTGAAAAGACGTGGTCGCATTAAAAACGTAGGGAGATTTTACCGTAATTCTGTTATCAAACTTTGCATCTGCATTGCCATTTTAAATGTGTTTTTGTGAAATGTTCTGTGTAAATTGTTCAAAAGTAGTCCATAGAGTGCATAGAGTTGGTTTGTTAAACTTTGAAATCAATGGTTTTTTGTCTGGCGTACATTTTTAAATGGACAAATCTGAGTCAAAAGCGTAATTCCGTTGTAGTGGTATTGTTAGAGTTGGTAAAGATAAAGATTGTTGTTGGGTCGCCAGGCAGGTATTACCCTGCCGATAGAAGAAGAAGATGGAGTGAGTACCACTAACAGACACACATCAGCAGAACAGACTGACTACAGTGTAGCCTGTTGGCCAGATAGCCAGTGGAGACTAGTGTGTAGCCTGTTGGCCAGATAGCCATTGGAGACTAGAGTGTAGCCTGTTGGCCTGATAGCCAGTGGAGACTAGAATGTAGCCTGTTTACCAGATAGCCAGTGGAGACTAGAATGTAGCCTGTTGGCCAGATAGCCAGTGGAGACTAGAGGGTAGCCAGATAGCCAGTGGAGACTAGAGTGTAGCCTGTTTGGCCAGATAGCCAGTGGAGACTAGAGGGTAGCCAGATAGCCAGTGGAGACTAGTGTAGCCTGTTGGCCAGATAGGGGTCCAGTGGAGACTAGATTGTATCCTGTTTACCAGATAGCCAGTGGAGACTAGAGTGTAGCCTGTTGGCCAGATAGCCAGTGGAGACTAGAGTGTAGCCTGTTGGCCAGATAGCCAGTGGAGACTAGTGTGTAGCCTGTTGGCCAGATAACCAGTGGAGACTAGTGTGTTAGCCTGTTGGCCAGATAACCAGTGGTGGAGACTAGTGTGTAGCCTGTGGCCAGATAACAGTGGAGACTAGTGTGTAGCCTGTTGGCCAGATAGCCAGTGGAGACTAGTGTGTAGCCTGTTGGCCAGATAACCAGTGGAGACTAGTGTAGCCTGTTGGCCAGATAGCCAGTGGAGACTAGTGTGTAGCCTGTTGGCCAGATAACCAGTGGAGACTAGTGTGTAGCCTGTTGGCCAGATAGCCAGTGGAGACTAGAGTGTAGCCTGTTGGCCAGATAGCCAGTGGAGACTAGTGTGTAGCCTGTTGGCCAGATAGCCAGTGGAGACTAGAATGTAGCCTGTTGGCCAGATAGCCAGTGGAGACTAGAATGTAGCCTGTTGGCCAGATAGCCAGTGGAGACTCGAATGTAGCCTGTTGGCCAGATAGCCAGTGGAGACTCGAAATGTAGCCTGTTGGCCAGATAGCAGTGGAGACTCGAATGTAGCTGTTGGCCCAGATAGCCAGTGGAGACTAGAGTGTAGCCTGTTGGCCAGATAGCCATTGGAGACTAGAGTGTAGCCTGTTGGCCAGATAGCCATTGGAGACTAGAGTGTAGCCAGATAGCCAGTGGAGACTAGTGTGTAGCCTGTTGGCCAGATAGCCAGTGGAGACTAGAATGCAGCCTGTTGGCCAGATAGCCAGTGGAGACTAGAATGTAGCCTGTTGGCCAGATAGCCAGTGGAGACTAGAATGCAGCCTGTTGGCCAGATAGCCAGTGGAGACTAGAGTGTAGCCAGATAACCTGTCTCTCCACTGGCTAACACACATATAACCACTAGTCATAGCACAGGGTAACCCAACCAAAAATACCTCATACAATAATAATGATTAGAGGGAATCAACAAATGATTTGCAATAATCTGTATTCATGTCCAGCTGGAGGAGTGAAGGTGTGGGTGTAGACAAAAAACAAAAATCCTTAAAAATGGGCCAGAAAACCATAGTCACGGGGAGGGGGAGAGAGAGGGGAGAGAGAGAGGGGAGAGAGAGGGGGGAGAGAGAGGGGGAGAGAGGGGGAGAGAGAGGGAGAGAGAGAGAGAGAGAGAGAGAGAGAGAGAGAGAGAGAGAGAGAGAGGAGAGAGAGAGAGAGAGAGAGAGAGGAGAGAGAGAGAGAGAGAGAGAGAGAGAGAGAGAGAGAGAGAAGAGAGAGAGAGAGAGAGAGAGAGAGAGAGAGAGAGAGAGAGAGAGAGAGAGAGAGAGAGAGAGAGAGAGAGAGAGAGAGAGAGAGAGAGAGAGAGAGAGAGAGAGGAGAGAGAGAGAGAGAGAGAGAGAGAGAGAGAGAGATGAGAGAGAGAGAGAGAGAGATGCTGAATAATGACATTGAGATGTCGTCAACGCGTTTCCACTGCTCCAGAGTCCGATGGCGGCGAGCTTTACACCACTCCAACCAACACTTGGCATTGCGCATGGTGATCCTAGGCTTGTGTGCGGCTGCTCTGCCATGGAAACCCATTTCATGAAGCTCCTGATGAAAACTTATTGTGCTGACGTTGCTTCCAGAGGCAGTTTGGAACTCGGTAGTGAGTGTTGCAACCGAGGACAGACGATTTTTACACGCTACGCACTTCAGAACTCGGCGGTCCCGTTCTGTGAGCTTGTGTGGCCTACCACTTCGTGGCTGAGCCGTTGTTGCTCCTTGACGTTTCCACTTCACAATAACAGCACTTACTACTTTTTTTACATAAATACATTGTAATTTTAAGCTTTTAAACTGCAACATTTTCTCTGCCTCATGGGGAAAAATGTGTAGAATTGCAGGATATTAGCTTGGAAGCAGCATGTACTGCAGACGTCGTAAAAACTCCTTGGAGGTCATTTTTATCTCACTTGTGTTGCTCAATAATAGGTTGGGCTACAGCTGTTTGACTGACACCACTGCAACGGTACCCCCCTGTATATATAGCCTCCCTACTGTCACTTTATTTTACTGTATATATAGCCTCCCTACTGTCACTTTATTTTACTTCTGCTCTTTTTTTCTCAACACTTTTTTTGTTGTTGTTTTATTCTTACTTTTTTTGTTTAAAATAAATGCACTGTTGGTTAAGGGCTGTAAGTAAGCATTTCACTGTAATGTCTGCACCTGTTGTATTCGGCGCATGTGACCAATAAAATTTGATTTGATTTGATTTTAAGGCAGTAGTATAAGATTGTCATAATCTTTTGTCTCTGTCTCTGTCTCTGTCTCTGTCTCTGTGTGTGTATGTTTTTGTGTGTATCTTCCACAGATGTCCGTCGCCATGTCTAGTCTGGAGAGCCCACGGTCCTCTGTGTTTACCTTTGAGTCCTCAGTGCACAGCTGCCACGTGCTGCGTTGCCTGGACGACCAGCGGAGGCGTGACCTGCTGTGTGACATCACTGTGGTGGCCGAGGGGAGGAGTTTCAGGGCCCACCGTTCTGTGCTGGCCTCCTGCAGCGACTATTTCACCCACAGGGTCTCCTCCCACGCGCCACAGGGACTTGTCATCACCCTGCCTCAGGAGGTGAGAAGGGACCAAAAGCCTAGGACTTAGGAAGGAAGCTACAGTCCAGGACCACATTAGTCCACATAGGCCAGGACGATTCAAATCTTACTCTACGAGGTCCGGAGCACTGCTGGTTTCTGCTCTACCTGATAATTAATTGTGTCCCAGGTCTAAATCAGTCCCTGATTTAAAGGGAAATAATGAAAAATCAACAGTGGAACTGGCTTCCAGATCTGAATTTGACTGGTTTAGGTGTTAGCCCACTGAGCTAATGCCTATTTAACACAAGTATTAGTATTTGTATTTATTACGGATCCCCATTAGTTTCTGCCAAGGCAGCAGCTACTCTTCCTGGGGTCCAGCAACATTAAGGCAGTTATATAACATTTTACAAACATTACAATACATTAATTACAGATTTCACAACACACTAAGTGTGTGCCCTCAGGCCCCTACTCTACTACCACATATCTATAACAAACAAAAATCCATGTGTATGTGTTGTGTAGTGTGTATGTTATTGTGTGTGTTGTGTGCATGTGTCTGTGCCTATGTTTGTGTTGCTTCACAGTCCCCGCTGTTCCATAAGGTGTTTTTGTATCTGCTTCAATATGCTTTGACCATGACAGTTTACAATCCAGGGTTACTCCAAGCAGTTTAGTCTCCTCAACTTGCTCAATTTCCACATTATTCATTATAAGATTTAGTTGAGGTTTAGGGTTTAGTGAATGATTTGTCCCAAATACAGTGCTTTTAGTTTTGGAAATATTTATGACTAACTTATTTCTTGTCACCCATTCTGAAACTGACTTCAGCTCTTTGTTAAGTGTTGCAGTCATTTCAGTCGCTGTAGTAGCTGATGTGTATAGTGTTGAGTCATCCGCATACATAGACACTCTGGCTTTACTCAAAGCCCAGTGGCAGGTCATTAGTAAAGATTGAAAAAAAGTAAGGGGCCTAGACAGCTGCCCTGGGGAATTGCTGGACTCTACCTGGATTATGTTGGAGAGGCTTCCATTAAAGACACCCTCTTGTGTTCTTTTGGATAGGTAACTATCGATCCACAATATAGCAGGCGATGTAAAGCCATAACACAAGTTTTTCCAGTAGACTATGAGCCCGAGGATGATAATGAGCATGCCACTGAAGTCATCAGTCATTTGTGTAAGTGCCGTACATGTTAAGTGTCCTTCCCTATAAGCGTGCTGAAGTCTGTTGTTTTAATTTGTTTACTGTGAAATAGCAGTGTTTCCGGGTCAAACAACATTTAATCCAACGTTGTTACTAAAGGTGGGTAACAGGCTGATTGGTTGCTGTTTGAGCCAGTAAAGGTTGGCTTCGCGTATTCTTGGGTAGCGGAATGGACTTTAGCTTCCCTCCAGGCTTAAGGACACACACTGTCCTGTAGGCTTAGATTGAAGAGATGGCGAATAGGATCGCCAATATAGTCTGTTATCATCCTCAGTAATTTTCCATCCAGGTTGTCAGACCCAGGTGGCTTGTCAATGTTGATAGACAACAATACTTTTTCACTCTGCTTTTTTCAATTAGCCTTTTTACGGAATTCAAAATTACAAAGCTTGTCTTTCATAATTTGGTCAGTTATACTTGGGAGTGTGTAGTGTCTACGTTGTTGCTGCGCATGTCATGCCTAAGTTTGCCTAATCTTGCCATTGAAAAAAATCATTAAAGTAGTTGGCAGGCAACTGGCAGGCAGCTGAGTGGTTGGCAGGCTACTGGCAGGCAGCTGAGTGGTTGGCAGCCTACTGGCAGGCAGCTGAGTGGTTGGCAGCCTACTGGCAGGCAGCTGAGTGGTTGGCAGGCTACTGGCAGGCAGCTGAGTGGTTGGCAGGCTACTGGCAGGCAGCTGAGTGGTTGGCAGGCTACTGAGTGGTTGGCAGGCTACTGAGTAGTTGGCAGGCTACTGGCAGGCAGCTGAGTGGTTGGCAGGCTACTGGCAGGCAGCTGAGTGGTTGGCAGGCTACTGGCAGGGGCAGCTGAGTGGTTTGGCAGGCTACTGCAGGCAGCTGAGTGGTTTTGGCAGGCTACTGGCAGGCAGCTGAGTGGTTGGCAGGCACTGAATGTTCTTTCATCACGTGAGTATAGTTTGTCTAAGAGATGAGATGAACTCCGTCAGATAGGAATGATATATACTGAGTCAACAGTAGTGTTGAGTGTGGTGAAATATAGGCTGGACTGCTGTGTCATAACCATCCTGTCCTTTTGTCTGTTTCTCTGTCCTTCTCTAAGGTGACGGTGAGTGGCTTTGAGCCTCTGCTGCAGTTTGCCTACACATCCAAGCTGTTCTTCAGTAAAGCTGATGTCATGGAGATACGACACTGTGCCTCTGTTCTGGGTTTTAGGGATCTGGACTCAGCCTGTTTTGACTTCCTGTTGCCCAAGTTCTTCAGCAGCAGCACGTCCTCCTTCCAGAGGAAGACCTGCTGTAAGACACGGTGCAGGACACAGTCCCCCAGGGCAGAGCTTAGCGACATAGACACTAACAAGGATGTCTTAGATGATGACAAAGGGGTCAAGAAGGTGGTTTCTGATTCGCCCGTTGAACAGGATGTGGGTGGCCAACCGGCAAATGACGAGACGGGAAGCGAAAGCAAAAATCCCGCCCATCCTCCTGAAGCCAATATCCAATCAGATGGCCAGACTGACTACTCCCTGCAGTGGCCCAAGTACCGTAAATTCCAGCAGGCTTGTGGGAAGGTGAGGTTGTGTCTGGAGGTCTGTGTCCCAGAAACAAACCCTGATTCCTCAGTGGTGACGGAGGAGGGCTACCCTCTACACTTTCCCCAGTCCTGTCCACCCTGCTCCAGTGGTGACGGCTTTAGGGAGGGTTCTGCCGTGGAAACTTCTGGAGAAAAAAACTCCTCACTTCTCTCACAGACTGACCAGGAAGGAGAGGTGGAGGAGAAGATAGGAGAGGAGGGTGATGAGGGGAAGTGGGATGAGAGAAGTAGCGAGGCAGATGAAGAGAACCTAGAGGGGTATGAGACGATAGGAGAGGGGGAGAGGGCTTCTGGAGTCGACTGGCTTAGCTCTATCCTTCCTCTCATGGAGGTGTCCAGAGGTAGGCCTGTCAACTGTGAAGAGAGCCCAGGGTTGGGTGACGGGACAGCGGGTACACCACCACACCGATGCCCCCTGGAGGTACCTGGGCTGGGCAAGCATAGCCCTGGAGTTGTGGGGGGAGGAGTTTGTGTTCTAGGGGGTAGAGGTCACCATGAAGGGATAAATCCAGCTATCTCCAGCCAGCCACAGACAGAACAGGAGCAGGGAGGGAGAGCGAGGAGAAAGGTGGAGAGAGGGAAAGAACATGGAGGTAGCGAATGCGGAGAGGGAGAGAGGAGAGAGCGAGGACGGGAAGAGAGGAGCAGTGTGGAAAGAGAGGTGGCTGAACACTTGGCCCATGGCCTCTGGTCAGAGCTCTCCTCTCCTCCTCCTCCTCCCCTCCTCCAGGACTTCCTCCCTGGGACTGAGCCTGGGAACCTCCGGAGCAGCAGCCCCCCCTTGGACAGACTCAACCAGCTGGACATCAGCTCCAGTACTGGGGACTGTCCCTTCCTCCACGGCCTGGACAGGGGGACAAAAAGAGGGACGGACAGAGGGACAGGGAAGGGGACGGACAGGGGGACAAAGAGGGGGACTGGGCTGGGGTGTGAGGGGTCATCCCAGTCAGAGAAGAGTCCCTGTGTGTCCTCCATGACCTCTGGAGACGATGGAGACTCAGACTGCTTCGACACGGAGGGAGACAGTGAGTCCTGTTCCTACAGCCAGAGGGTCAAGGAGGTGAGTCCTGTTCTATAGAGAGAGGGCTGGGCTGGGTTGGAGAGAGGGCTGGGCTGGAGAGAGAGAGCTGGGCTGGGTTGGAGAGAGGGCTGGGCTGGGTTCAGAGGGGGCTGGGTTGGAGAGGGGGCTGGGTTGGTGAGGGGGCTGGGTTGAGAGAAGGGGCTGGGTTGGAGAGGGGGCTGGGCTGGGTTGGAGAGAGTAGCTGGGCTGGGTTGGAGAGGGGGCTGGGTTGGAGAGAAGGCTGGGCTGGGTTGGAGAGAGGGGGCTGGGTTGGAGAGGGGGCTGGGTTGGAGAGGGGGCTGGGTTGGAGAGGGGGCTGGGTTGGGTTGGAGAGAGGGGCTGGGTTGGAGAGAGAGAGCTGGGCTGGGTTGGAGAGAGAGAGCTGGGCTGGGTTGGAGAGGGGGCTGGGCTGGGTTGGAGAGGGGGCTGGGTTGGAGAGGGGGCTGGTTCTAGAGAGGGCTGGGCTGGGTTGGAGAGGGGGCTGGGCTGGGTTGGAGAGGGGGCTGGGTTGGAGAGAGAGCTGGGCTGGGTCAAGGAGGTGAGTTACTAGAGGGAGACCCTGAGTCCTGTTCTATAGAGAGAGGGCTGGGGCTGGGTTGGAGAGGGGGCTGGGTTGGAGAGAGAGCTGGGTTGGAGAGGGGGCTGGGTTGGAGAGAGAGAGCTGGGCTGGGTTGGAGAGGGGGCTGGCTGGGTCAAGGAGGTGAGTTACTAGAGGGAGACACTGAGTCCTGTTCTATAGAGAGAGGGCTGGGGAGAGGGCTGGGCTGGGTTGGAGAGAGGGCTGGGTTGGAGAGAGGGCTGGGCTGGGTTGGAGAGAGCTGGGTTGGAGAGGGGGCTGGGATGGAGAGGGGGCTGGGCTGGAGAGAGGGGGGCTTGGGTTGGAGAGGGGGCTGGGTTGGAGAGGGAGAGAGGGTTGGAGAGGGGGCTGGGTTGGGAGATGGGGCTGGGCTGGGTTGGAGAGGGGGCTGGGTTGGAGAGAGAGGTGGGCTGGGTTGGAGAGAAGGGGCTGGGTTGGAGAGGGGGCTGGGTTGGAGAGGGGCTGGGTTTGAGGTTGGCTGGGTTGGAGACTGGGCTGGGTTGGAGAGGGGGCTGGGCTGGGTTGGAGAGAGAGAGCTGGGTTGTGTTGGAGAGAAGGCATGGTTGTGTTTGAGAGATTGGCTGGGGCTGGGTTGGAGAGAGAGCTGGGTTGGGTTGGAGAGAGAGCAGGGTTGGGTTGGAGAGAGAGCTGGGTTGGGTTGGAGAGGGGCTGGCTGGGTTGGAGAGGGGGGGGGTTGGAGAGGGGGCTGGGTTGGAGGGGGCTGGGGTTGGAGAGGGGGCTGGGTTGGGTTGGAGAGGGGGCTGGGCTGGGTTGGAGAGGGGGCTGGGCTGGGTTGGAGAGGGGGCTGGGTTGGGTGGAGAGAGGGGGCTGGGTTGGGTTGGAGAGGGGGCTGGGTGGGGTTGGAGAGGGGGCTGGGCTGGGTTGGAGAGGGGCTGGGTTGGAGAGGGGGGCTGGGCTTGGAGAGAGGGCTTGGGTTGGAGAGGGGGCTGGGTTGGGTTGGAGAGGGGGCTGGGTTGGAGAGAGGGCTGGGTTTGGAGAGGGGCTGGGTTGGAGAGGGGGCAGGGCTGGAGAGGGGCTGGGCTGGGTCAAGGAGGTGAGTTACTAGAGCTGGAGTCCTGTTCTATGGAGAGTGGGGCTGGGTTGGAGAGGGGCTGGGTTTGGAGAGGGGGCTGGGTTGGAGAGGGTGCTGGGTTGGAGAGGGGGCTGGGTTGGAGAGGGGGCTGGGTTGGGTTGGAGAGGGGGCTGGGGTGGGTTGGAGAGGGGGCTGGGCTGGGTTGGAGAGGGGGCTGGTTGGGTTGGAGAGGGGGCTGGGTTGGGTTGGAGAAGGGGGCTGGGCTGGGTTTGGAGAGGGGGCTGGGTTGGGTTGGAGAGAGGGCTGGGCTGGGTTGGAGAGGGGGCTGGGTTGGGTTGGAGAGAGGGCTGGGTTGGGTTGGAGAGAGGGCTGGGTTGGGTTGGAGAGAGGGGCTGGGTTGGGTGGAGAGAGAGGGGGCTGGGTTGGAGCCTGGGGCTGGGTTGGGTTGGAGAGAGGGCTGGGTTGGGGTTTGGAGAGGGGGCTGGGCTGGGTCAAGGAGGTGAGTTACTAGAGGGAGACTGGGTGAGTCCTGTTCTATAGAGAGAGGGCTGGGGAGAGGGCTGGGCTGGGTTGGAGAGGGGGCTGGGCTGGGTTGGAGAGGGGGCTGGGTTGGGCCTTAGAGGAGGGGGCTGGGTTGGAGAGGGGGCTGGGCTGGGTTGGAGAGAGGGGGCTGGGCTGGAGAGAGGGAGGGTTGGAGAGGGGCTGGGTTGGAGAGGTGGTTGGGTTGGGTTGGAGAGGGGGGCTGGGCTGGAGAGAGGGCTGGGCTGGGTTGGAGAGAGGGCTGGGTTGAGGGAGGGGGCTGGGTTGGAGAGAGAGGGTTGGGTTGGGTTGGATGGAGAGGGGGCTGGGTTGGGAGAGGGGCTGGGTTTGGGTTGGAGAGGGGGCTGGGTTGGGGAGGGGGCTGGTTGGAGAGGGGCTGGGTTTGGAGAGGGGGCTGGGTTGGAGAGAGGGCTGGGTGGGAGAGAGGGGGCTGGGCTGGGTTGGAGAGGGGGCTGGGCTGGAGAGAGGGCTGGGCTGGGTTGGAGAGGGGGGCTGGGTTGGGTTGGAGAGGGGGCTGAGGGTTGGAGAGGGGGCTCTGGGTTGGAGAGCTGGGCTGGGTTGGAGAGGGGGCTGGGCTGGGTCAAGAGGAGGTGAGGTTACTAGAGGAGCCGTGAGTCCTGTTCTTCTATAGAGAGGGGGCTGGGCTGGGTTGGAGAGAGGGCTGGGTTGGGTTGGAGAGGGGGCTGGGCTGGGTTGGAGAGGGGGCTGGGTTGGAGAGTGGGTTGGGTTGGAGAGGGGGCTGGGCTGGGTCAAGGAGGTGAGTTATTAGAGGGAGACCGTGGGCTGTTCTATAGAGAGAGAGGGGGCTGGGCTGGGTTGGAGAGGGGCTGGGTTGGAGAGAGGGGCTGGGTGGGCTGGACTGGGTTGGAGAGGGGGCTGGGTGGAGAGGGGGCTGGGTTGGAGAGAGAGCTGGGCTGGGTCAAGGAGGTGAGTTACTAGAGGGACTGAGTCCTGTTTCGATAGAGAGGGGGCTGGGGAGAGGGCTGGGCTGGGTTGGAGAGAGAACCTGCGCTGGGGTTGGAGAGGGGGCGGGCTGGGTTGGAGAGAGAGAGCTGGGTTGGAGAGGGGGCTGGGTTGGAGAGTGGGCTGGGTTGGAGGGGGGGGCTGGGTTGGAGAGGGGGCTGGGTTGGAGTTGGGGCTGAGGTTGGAGAGGGGGCTGGGCTGGAGAGGGGGCTGGGCTGGGTCAAGGAGGTGAGTTACTAGAGGGAGACCGTGAGTCCTGGTTCTATAGAGAGAGGGCTTGGAGAGGGGCTGGGTTGGAGAGGGGGCTGGGTTGGAGATGAGGGGGCTGGGTTGGAGAGAGGGGCTGGGCTGGGTTGGAGAGAGGGCTGGGCTGGGTTGGAGAGAGGGCTGGGCTGGGTTGGAGAGGGGGCTGGGCTGGGTTGGAGAGAGGGCTGGGCTGGGTTGGAGAGAGAGGGCTGGGGCTGGGTTGGAGAGAGGGGCTGGGCTGGGTTGGAGAGGGGGCTGGGTTGGAGAGAGGGCTGGGCTGGGTTGGAGAGAGGGCTGGGTTGGGTTGGAGAGGGGGCTGGGTTGGGTTGGAGAGAGGGGCTGGGTTGGAGAGGGGGCTGGGCTGGGTTGGAGAGGGGGCTGGGCTGGAGAGAGGGCTGGCTGGGTTTGGAGAGGGGGCTGGGCTAGGAGAGAGGGCTGGGTTTGAGTTGGAGAGGGGGGCTGGGTTGGAGAGGGGGCTGGGCTGGGTCAAGAGGTGAGTTGGAGAGAGGGAGACCGTGGGTCCTGTTCTATAGAGAGGGGGCTGGGCTGGGTTGGAGAGGGGGCTGGGTTGGGTTGGAGAGAGGGGGCTGGGCTGGGTTGGAGAGGGCTGGCTGGGTTGGAGAGGGGCTGGGTTGGGTTGGAGAGGGGGGGTCTGGGTCAAGGAGGTTGGACTAGAGGGAGACACTGGGTCCTGTTCTATAGAGAGGGGGCTGGGGAGAGGGCTGGGCTGGGTTGGAGAGAGAACTGCGCTGGGTTGGAGAGGGGGCTGGGCTGGGTTGGAGAGAGGGCTTGGGTGGAGAGGGGGCTGGGCTGGGTTTGGAGAGGGGCTGGGTTGGGTAGAGAGGGGGCTGGGCTGTGTCAAGGAGGTGAGTTACTAGAGGAGAGAGGCGTGAGTTGGGTTTATAGAGAGAGGGCTGGGGAGGGGGCCTGGGTTGGTTGGAGAGGGGGCTGGGTTGGGTTGGAGAGGAGGCTGGGTTGGAGAGGGGGCTGGGTTGGGCTGGGAGAGGGCTGGGTTGGAGAGGGGAGAGGGCTGGGGTCAAGGAGTGAGATTACTAGAGGGAGACCGTGAGTCCTGTTCTATAGAGAGAGGGCTGGGCTGGGTTGGAGAGAGGGGGGCTGGGTTGGAGAGGGGCTGGGCTGGGTTGGAGAGGGGCTGGGTTGGAGAGGGGGAGGGATGGAGAGGGGGGTTGGGTTGGAGAGGGGGCTGGGCTGGGTCAAGGAGGTGGAGTTACTAGAGAGACCGTGAGTCCTGTTCTATGGAGAGGGGCTGGGTTGGAGAGGGGGCTGGGTTCGGAGAGGGGGCTGGGTTGGAGAGGGTGCTGGGTTGGAGAGGGGGCTGGGTTGGAGAGGGGGCTGGGTTGGGTTGGAGAGGGGGCTGGGTTGGGTTGGAGAGGGGGCTGGGCTGGGTTGGAGAGGGGCTGGGTTTGGGTTGGAGAGGGGGCTGGGTGGGTTGGAGAGGGGGCTGGGCTGGGTTGGAGAGGGGGCTGGGTTGGGTTGGAGAGGGGGCTGGGCTGGGTTGGAGAGGGGGCTGGGTTGGGTTGGAGAGGGGGCTGGGCTGGGTTGGGTTGGAGAGGGGGCTGGGTGGGTTGGAGAGGGGGCTGGGCTGGGTTGGAGAGGGGGCTGGGTTGGAGAGGGGCTGGGTTGGAGAGAGGCTGGGTTGGGTTGGAGAGAGGGCTGGGCTGGGTCAAGGAGGTGAGTTACTAGAGGGAGACCGTGAGTCCTGTTCTATAGAGAGAGGGCTGGGGAGAGGGCTGGGCTGGGTTGGAGAGGGGGCTGGGCTGGGTTGGAGAGGGGGGCTGGGTTGGGTTGGAGAGAGGGCTGGGTTGGAGAGGGGGCTGGGCTGGGTTGGAGAGAGGGCTGGGCTGGAGAGAGGGCTGGGGTTGGAGAGAGGGGGCTGGGTTGGAGAGAGGGTTGGGTTGGGTTGGAGAGAGGGCTGGGTTGGAGAGAGGGCTGGGCTGGGTTGGAGAGAGGGCTGGGTTGGAGAGGGGGCTGGGTTGGAGAGAGGGTTGGGTTGGGTTGGATTGGAGGCTGGGCTGGGTTGGAGAGAGGGGCTGGGTTGGGTTGGAGAGGGGGCTGGGTTGGAGGGGGGCTGGGTTGAGAGAGGGGGCTGGGTTGGAGAGGGGGCTGGGTTGGAGAGAGGGCTGGGCTGGAGAGAGGGCTGGGCTGGGTTGGAGAGGGGGCTGGGTTGGAGAGAGGGCTGGGCTGGGTTGGAGAGGGGGCTGGGTTGGGTTGGAGAGGGGGCTGGGGTTGGAGAGGGGGCTGGGGTTGGAGAGGGGGCTGGGTTGGAGAGGGGGCTGGGCTGGGTCAAGGGGTGGAGTTACTAGAGGGAGGACCGTGAGGTCCTGTTCTATAGAGAGGGGGCTGGGCTGGGTTTGGAGAGGGGGCTGGGTTGGGTTGGAGAGGGGGCTGGGCTGGGTTGGAGAGGGGGCTGGGTTGGAGAGTGGGTTGGGTTGGAGAGAGGGCTGGGCTGGGTCAAGGAGGTGAGTTACTAGAGGGAGACCGTGAGTCCTGTTCTATAGAGAGAGGGCTGGGCTGGGTTGGAGAGGGGGCTGGGTTGGAGAGAGGGCTGGGCTGGGCTGGGTTGGAGAGGGGGCTGGGTTGGAGAGGGGGCTGGGTTGGAGAGAGAGCTGGGCTGGGTCAAGGAGGTGAGTTACTAGAGGGAGACACTGAGTAGTTTCTATAGAGAGAGGGCTGGGGAGAGGGCTGGGCTGGGTTGGAGAGAGAACTGGGCTGGGTTGGAGAGGGGGCTGGGCTGGGTTGGAGAGAGAGCTGGGTTGGAGAGGGGGCTGGGTTGGAGAGTGGGCTGGGTTGGAGAGGGGGCTGGGTTGGAGAGGGGGCTGGGTTGGAGAGGGGGCTGGGTTGGAGAGGGGGCTGGGTTGGAGAGAGAGCTGGGCTGGGTCAAGGAGGTGAGTTACTAGAGGGAGACCGTGAGTCCTGTTCTATAGAGAGAGGGCTGGGGAGAGGGCTGGGTTGGAGAGGGGGCTGGGTTGGAGAGTGGGCTGGGTTGGAGAGGGGGCTGGGCTGGGTTGGAGAGAGGGCTGGGCTGGGTTGGAGAGAGGGCTGGGCTGGGTTGGAGAGGGGGCTGGGCTGGGTTGGAGAGAGGGCTGGGCTGGGTTGGAGAGAGGGCTGGGCTGGGTTGGAGAGGGGGCTGGGCTGGGTTGGAGAGGGGGCTGGGCTGGGAGAGGGCTGGCTGGGTTGGAGAGGGGGCTGGGTTGGGTTGGAGAGAGGGGGCTGGGTTGGGTTGGAGAGGGGGCTGGGTTGGAGAGGGGGCTGGGCTGGGTTGGAGAGAGGCCTGGGCTGGGTTGGAGAGGGGGCTGGGCTGGGTTGAGAGGGGGCTTGGGCTGGAGAGAGGGCTGGGTTGGGTTGGAGAGGGGGCTGGGTTGGAGAGAGAGCTGGGCTGGGTGGAAGGAGGTGAGTTACTAGAGGAGACCGTGGAGTCCTGTTCTATAGAGAGGGGCTGGGCTGGGTTGGAGAGGGGGCTGGGTTGGGTTGGAGAGGGGGCTGGGCTGGGCTGGGTTGGAGAGGGGGCTGGGTTGGGTTGGAGAGGGGGCTGGGCTGGGTCAAGGAGGTGGAGTTACTAGAGGGAGACACTGAGGTCCTGTTCTATAGAGAGGGGGGCTGGGGAGAGGGCTGGGCTGGGGTTGGAGAGAGAAACTGCGCTGGGTTGGAGAGGGGGCTGGGCTGGGTTGGAGAGAGAGCTGGGTTGGAGAGGGGGCTGGGCTGGGTTGGAGAGGGGGCTGGGTTGGGTTAGAGAGGGGCTGGGCTGTGTCAAGGAGGTGAGTTACTAGAGGGAGACCGTGAGTCCTGTCTCTATAGAGAGAGGGCTGGGGAGGGGGCTGGGTTGGGTTGGAGAGGGGGCTGGGTTGTAGAGGAGAGGAGGCTGGGTTGGAGAGGGGGCTGGGTTGGGCTGGAGAGGGGGCTGGGTTGGAGAGGGGGCTGGGCTGGGTCAAGGGCTGGGTGGGAGGGTTACTAGAGGGAGACCGTGAGTCCTGGTATCTATAGAGAGAGGGCTGGGCTGGGTTGGAGAGGGGGCTGGGTTGGAGAGGGGGCTGGGTTGGAGAGGGGCTGGGCTGGGTTGGAGAGAGGGCTGGGTTGGGTTGGAGAGAGGGCTGGGCTGGGTCAAGGAGGTGAGTTACTAGGGTTGGAGAGGGGGAGTCCTGGTTCTAGAGAGAGAGGGGGCTGGGGAGGGCTGGGCTGGGTTGGAGAGAGACTGGGCTGGGTTGGAGAGGGGGCTGGGCTGGGTTGGAGAGAGGGCTGGGTTGGAGAGGGGGCTGGGTTGGGTTGGAGAGGGGGCTGGGCTGTTGTCAGCTGGAGGTGAGTTACTAGAGGGAGACCTGGGCTGGGTCTATAGAGAGAGGGCTTGGGGAGGGGGCTGGGTTGGGTTGGAGAGGGGGCTGGGTTGGGTTGGAGAGGGGCTGGGTTGGAGAGGGGGCTGGGTGGGCTGGAGAGGGGGCTGGGTTGGAGAGGGGGCTGGGCTGGGTCAAAGGAGGTGAGTTACTAGAGGGAGGCTGGTCCTGGGTATGGAGAGAGGGCTGGGCTGGGTTGGAGAGGGGGCTGGGCAGGTGGAGAGAGGGGGCTGGGTTGGAGAGGGGGCTGGGCTGGGTTGGAGAGAGGGCTGGGCTGGGTTGGGAGAGAGAGCTGGGTTGGAGGAGGGGCTGGGCTGGGTTGGAGAGGGGGCTGGGTTGGATAGAGGGCTGGGCTGGGTTTGGAGAGGGGCTGGGCTGGGTTGGAGAGGGGGCTGGGCTGGAAATTTTTTGGAGAGGGGGACCTGGGTTGGAGAGAGGGCTGGGCTGGGTTGGAGAGGGGCTGGGCTGGGTTGGAGAGGGGGGCTGGGCTGGGTTGGAGAGAGAGCTGGGCTGGGTTGGAGAGGCTGGGCTGGGTTGGAGAGAGGCCTGGGGCTGGGTTGGAGAGGGGGCTGGCTGGGTTGGAGAGGGGGCTGGGTTGGAGAGGGGCTGGGCTGGGTTGGAGAGGGGGCTGGGCTGGGTTTGAGAGAGACTGGGCTGGGCTGGGTTGGAGAGAGAGCTGGGCTGGGTTGGAGAGGGGGCTGGGTTGGAGAGAGGGCTGGGCTGGGTTGGAGAGGGGGCTGGGTTGGAGAGAGGGCTGGGCTGGGTTGGAGAGAGGGCTGGGCTGGGTTGGAGAGAGGGCTGGGCTGGGTTGGAGAGAGAGCTGGGTTGGGTTGGAGAGAGGGCTGGGCTGGGTTGGAGAGAGGGCTGGGCTGGGTTGGAGAGGGGCTGGGTTGGAGAGAGAGAGCTGGGCTGGGTTGGAGAGAGAGCTGGGCTGGGTTGGAGAGAGGGCTGGGTTGGGTTGGAGAGAGGGCTGGGCTGGGTTGGAGAGAGGGCTGGGTTGGAGAGAGAGCTGGGCTGGGTTGGAGAGAGAGAGCTGGGCTGGGTTGGAGAGAGGAGAGCTGGGCTGGGTTGGAGAGGGGGCTGGGTTGGAGAGAGGGCTGGGTTGGAGAAAGGGCTGGGCTGGGTTGGAGAGAGGGTTGGGTTGGAGAGAAGGCTGGGTTGGGTTGGAGAGAGGGCTGGGTTGGGTTGGAGAGAGAGCTGGGCTGGGTTGGAGGAGAGAGCTGGGTTGGGGACAGGGCTGGGCTGGGTTGGAGAGAGGGCTGGGTTGGGAGAAAGGGCTGGGTTGGAGAGAGAGCTGGGCTGGGTTGGAGAAAGGGCTGGGCTGGGTTGGAGAGAGGGCTGGCTGGGTTGGAGAGAAGGCTGGGTTGTGTTGGAGAGAAGGCTGGGTTGGGTTGGAGAGAAGGCTGGGCTGGGTTGGAGAGAGAGCTGGGTTGGGTTGGAGAGAGAGCAGGGTTGGGTTGGAGAGAGAGCTGGGTTGGGTTGGAGAGAGAGCTGGGCTGGGTTGGAGAGAGAGCTGGGTTGGAGAGAGAGCTGGGTTGGGCTGGAGAGAGAGCTGGGTTGGGTTGGTTGAGCTGGGCTGGTTGGAGAGAGAGGGCAGGGCTGGGCTGGGTTGGAGAGGGGGCTGGTTGGAGAGAGGGCTGGGCTGGGTTGGAGAGAGAGCTGGGCTGGGTTGGAGAGAGGGCTGGGCTGGGTTGGAGAGGGGCTGGGTTGGAGAGAGAGAGCTGGGCTGGGTTGGAGAGAGAACTGGGCTGGGTTGGAGAGAGGGCTGGGTTGGGTTGGAGAGAGGCTGGGTTGGGTTGGAGAGAGGGCTGGGCTGGGTTGGAGAGAGAGAGCTGGGCTGGGTTGGAGAGAGGGCTGGGTTGGGTTGGAGAGAGGGCTGGGCTGGGTTGGAGAGAGAGAGCTGGGCTGGGTTGGAGAGAGAGAGCTGGGCTGGGTTGGAGAGGGGGCTGGGTTGGAGAGAGAGCTGGGCTGGGTTGGAGAGAGGGCTGGGCTGGGTTGGAGAGAGGGCTGGGTTGGGTTGGAGAGAAGGCTGGGTTGGGTTGGAGAGAAGGCTGGGTTGGGTTGGAGAGAGCTGGGCTGGGTTGGAGAGAGAGCTGGGTTGGGTTGGAGAGAGAGCAGGGTTGGGTTGGAGAGAGAGCTGGGTTGGGTTGGAGAGAGAGCTGGGCTGGGTTGGAGAGAGAGCTTGGGTTGGAGAGAGAGCTGGGCTGGGAGAGAGAGCTGGGCTGGGTTGGGTTGAGAGGGCTGGGTTGGGGAGAGGGCTGGGCTGGGTTGGAGAGGGGGCTGGGCTGGGTTGGAGAGAGGGCTGGGTTGGAGAGAGGGCTGGGGTTGGGTTGGAGAGAGAGCTGGGCTGGGTTGGAGAGAGGGCTGGGCTGGTTGGAGAGGGGGCTGGGTTGGGAGAGGGGGCTGGGTGGAGAGAGAGCTGGG
The DNA here is from genome assembly GCA_036851935.1 of Coregonus suidteri. Taxonomy (NCBI): domain Eukaryota; kingdom Metazoa; phylum Chordata; class Actinopteri; order Salmoniformes; family Salmonidae; genus Coregonus; species Coregonus suidteri. The sequence continues at coordinate 46,800,312 of CM072239.1, read as the reverse complement.
CTGGGTTGGAGAGAGAACTGGGCTGGGTTGGAGAGAGGGCTGGGTTGGAGAGAGGGCTGGCTGG
>CM072239.1:46755248-46797748 GCA_036851935.1 Coregonus suidteri | reverse complement strand
TCACTCTCGCTATCTGTCTGTCTCTGTCTGTCTCTCTCTCTCTGTCTGTCTCTCTGTCTGTCTCTGTATGTCTTTCTCTCTATGTCTGTCTCTCTGTCTGTGTCTGTCTGTCTCTCTATGTCTGTCTCTCTCTCTATGTCTGTCTCACTGTCTCTCTCTGTCTGTCTCTCTCTCTCCGTCTGTCTCTCTGTATGTCTTTCTCTCTCTGTCTGTCTCTCTGTGTCTGTCTGTCTCTCTATGTCTGTCTCACTGTCTCTCTCTGTCTGTCTCGCTCTGTCTGTCTGTCTCTCTGTCTGTGTGTCTCTGTCTGTCTGTGCATGTGTTTGTGTAATGTCTTCATGTGTTTGTGATTTCTGCTTGGTGTCTCTGTGTCTCCATGTGTGTCTCTGTGTCTCCATGTGTGTCTCTGTGTCTCCATGGTGTCTCTGTGTCTCCATGTGTGTCTCTGTGTCTACATGGTGTCTCTGTGTCTCCATGTGTGTCTCTGTGTCTCCATGTGTATCTCTGTGTCTCCATGTGTGTCTCTGTGTGTCTCCATGTGTGTCTCTGTGTCTCCATGTGTGTCTACATGGTGTCTCTGTGTTCCATGTGTGTCTCTGTGTGTCTCCATGTGTGTCTCTGTGTCTCCATGTGTGTCTCTGTGTCTCCATGTGTGTCTCTGTGTCTCCATGTGTGTCTCTGTGTGTCTCCATGTGTGTCTCTGTGTCTCCATGTGTGTCTCTGTGTCTCCATGTGTCTCTCTGTGTCTCCATGTGTGTCTCTGTGTCTCCATGTGTCTGCTTGGTGTCTCTGTGTCTCCATGTGTGTCTCTGTGTCTGATTGGTGTCTCTGTGTCTCCATGTGTGTCTCTGTGTCTCCATGTGTCTGCTTGGTGTCTCTGTGTGTGTGTGTCTCCCAGAGGACAGAGAAGGACCAGCTGATATCAGAGAGGACCCATCTGAACCAGATGAAGCTGAATACTTGGCACAGTGTGTCTGCTCTGTGTCAGAGGGTCTGCAGCGAGGCCGCCCTGAGACCAGAACAACTCCAGGTCCTAGCCAAGTACACCTCTCCAGACTGCCCTCTGTCTGCTCTCATATCCCCCACAGACCCTCCCTCCCCTGGGCTAGGAGGACTACTACAACCCCAGGACTCTCCCTAGGCCTGCTCCTCCTCAAGGCCTAGCCTCGGATACCTGTCAGAACCCTTTGGAACCCTCAGCCAGCTGCTCCAGGGACACACCCACAGGGGAGGAGCTCTCAGGTGATTGGTCAAGCCCTCCAGGTATATATAGCTGTGATCAGGTGACTGATGCCCCGCCCATGGAACAGTGTGACCAACACAGGTGTTAGTCTGGACACCTTCATCACCACTATCATCATCATCATCATCATCATCATCACTTTATGGACTTTCTTCTACAGGCAAAGACCTTCCTCAGGTGTGCACTCTGTTACTACTCCCCACAAATGTAAAAGCATTGAGCAAGGACGATGGAAGCGGGGGTTCGGGAAAGTGCAATCTTTTCCCGCGATTGACACGGTTACATAAAAGCTGACCAGTATTTCAACCACAGAAAATATCTCGTTTGGACACACCTACTCATTCAAGGGTTTTTCTTTATTTTTACTATTTTCTACATTGTAGAATAATAGTGAAGACATCAAAACTATGAAATAAAACATATGGAATCATGTAGTAAACAAAAAAGTCTTAAACAAATCAAAATATATTTTATATTTTAGATTCTTCAAATAGCCACCCTTTTGCCTTGATGACAGCTTTGCACACTCTTGGCGTTCTCTCAACCAACTTCACCTGGAATGCTTTTCCAACAGTCTTGAAGAAGTTCCCACATATGCTGAGCACTTGTTGGCTGCTTTTCCTTCACTTTGCCGTCCGACTCATCCCAAACCATCTCAATTGGGTTGAGGTCAGGGGATTGTGGAGGCCAGGTCATCTGATGCAGCACTCCATCACGCTCCTTCTTGGTCAAATAGCCCTTACACAGCCTGGAGGTGTGTTGGGTCATTGTCCTGTTGAAAAACAAATGATAGTCCCACTAAGCCCAAACCAGATGGGATGGCGTATCGGTGCAGAATGCTGTGGTAGCCATGCTGGTTAAGTGTGCCTTGAATTCTAAATAAATCACAGACAGTGTCACCAGCAAAGCACCCCCACACCTTAACACCTCCTCCTCCATGCTTTACGGTGGGAACTACACATGCCAAGATCATCCGTTCACCCACACCACGTCTCACAAAGACACGGCGGTTGGAACCAAAAATCTCCAATTTGGACTCCAGACCAAAGGACACATTTCCACCGGTCAAATGTCCATTGCTCGTGTTTCTTGGTCCAAGCAGGTCTCTTCTTCTTATTGGTGTCCTTTAGTAGTGGTTTCTTTGCAGCAATTCGACCATGAAGGCCTGATTCACACAGTCCCCTCTGAACAGTTGATGTTGAGATGTGTCTGTTACTTGAACTCTGTGAAGCATTTATTTTGGGCTCCAATCTGAGGTGCAGTTAACTCTAATGAACTTATCCTCTGCAGCAGAGGTAACTCTGGGTCTTCCATTCCTGTGGTGGTCCTCATGAGAGCCAGTTTCATCATAGCGCTTGGTGGTTTTTGCGAATGCACTTGAAGAAACATTAAAAGTTCTTGAAATGTTCCGTATTGACTGACCTTCATGTCTTAAAGTAATGATGGACTGTCGTTTCTCTTTGCTTATTTGAGCTGTCCTTGCCATAATATGGACTTGGTCTTTTACCAAATAGGGCTATCTTCTGTATACCCCCCCTACCTTGTCACAACACAACTGATTGACTCAAACGCATTAAGAAGGAAAGAAATTCCACAAATTAACTTTTAACAAGGCACACCTGTTAATTGAAATGCATTCCAGGTGATTACCTCATGACGCTGGTTGAGAGAATGCCAAGAGTGTGCAAAGCTGTCATCAAGGCAAAGGGTGGCTATTTGAAGAATCTCAAATATAAAATAGGTATGTCCAAACATTTGACTGGTACTGTCACACTGCGCATGTGTGTGTATATATATATAATATATATATATATATATATATATATATATATATATATATATATATATGAGAAGCACTTTATTTAGTGCTACAGGTTATGACAGAAGAGAAGCTGCATGTAAAGTTGTGGTCAAAAGTTTTGAGAATGACACAAGTATTGGTCTTCACAAAGCTTGCTGCTTCAGTGTTTGTAGATATTTTTGTCAGATGTTACTATGGTATACTGAAGTATAATTACAAGCATTCCATAAGTGTCAAAGGCCTTTATTGACAATTACATTAAGTTTATGCAAAGAGTCAATATTTGCAGTGTTGACCCTTCTTTTTCAAGACCTCTGCAATCCGCCCTGGCATGCTGTCAATTAACTTCTGGGCCACATCCTGACTGATGGCAGCCCATTCTTGCATAATCAATGCTTGGAGTTTGTTAGAATTTGTGGGTTTTTGATTGTCCACCTTCCTCTTGAGGATTGACCACAAGTTCTCAATGGGATTAAGGTGTGGGGAGTTTCCTGGCCATGGACCCAAAATGTCGATGTTTTGTTCCCCGAGCCACTTAGTTATCACTTTTGCCTTATGGCAAGGTGCTCCATCATGCTTGAAAAGGCATTGTTCGTCACCAAACTGTTCCTGGATGGTTGGGAGAAGTTGTTCTCGGAGGATGTGTTGGTACCATTCTTTATTCATGGCTGTGTTCTTAGGCAAAATTGTGAGTGAGCCCACTCCCTTGGCTGAGAAGCAACCCCACACATGAATGGTCTCAGGATGCTTTAATGTTGGCAAGACACATGACTGATGGTAGCGCTCACCTTGTCTTCTCAGGACAAGCTTTTTCTGGATGCCCCAAACAATCGGAAAGGGGATTCATCAGAGAAAATGACTTTACCCCAGTCCTCAGCAGTCCAATCCCAGTACCTTTTGCAGAATATCAGTCTGTCCCTGATGTTTTTCCTGAAGAGAAGTGGCTTCCTCGCTGCCCTTCTTGACACCAGGCCATCCTCCAAAAGTCTTCGCCTCACTGTGCGTGCAGATACACTCACACCTGCCTGCTGCCATTCCTGAGCAAGCTCTGCACTGGTGGTGCCCCGATCTCACAGCTGAATCAACTTTAGGAGACGGTCCTGGCGCTTGCTGGACTTTCTTGGGCGCCCTGAAGCCTTCTTCACAACAATTGAACCTCTCTCCTTGAAGTTCTTGATGATCTGATAAATGGTTGATTTCGGTGTAATCTTACTAGCAGCAATATTCTTGCCTGTGAAGCCGTTTTTGTGCAAATTAATGATGACGGCACATGTTTCCTTGCAGGTAACCATGGTTAACAGACGAATAACAATGATTTCAAGCACCACCCTCCTTTTAAAGCTTCCAGTCTGTTATTCTAACTCAATCAGCATGACAGAGTGATCTCCAGCCTTGTCCTCGTCAAAACACTCTCACCTGTGTTAACGAGAGAATCACTGACATGATGTCAGCTTGTCCTTTTGTGGCAGGGCTTCCAATATGCCAGTCCTTTCCTTTCAAACCCATGAAGAGGGAGTTTCAATATACCAGTCCTTTCCTTTCAAATCCATGAAGAGGGAGTGAACAAGTGCACACTTATGTGTGAAAGAAGACCACATGACAGTATGACAATGCCAACCACACAACCTGTGCAACTTAATTCATATGATTATTTGTTGAACATGAAGAATTTAATTACTGCTACTCTTATTTCTCTATACCTGCTTCACACCTCCACCCACTAATTTAGCGTTTAGTAATCGTGCATTATTTTGTTATGATGAGCAAGTTAATCAGAATTGTATGCCATGCTTTTCCCAAGAACACTGAAAGGAATCCCGCTGGACTTTCTTTCACATTTCACAGGACTTTCCTCTGGACATGTTCAATAGCACACTAAGCCAAGGTAACCTTTGGTCAACTTCAGGTAACCTTTGGTCAACTTCAGGTAACTTTTTTTGGTCAACTTAAGGTCAGCTGTGGTGAACCTGTGGTCATTGATCAGAGCGTATGACCGTTCAGAAGACTAGCAATATCTATCTCAGGAGACCGCTGTGTTCTAGAACTCTGAAGGATTCCCGACTTCCGTTGCACTTTCTCTCCAACCTTCGATGTAACCTCCGGTCAACCTCCCGATTAACTGTCAGAGCCTATGACCAGGGTTGGGGGACAATTCTATTTTAAATTCTGGAACATTCCGGTACGCACCAAAACATACAACACTTCTCATGGAGAGTGCCTTCTCAGGTATAGCAATACAATGTACAGAACTTTCTCATTGTCCCTCTCTCTCCCTCATTCTCTATCTCTCTTTCCTTAATCTGACCTCGACCTACTTCCTGTCTCTGTGCTTACTGTGTAATGCCACAGTCACGTGCTAGTCGGACCTAGGAAACTCCGAAATTTCTGACTTGCTAACTCGTTATAAAAATATGTTCCAGAGTTTCCCACTTGGGGAAGTATCAGAATCAACCAATAGGAAGCTCTACGCAAATAACTTGCATTCATTTTAACTCGGAGATCCCCAGTTCCGACTAGCATGCGAACACGGCAAAAGTGGGCGCGTTCGAGAGCACCAAAAACCGTGACCTTGACCCTCCTGGCTGCGATGGGGTCAACAGAGGAACCAACCACCAATGGCACCTTTTTAAACTTGACTACCAAGAAATAATTTTGTATCTGTGAATGGAATGTCTTTTTAAATGATTGATTGTGGAATAAATGAATATATAATTTTTTCAATTTACCTAACCTTATCAGGATTTATTTTTTTAATCAGGCGGAGAGATTGGATCATTAATCTTCCTCTTGTATTATTTGTATTCATTCTGCCATTCAGTCATTTAGGCAAAGAAAATGGCCTGGCTGACGGACTACATAGATGTTTCATATCACTTTTTTTCTAAGGAAAACTAGTCAGCATTTTAGCAGCTTACTGTAAGTTATTTATAGTTGATATTACTACGACCCCTAAAGGACAGTCAGGGATACACTACAAGACATGGACACAAACTCTCTCTCTCTTCCCCTCGCTTTCACTCTCCTTCTCTCTCTCTCTCTCTCTCTCTCTCTCTCTCTCTCTCTCTCTCTCTCTCTCTCTCTGTCTCTCTCTCTCTCTCTCTCTCTCTCTCTCTCTCTCTCTCTCTCTCTCTCTCTCTCTCTCTCTCTCTCTCTCTCTCTCTCTCTCTCTCTCTCTCTCTCTCTCTCTCTGTCTCTGTCTCTGTCTCTCTCTCTCTCTCTCTCTTCCTCTCTCTTCCCCTCGCTTTCACTCTCCTTCTCTCTCTTTCTCTCTTTCTCTCTCTCTCTCTCTCTCTGTGTGTGTCTCTCTCTCTCTCTGTGTGTCTCTCTCTCTGTCTCTCTGTCTGTGTCTCTCTCTCTGTGTCTCTCTCTCTGTCTCTCTCTGCCTTGCTCGCACACACAACTAGACTGCATATCTAGAGGGTTCCACTCCTGACCCGTACCTGTTCTGTAAGAGATACAATCACATTACTGCATTCAGAAAGGATTCACACCCCATTTACTTTTTCCATTGAGATTTTTTTTGTCACTGCCCTACAGACAACATCCCATAATGTCAAAGTGGAATTATGGTTTTTATTCAAGGGTTTTTCTTTATTTTTACTATTTTCTACATTGTAGAATAATAGTGAAGACATCAAAACTATGAAATAACACATATGGAATCATGTAGTAACCAAACAAGTGTTAAACAAATCAAAATATATTTTATATTTGAGATTCTTCAAATAGCCACCCTTTGCCTTGATGACAGCTTTGCACCTCTCTTGGCATTCTCTCAACCAGTTTCATGAGGTAGTCACCTGGAATGCATTTCAATTAACAGGTGTGCCTTGTTAAAAGTTAATTTGTGGAATTTCTTTGCTTCTTAATGCGTTTGAGCCAATCAGTTGTGTTGTGACAAGGTAGGGGGGGTATACAGAAGATATCCCTATTTGGTAAAAGACCAAGTCCATATTATAGCAAGAACCGCTTAAATAAGCAAAGGGAAACGACAGTCCACCATTACGACATGAAGGTCAGTCAATACGGAAAATGTCAAGAACTTTGAACATTTCTTCAAGTGCAGTCGCAAAAACCATCAAGCGCTATGATGAAACTGGCTCTCATGAGGACCTCCACAGGAAAGGAAGACCCCGAGTTACATCTGCTGCAGAGAATAAGTTCATTAGAGTTAACACCCTCAGAAATTCTAGCCCAAATAAATGCTTCACAGAGTTCAAGTAACAGATACATCTCAACATCAACTGTTCAGAGGAGACTATGTGAATCAGGCCTTCATGGTCGAATTGCTGCAAAGAAACCACTACTAAAGGACACCAATAAGAAGAGACTTGCTTGGCCAAGAAACACGAGCAATGGACATTTGACCGGTGGAAATGTGTCCTTTGGTCTGGAGTCCAAATTTGAGATTTTTGGTTCCAACCACCTTGTCTTTGTGAGACGTGGTGTGGGTGAACGGATGATCTCCGCATGTGTGTTTCCCACTGTAAAGCATGGAGGAGGAGGTGTTATGGTGTGGGGGTGCTTTGCTGGTGATACTGGCTGTGATTTATTTAGAATTCAAGGCACACTTAACCAGCATGGCTACCACAGCATTCTAAAGCGATACGCCATCCCATCTGGTTTGGGCTTAGTGGGACTATCATTTGTTTTTCAACAGGACAATGACACAACACACCTCCAGGCTGTGTAAGGGCTATTTTACCAAGAAGGAACGTGATTGAGTGCTGCATCAGATGACCTGGCCTCCACAATCCCCGACCTCAACCCAATTGAGATGGTTTGGGATGAGTCGGACGGCAGATTTGAAGGAAAAGTAGCCAACAAGTGCTCAGCATGCCAAGAGTGTGCAAAGCTGTCATGAAGGCAAAGGGTGGCTACTTTGAAGAAACTCAAATATAAAATATATTTTAATTTGTTTAACAATTTTTTTTGGTTACTACATGATTCCATGTGTGTTATTTCATAGTTTTGATGTCTTCACTACTATTCTAAAATGTAGAAAATAGTAAAAATAAAGAAAAACCCTTGAATGAGTGGGTGTTCTAAAACTTTTGACTGGTAGTGTATATTTTTCAAATTAATACAAAATGAAAATCTGAAATGTATTGAGTCAATAAGTATTCAACCCCTTTGTTATAGCAAGCCATAATAATAATAATAATAGCAATATTAATAATAATAGCAATAATAGGGTTTAATATGATTTTTGAATGACATCTCTGTACCCAACACATACAATTATCTTTTCCTCACAAAGAAGGGCACCTATTGGTAGATGTTTTTTTTTTATTAAAGCAGACATTGATTATCCCTTTGAGCATGGTGAAGTTATTAATTACACTTTGGATGGTGTATCAATACTTCCTAACTCAGTTGCCGGAGAGGAAGGAAACTGCTCAGGGATTTCGCCATAAGGCCAATGGTGACTTTAAAACAGTTACAGAGTTTAAAACTGATATAAAACTGACGATGGGATACTAATTGACAGAGTAAAAAGAAGGAAGCTTGTACGGAGTAAAAATATTCAAAAACATGCATCCTGTTTGCAACAAGGCACTGAAGTAAAACTGCAAAAAATGTGGTAAAGAAATTAACTTTATGTCCTGAATAGAAAAAGTGATGTTTGGGGCAAAGCCAACACAACACATCACTGAGTACCACTCTCCATATTTTCAAGCATGGTGGTGGCTGCAGCATGTTATGGGTATGCTTGTCAATGGCAAGGACTAGGAAGTTTTTTGGGGGATGAAAATAAATGGAATAGAGCTAAGCACAGGCAATATCCTAGAAATACTAGAGGAAAACCTGGTTCAGTCTGCTTTCCAACAGACACTAGGAGATATTCACTTTTCAGCAGGACAATAACCTAAAACACAAAGCCAAATCAACACTTGAGTTGCTTACCAAGAAGACAGTGAATGTTCCTGAGTGGCCGAGTTACAGTTTTGACTTAAATCTGCTTGAAAATACACTGCTCAAAAAAATAAAGGGAACACTAAAATAACACATCCTAGATCTGAATGAATGAAATAATCTTATTAAATACTTTTTTCTTTACATAGTTGAATGTGCTGACAACAAAATCACACAAAAATTATCAATGGAAATCAAATTTATCAACCCATGGAGGTCTGGATTTGGAGTCACCCTCAAAATTAAAGTGGAAAACCACACTACAGGCTGATCCAACTTTGATGTAATGTCCTTAAAACAAGTCCAAATGAGGCTCAGTAGTGTGTGGCCTCCACGTGCCTGTATGACCTCCCTACAACGCCTGGGCATGCTCCTGATGAGGTGGCGGATGGTATCCTGAGGGATCTCCTCCCAGACCTGGACTAAAGCATCCACCAACTCCTGGACAGTCTGTGGTGCAACGTGGCGTTGGTGGATGGAACGAGACATGATGTCCCAGATGTGCTCAATTGGATTCAGGTCTGGGGAATGGGCGGGCCAGTCCATAGCATCAATGCCTTCCTCTTGCAGGAACTGCTGACACACTCCAGCCACATGAGGTCTAGCATTGTCTTGCATTAGGAGGAACCCAGGGCCAACCGCACCAGCATATGGTCTCACAAGGGGTCTGAGGATCTCATCTCGGTACCTAATGGCAGTCAGGCTACCTCTGGCGAGCACATGGAGGGCTGTGCGGCCCCCAAAGAAATGCCACCCCACACCATGACTGACCCACCGCCAAACCGGTCATGCTGGAGGATGTTGCAGGCCTCAGAACGTTCTCCACGGCGTCTCCAGACTCTGTCACGTCTGTCACGTGCTCAGTGTGAACCTGCTTTCATCTGTGAAGAGCACAGGGCGCCAGTGGCGAATTTGCCAATCTTGGTGTTCTCTGGCAAATGCCAAACGTCCTGCACGGTGTTGGGCTGTAAGCACAACCCCCACCTGTGGACGTCGGGCCCTCATACCACCCTCATGGAGTCTGTTTCTGACCGTTTGAGCAGACACATGCACATTTGTGGCCTGCTGGAGGTCATTTTGCAGGGCTCTGGCAGTGCTCCTCCTTGCACAAAGGCGGAGGTAGCAGTCCTGCTGCTGGGTTGTTGCCCTCCTACGGCCTCCTCCACGTCTCCTGATGTACTGGCCTGTCTCCTGGTAGCGCCTCCATGCTCTGGACACTACGCTGACAGACACAGCAAACCTTCTTGCCACAGCTCGCATTGATGTGCCATCCTGGATGAGCTGCACTACCTGAGCCACTTGTGTGGGTTGTAGACTCCGTCTCATGCAACCACTATAGTGAAAGCACCACCAGCATTCAAAAGTGACCAAAACATCAGCCAGGAAGCATAGGAACTGAGAAGTGGTCTGTGGTCACCAACTGCAAAACCAGTCCTTTATTGGGGGTGTCTTGCTAATTGCCTATAATTTCCACCTGTTGTCTATTCCATTTGCACAACAGCATGTGACATTTATTGTCAATCAGTGTTGCTTCCTAAGTGGACAGTTTGATTTCACAGAAGTGTGATTGACTTGGAGTTACATTGTGTTGTTTAAGTGTTCCCTTTATTTTGTGAGCAGTGTATATAGCAAGACCTGAAAATGGTTGTCTAGCAATTGATCAACAACCAATTTGACAGCGCTTGAAGAATCTTGAAAAAAATAATGGGAAAATGTTTCACAACCCAGGTGTGGAAAGCTCTTAAGAGACTTACCCAGAAAGACTCACAGCTGTAATCGCTGCCAAAGGTGATTCTAACATGTATTGACTCAGGGGGTTGAATACTTATCTAATCAAATATGTGTTTTATTTTTCATAAATGTTTTACAAATGTTAGAATTTTTCTTCCACATTCACATTACAGAGTATTTTGTGTAGACACTTGACAAAAAATTACAATGAAATTCATTTTAATCCCACAATTATATGTGGAAAAAGTCAAGGGGTGTGAATACTTTCTGAAGGCCCTGTGTATAGTGCTTACTGCTTGTGATTACAGCTTTTTCCATCCAATGGCTTTGGTGCTATTTTCACAAGTATGTGGTGAATTTTCAAAACTCTTAGAACAAAACTACAAACTGGTTGCACTTGTAATGCAGAAAGTCTCATATTCAAAACGTTTTATTGTGCAATAATTTTGTTTGAAGACGTGTCTTGCCACACAACGCATTGATTCAAAATATACATTTACAGTGAAATATCATGAGAACATTGATTTTAATCACCAAATCACAACGTAATTAGATATTTTCAATGTAGTTCTTTTACAAGCAGTTAATCCAATAGCCAAAAAAATTGCTAAAAAGATGCTACAGTACTGTAAATTACAGTACAATACACAGTTTTCACTTTAGGCAGAGTACACATGCATTTCCCATTTAAAATTGACAGAACATCACGTTTCCATATATTCTATCCCATGTGTGACCAAAGGTGTGATCATTGAAGACATCTTTCACAATCATTGATGCAAAAAAAATGTATATATTGTTCAGATGTAATTACAACACAGGTGTACTGTAATCAAATCAAACAAATTAAATAAATAAATGAAAGAAAGAAAGAAACAATGTTTAGCAGGCACTAGTTTGCATCAAGCCCGTCTGGAGCATTTGGCCATAGGTTCTCATAGATATCGCAGTACATACCCTCATTGTTCATACACCTGGGGAAAAACCTTTGTGGTGTCAGAGACAACGATGCTGATCTATGCTGTGATGATAAGAAGTCCGCTTACACTGTACTTTGATTATAAAGGTTTATTATTTCAAAGTATTCCAGCGTCAATTTACAGACATCTGCAGATATCTGGAGAACAACGGCCCAATCTGTTAATATGTTGTCTCTCCCCGTCCTTTGTTCAAAACATGGTATTTATATCCTATGTAACATAATATGGCGTGATTTTAATAGACCAATCCCCGGGTTCCTACATAGCAGACTCTCCTCTGTTTTAGGGGGCCCCTATAATAATGTTTTCCAGATGTTTCCGCAAGCAGAGTAGAGTTCATCCATTACACCATTTGCAAATGTCAGCAAAATCATAGACCCTCAGACACTACACCTTTTGGCATGGTGAATTGAAATCATTGCATGCCTCATCCATGGCCTCATGGGGATGGCAATCATACATCTCCTACCTGTATTGTAATATTGTATTGTATTGTCCTTATGTATCGTAGTGGTCCTGTACATGGCTAGGTTTATAAGAGCATGACACTAGCAACACCAGAGTTGTGGGTTCGATTCCCACTGGGATCACATACCAAAATGTGACCCCAGTTTGGTGAAAAGGTGACTACGATTTGGTGTGTTGTGCTTGGAGTTTTGAAACAAGTTTTGATGATCTGTTTTGAGTTGTGTACTAACAGTGGTACAGCAAGGATTCCAAACAGATTCATTCATTTTACCTTTTTTAGTCATTTAGCAGACGCTCTTATCCAGAGCGACTTACAGTTAGTGAGTGCATACATTTTCATACTGGCCCCCCGTGGGAATCAAACCCACAACCCTGGCGTTGCAAACGCCATGCTCTACCAACTGAGCTACACAGTAAGTCCATTCATATTACTGGACTTACTGTATACTGGTCTTACTGATTTATGATTAGTACAGCAAGTATTCCAAACCCAGTATCAGAACAATAGAGGAAGAGGATAAGGATACGGCAGGCAAACTGTGACTTCATCGTACTGATGTGAGGCTGTGGTCCTGACTTCATCGTACTGATGTGAGTCTGTGGTCCTGACTTCTACGTACTGATGTGAGTCTGTGGTCCTGACTTCTACGTACTGATGTGAGTCTGTGGTCCTGACTTCATCGTACTGATGTGAGTCTGTGGTCCTGACTTCTACGTACTGATGTGAGTCTGTGGTCCTGACTTCTACGTACTGATGTGAGTCTGTGGTCCTGACTTCATCGTCTGATGTGACGTCTTCAAGAATCCTGTCGTCCTGCGGAATCCTGTTATCCTGTCCTGTATCCACAGCTTCTGTAAAGCCTGTCTGCGAAAAGAAGGAATCTCTGGAATTTTTATTTTATTTTATTTCACCTTTATTTAACCAGGTAAGCCAGTTGAGAACAAGTTCTCATTTACAACTGCGACCTGGCCAAGATAAAGCAAAGCAGTGCGATAAAAACAACAACAACACAGAGTTACATATGGGGTAAACAAAACGTACAGTCAATAACACAATAGAAAATCTATATACAGTGTGTGCAAATGTAGTAAGTTATGGAGGTAAGGCAATAAATAGGCCATAGTGCAAAATAATTACAATTTTGTATTAACACTGAAATGATAGATGTGCAGAAGATGATGTGCAAATAGAGATACTGGGGTGCAAATTAGCAAAATAAATAACAATGTAAATAACAATATCGGGATGAGGTAGTTGGGTGGGCTAATTACAGATGGGCTGTGTACAGGTGCAGTGATCGGTAAGCTGCTCTGACAACTGACGCTTAAAGATAGTGAGGGAGATAAGTGTCTCCAGCTTCAGAGATTTTTGCAGTTCGTTCCAGTCATTTGCAGCAGAGAACTGGAAGGAATGGCGGCCAAAGGAGGTGTTGGCTTTGGGGATGACCAGTGAGATATACCTGCTGGAACGCATACTACGGGTGGGTGTTGCTATGGTGACCAACGAGCTAAGATAAGGCGGGGACCTGGAGCCAGTGGGTTTGGCGACGAATATGTAGTGAGGGCCAGCCAACGAGAGCGTACAGGTCACAATGGTGGGTAGTATATGGGGCTTTGGTGACAAAACGGATGGCACTGTGATAGACTACATCCAATTTGCTGAGTAGAGTGTTGGAAGCTATTTTGTAAATGACATCGCCGAAGTCAAGGATCGGTAGGATAGTCAGTTTTACGACATGTTTAGCAGCATGAGTGAAGGAGGCTTTGTTGCGAAATAGGAAGCAGATTCTAGATTTAACTTTGGATTGGAGATGCTTAATCTGTGTCTGGAAGGAGAGTTTACGGTCTAACCAGACACCTAGGTATTTGTAGTTGTCCACATATTCTAAGTCAGACCCGCTGAGAGTAATGATTCTAGTCGGGCGGGCGGGTGCAAGCAGCGTTCGATTGAAGAGCATGCATTTAGTTTTACGAGCGTTTTAAGAGCAGTTGGAGGCCAAGGAAGGAGTGTTGTATGTCATTGAAGCTCGTATGGAGGTTTGTTAACACAGTGTCCAATGAAGGACCAGATGTATACAAAATGGTGTCATCTGCGTAGAGGTGGATCTGAGAGTCACCAGCAGCAAGAGCGACATCATTGATATACACAGAGAATAGAGTCGGCCCGAGAATTGATCCCTGTGGCATCCCCATAGAGACTGCCAGAGGTCCAGACAACAGGACCTCCGATTTGACACATTGAACTCTATCTAAGAAGTAGTTGGTGAACCAGGCGAGACAGTCATTTGAGAAAACAAGGCTATTTAGTCTGCCAATAAGAATGCGGCATGGGCAAGTTGCAGTGGAGGGTGCAGAGCTGGTGGAATGTCCAGTTTGCATGAGTAGATCCTCAAAGAAGCCTCCCCCTAACCTGGGTCTGAATCTCATAGTCACAGCTAGGTAGTCAGAGAGCTTTCCGGAAGCTCCTTGAAGACAAACAGGACAGGAGAGATCCTCCTCTGGGAGAGACGATATGGAAGCCATTATGGGATGGCTCCGGAACGGCTTCTGAGGAGAAAGGTAATGTAACATCTAATCAAAGTCACAGGATCTAGGCCCATTTAAGGGAAAAAGTCTGAGACAGATATAAAAAGCAAGAAAAGTTTATTAAACAAATCAGGTATAGCTTTGCTTGTTGTTGGAGACAGAATAACCATAACTGTAGCGGGTGATGTTGGACGTAGTCAGACGCAGGAGAGGAAATAAATGGTTTAATCAATAAACAGAGGTACGCAGCAATGCGTGACATACACCAGTGTGGACAAACGGCGCACTGGGGAAGACAAGGCACACGGGTGAATATCCCGGCGATACACACTAGAATCCAGCTCCACCGAGCTATAATCTTCTCTACAATAAACAATCACACACAAAGACAAGGGGGGCAGAGGGAACACTTATACAGGTACTGATGAGGGGATATGAACCAGGTGTGTGCAATAAACAAGACAAGACAAATGGAACGATGAGATGAGGAGCGGCAGTGGCTAGAAGGCCGGTGACGACGAACGCCGAAGCCTGCCCGAACAAGGAGAGGAGGCAGCTTCGGAGAAAGTTGTGACAGTACCCCCCCCCCCCCCCCCCCCCCCCCCCCGCCCAGCTCCAGCAGCATGGCATAAGGGTCAGCCAGGAGGACGCGGAGCAGGGCGAGCCGGGTGGCGACAGTGGAAATCCCGCAACAGGGAGGGATCGAGGATATCCCTCACCAGGACCCAGCACGCTCCTCCTCTGGACCATACCCCTCCCACTCCACGAGGTACTGAAGGCCCCAAAACCGACGCCTCGAATCCAGGATGGAACGGACGGAGTACGCCGGGGCTCCCTCGATGTCCAGAGACTCCTGGAGCGGACCAGGCACCACCGGCTTGAGGAGAGACACATGGAACGAGGGGTTAATACGGTAATCTGGAGGTAGTAGTAACCTATAGGTAACCTTGTTTTTTCTCCTCAGGACTTTGAACGGCCCCACAAACCGCGGGCTCAGCTTCCGGCAGGGCAGGCGAAGGGGCAGATTCCGGGTCGAGAGATAGACCCGATCCCCCGGTACAAAGACGGGGGCCTCACTGCAGTAGCGGTCAGCGTTGGCCTTCTGACGACGCGCGGCGCGCTGGAGGTGGACGTGGGCAGTGCTCCACGTCTCCTCCGCGCACCGAAACCAGTCGTCCACCGCAGGAGCTTCGGGCAGAGGAAGGAGGCAGCAGGCTTTTGAAAAGCAGTCCACAACGACCAGGGTGATGGTGTTATCCTGAGAGAGGGGAAGATCAGCGAGAAAGTCAATACACAGGTGGGACCATGGCCATTGTGGAACTGGTAAGGGTTGTAAATTACACGCTGGGAGGTAACTAGGTGCCTTACTCTGAGCAGGAGCAGACATACACCCTCACGTCCTTAGCCAAGGTAGGCCACCAGTACTTTCCGGTCAGGCAGCGCACTGTACGGCCGATACCTGGGTGACCAAAAAATAAATAAATGTATGCACTCACTAACTGTAAGTTGCTCTGGATAAGTCTGCTAAAGGTGGATCTGAGAGTCACCAGCAGGAAGAGCGACATCATTGATATACACAGAGAATAGAGTCGGCCCGAGAATTGATCCCTGTGGCATCCCCATAGAGACTGCCAGAGGTCCAGACAACATGTCTGCTTTTTGTTTGTACCCATCTACCAATCGGTGCCCTTCTTTGCGACGCGTTGGAAAAAACCTTCCTGGTCTTTGTGGTTGAATCAGTGTTTGAAATTCACTGCTCGACTGAGGGACCTTACAGATAACTGTATGTGTGGATCTGATCTATAGGAGGATCTATAGGAGGGTCTGATCTACAGGAGGATCTGATCTACAGGAGGATCTGATCTATAGGAGGGTCTGATCTACAGGAGGATCTGATCTATAGGAGGATCTGATCTATAGGAGGATCTGATCTATAGGAGGGTCTGATCTACAGGAGGATCTGATCTACAGGAGGGTCTGATCTACAGGAGGATCTGATCTACAGGAGGGTCTGATCTACAGGAGGGTCTGATCTACAGGAGGGTCTGATCTACAGGAGGATCTGATCTATAGGAGGATCTGATCTATAGGAGGGTCTGATCTATAGGAGGGTCTGATCTACATGAGGTTCTGATCTACAGGAGGATCTACAGGAGGGTCTGATCTACAGGAGGGTCTACAGGAGGATCTATAGGAGGGTCTGATCTACAGGAGGGTCTGATCTACAGGAGGGCCTGATCTACAGGAGTATCTGATCTACAGGAGGATCTGATCTACAGGAGGATCTGATCTATAGGAGGGTCTGATCTACAGGAGGGTCTGATCTATAGGAGGAGCTGATCTATAGGAGGGTCTGATCTACAGGAGTATCTGATCTACAGGAGGATCTGATCTACAGGAGGGATCTGATCTATAGGAGGGTCTGATCTACAGGAGGGTCTGATCTATAGGAGGGTCTGATCTATAGGAGGGTCTGATCTATAGGAGGAGCTGATCTACAGGAGGATCTGATCTACAGGAGGGTCTGATCTATAGGAGGAGCTGATCTATAGGAGGGTCTGATCTATAGGAGGGTCTGATCTATAGGAGGGTCTGATCTATAGGAGGGTCTGATCTATAGGAGGGTCTGATCTATAGGAGGGTCTGATCTATAGGATGATCTGATCTATAGGAGGATCTATAGGAGGATCTGATCTACAGGAGGGTCTGATCTACATGAGGGTCTGATCTATAGGAGGATCTACAGGAGGATCTACAGGAGGGTCTGATCTACAGGAGGCTCTGATCTACAGGAGGCTCTGATCTATAGGAGGGTCTGATCTACAGGAGGGTCTATAGGAGGGTCTGAATTATAGGAGGGTCTATAGGAGGGTCTGATCTATAGGAGGGTCTATAGGAGGGTCTGATCTACAGGAGGATCTGATCTACAGGAGGATCTGATCTATAGGAGGATCTGATCTACAGGAGGATCTGATCTACAGGAGGATCTGATCTACAGGAGGGTCTGATCTATAGGAGGATCTGATCTATAGGATGATCTGATCTATAGGAGGAGGATCTGATCTATAGGAGGGTCTGATCTACAGGAGGATCTGATCTACAGGAGGGTCTGATCTACAGGAGGATCTGATCTACAGGAGGATCTACAGGAGGGTCTGATCTACAGGAGGGTCTGATATATAGGATGATCTGATCTATAGGAGGATTTGATCTATAGGAGGATCTGATCTATAGGAGGATCTGATCTACATGAGGTTCTGATCTACAGGAGGATCTACAGGAGGGTCTGATCTACAGGAGGATCTATAGGAGGGTCTGATCTACAGGAGGATCTACAGGAGGATCTATAGGAGGGTCTGATCTACAGGAGGGTCTGATCTACAGGAGGGTCTGATCTACAGGATGATCTGATCTACAGGAGGGTCTGATCTATAGGAGGAGCTGATCTATAGGAGGATCTGATCTATAGGATGATCTGATCTACAGGAGGGTCTGATCTATAGGAGGGTCAGATCTACAGGAGGATCTATAGGAGGATCTGATCTACAGGAGGGTCTGATCTATAGGAGGGTCTGATCTATATGAGGGTCTGATCTATAGGAGGAGCTGATCTATAGGAGGATATGATCTATAGGAGGATCTGATCTATAGGAGGATCTGATCTACAGGAGGGTCTGATCTATAGGAGGAGCTGATCTATAGGAGGGTCTGATCTACAGGAGGGTCTGATCTATAGGAGGGTCTGATCTATAGGAGGGTCTGATCTATAGGAGGATCTGATCTATAGGAGGATCTATAGGAGGGTCTGATCTACAGGAGGGTCTGATCTATAGGAGGATCTGATCTACAGGAGGGTCTGATCTACAGGAGGGTCTGATCTACAGGAGGGTCTGATCTATAGGAGGGTCTGATCTACAGGAGGGTCTGATCTACAGGAGGGTCTGATCTACAGGAGGAACTGATCTATAGGAGGATCTATAGGAGGATCTACAGGAGGATCTACAGGAGGATCTACAGGAGGATCTGATCTATAGGAGGATCTATAGGAGGGTCTGATCTATAGGAGGGTCAGATCTATAGGAGGATCTGATCTATAGGAGGATCTATAGGAGGATCTACAGGAGGATCTACAGGAGGGTCTGATCTATAGGAGGGTCTGATCTATAGGAGGGTCTGATCTACAGGAGGGTCTGATCTATAGGAGGGTCTGATCTACAGGAGGGTCTATAGGAGGATCTATAGGAGGGTCTGATCTATAGGAGGAGCTGATCTATAGGAGGATCTACAGGAGGGTCTGATCTACAGGAGGGTCTACAGGAGGGTCTGATCTACAGGAGGAGCTGATCTATAGGAGGATCTATAGGAGGGTCTATAGGATGATATGATCTAGGGCCGTCCCTGTGGGGAGTGACTATGAATCAGGAGTTTTTATTCTATAAGGAAGCCTAACTTTTCACAGGCTGTGGAAACTTCCAGAAGCTACCAGAAGATGGCAGCACTCCCTAAAGAAATGTACCACCCTCTATGGTAGGGGTGTACGTAGGTGGTTGTGTACTCACCTCCTTAGGGGTCTGTGCACTACCTTTAACCAGAGCCTTATGGTATATAGTACACTACATAGGGAATAGGGTGCCATTTGGGATGAATAGTAACATGTTCGTGACTAAGATCAGTCATGTTCGAGTGACGTTCTCAGTTTCATTCATCAGACAACACTCTTATCTGTCTTCATGGAGAGAGAAACAGGGGGGAGACAGAGGGAGAGAGAGGGAGACAGAGGGAGAAACAGGGGGGAGACAGGGAGAGGTGGAGACAGAGAGAGAGAGACAGAGAGAGAGAGAGAAAGAGAGAGAGAGAAAGAGAGAGAGAGACAGAGACAGAGACACAGAGAGAGACCATTCTGTCCTGTAGTGAGGTATATTAGCTGAGAGGACACTGAGAGGTGGAGAACATAGTGGATGGACTGGAGTGACTGTAGGAGACATAGTGGATGGACTGGAGTGACTGTAGGAGACATAGTGGATGGACTGGAGTGACTGTAGGAGACATAGTGGATGGACTGGAGTGACTGTAGGAGACAGTGGATGGACTGGAGTGACTGTAGGAGACATAGTGGATGGACTGGAGTGACTGTAGGAGACATAGTGGATGGACTGGAGTGACTGTAGGAGACATAGTGGATGGACTGGAGTGACTGTAGGAGACACAGTGGATGGACTGGAGTGACTGTAGGAGACACAGTGGATGGACTGGAGTGACTGTAGGAGACACAGTGGATGGACTGGAGTGACTGTAGGAGACACAGTGGATGGACTGGAGTGACTGTAGGAGACACAGTGGATGGACTGGAGTGACTGTAGGAGACAGTGGATGGACTGGAGTGACTGTAGGAGACACAGTGGATGGACTGGAGTGACTGTAGGAGACACAGTGGATGGACTGGAGTGACTGTAGGAGACATAGTGGATGGACTGGAGTGACTGTAGGAGACATAGTGGATGGACTGGAGTGACTGTAGGAGACATAGTGGATGGACTGGAGTGACTGTAGGAGACATAGTGGATGGACTGGAGTGACTGTAGGAGACAGTGGATGTACTGGAGTGACTGTAGGAGACATAGTGGAGCCCCCATAGGGCTCTGGTCAAAAGTAGTGCACTATATAGGGAATAGGGTGCCATTTGGGACGCAGTCTTGGGTCACGTTCCCCTGCTCAGACGTTGCATGCATCAACCAATGGTTGCGTGCCACATCATCGACTGTGTCATCAACTGACAGATTGCTCTAACGTATGATCTGGTTAGCTGATACGTAAAATACCTGTACAGGCGTTGTAAGATCTGCCAGAGGAACATGCCCAAACATTTTTTTTTACCCATAGTTCCCCAGGCAGGTGTGGCCATCCTTTTGGAGCAGGAGAGGTCAGATGGTCAGGTGTGGCCATCCTATTGGAGCAGGAGAGGTCAGATGGTCAGGTGTGGCCATCCTATTGGAGCAGGAGAGGTCAGATGGTCAGGTGTGGCCATCCTATTGGAGCAGGAGAGGTCAGATGGTCAGGTGTGGCCATCCTATTGCAGCAGGGGAGGTCAGATTGGTAGAATGCCAATATCAGATTGGTAATCCACCACCTACTTCATGCTGGATTAGATATAAAAACGCCCCAGGTTTTGATTCAGAATTATGGGGTCAGGGGATTAGAGGCAAACACCATTATTACATTGGCCCTTGCCCAATCCTGGAATTAATCTGAATACCAAAAAATCCTAATCTTTCATTACATGGTGAGATTAAGGAAGGAGAAGCCTGGGTTGAATTTGTCTGTGGTGTGCGAGCACAAGCAAGGAAGCTAGCACGTACACACACATACCTCTGAGGATCGGCTCTGGGATATTATGTAGTCACAGGGTGGAAATGTTACTGGGGAGATCTGATGGTATCTCTGAGATAATACATGGTATGTTTATGATTGGAGTTTGCAGTAATTTTTCTTTGAAAAAAGTGTGTTAATTGATCTCTAAATTCAGAGTAATGATCTTTCCCTATCTATATTTTTAGTCATTTAGCAAACGTTCTAATCCAGAGCGATTTACAGGAGCAATTAGGGTTAAGTGCCTTGCTAAAGGGCACAAGGGCACATCTCTCTCTCTCTCTCTCTCTCGTCTCTTATCTCTCTCTCTCTCTCTCTCTCTCTCTCTCTCTCTCTCTCTCTCTCTCTCTCTCTCTCTCTCTCTCTCTCTCTCTCTCTCTCTCTCTCTCTCTCTCTCTCTCTCTCTCTCTCTCTCTCTCTCTCTCTCTCTCTCTCTCTGTCTTTACCTCTTTCTTTCTCGCTGTCTATCTAACAGTAAACATTACACTCAGAAGTTCCAAAAGAATACAGACATTTCAAATGTCATTTTGTATATATACAGTTTTGTAACAATGTGCAAATAGTTAATGTACAAAAGGGAAAATAAATATAAATATGGGTTGTATTTACAATGGTGTTTGTTCTTCACTGGTTGCCCTTTTCTTATGGCAACAGGTCACAAATCTTGCTGCTGTGATGGCACACTGTGGTATTTCACCCAGTAGAAAAGGGAGTTTATCAAAATTGGGTTTGTTTTCGAATTCTTTGTGGGTCTGTGTAATCTGAGGGAAATATGTGTCTCTAATATGGTCATACATTTGGCAGGAGGTTAGGAAGTGCAGCTCAGTTGCCATCTCATTTTGTGGGCAGTGTGCACATAGCCTGTCTTCTCTTGAGAGCCAGGTCTGCTTACGGCAGCCTTTCTCAATAGCAAGGCTATGCTCACTGAGTCTGTATATAGTCAAAGCGTTTCTTAAGTTTGGGTCAGTCACAGTGGCCAGGTATTCTGTCACTGTGTACTCTCTGTTTAGGGCCAAATAGCATTCTAGTTTGCTCTGTTTTTTACTTTCCAATGTGTCAAGTAATTCTCTTTTTGTTTTCTCATGATTTGGTTGGGTCTAATTGTGTTGTTGTCCTGAGGCTCTGTGGGGTCTGTTTGTGTTTGTGAACACAACTGTCTCTCTCTCTCTCTCTCTCTCTCTCTCTCTCTCTCTCTCTCTCTCTCTCTCTCTCTCTCTCTCTCTCTCTCTCTCTCTCTCTCTCTCTCTCTCTCTCTGTTCCTCCCCTCTCTCTTCCTCCCCCTCTCTGTTCCTCCCTCTCTCGTCCTCCCCCCCCCTCTCTTCCTCCCCCCCTCTGCCTCCCCCTCTCTCTTCCTCCTCCCCTCTCTCTTCCCCCCCTCTCTCTTCCCCCCCTCTCTCTTCCTCTCTCTCTCTCTTCCTCTCCCTATATCTTCCTCTCCCTATATCTTCCTCCCCTCTCTCTTCCTCCCCCTCTCTTCCTCCCCCTCTCTCTTCCCCCCCCCCCACTTCCTCCCCCCCCTCTCTTCCTCCGCCTCTCTCTTCCTCCCCCTCTCTCGTCCTCCCCCTCTGTTCCTCCCTCTCTCTTCCCCCCCTCTCTCTTCCTCCCCTCTCTCTCTTCCTCCCTCTCTCTTCCTCCCTCCCTCTCTCTTCCTCCCCTCTCTCTTCCTCCCCTCTCTCTTCCTCCCCTCTCTCTTCCTCCCCTCTCTCTTCCTCCCCTCTCTCTTCCTCCCCTCTCTCTTCCTCCCTCTCTCTTCCTCATCCCTCTCTCTTCCTCCCCTCTCTCTTCCTCATCCCTCTCTCTTCATCCCCCTCTCTCTTCCTCATCCCTCTCTCTTCCTCCCCCTCTCTCTTCCTCATCCCTCTCTCTGTAGTATATGTAGTATAGGCTATAGTACTGTATATATTATAGGATATAGTACTGTGGGTAGTGTAATCTATAGTACTGTATGTAGTGTAATCTATAGTAATGTATGCAGTATAAGTTATAGTACTGTAGTATAGGTTATAGTACTGTATGCAGTATAGGTTATAGTACTGTATGCAGTATAGGTTATAGTACTGTATGTAGTATAAGTTATAGTACTGTAGTATAGGTTATAGAACTGTATGTAGTATAGGTTATAGTACTGTATGCAGTATAGGTCATAGTACTGTATGTAGTATAATATATAGTACTGTATGTAGTGTAATCTATAGTACTGTATGTAGTATAGGTCATAGTACTGTATGTAGTATAGGTCATAGTACTGTATGTAGTATAATCTATAGTACTGTATGTAGTGTAATCTATAGTACAGTATGTAGTATAGGTTATAGAACTGTATGTAGTATAGGTCATAGTACTGTATGTAGTATAAGTTATAGTACTGTAGTATAGGTTATAGTACTGTATGCAGTATAGGTCATAGTACTGTATGTAGTATAATATATAGTACTGTATGTAGTGTAATCTATAGTACTGTCTGTAGTATAGGTCATAGTACTGTATGTAGTATAGGTCATAGTACTGTATGTAGTATAATCTATAGTACTGTATGTAGTATAATCTATAGTACTGTAGTATAGACTAGTACTGTATGTAGTATAAGTTATAGTACTGTAGTTTAGGTTATAGTACTGTATGTAGTATAAGTTATAGTACTGTAGTATAGACTAGTACTGTATGCATTGTCTATAAGGGGCTATAGGGTGTATTGTCTATAAGGGGCTATAGGGTGTATTGTCTATGAGGGGCTATAGCGTGTATTGTCTATAAGGGGCTATAGGGTGTATTGTCTATGAGGGGCTATAGGGTGTATTGTCTATAAGGGGCTATAGGGTGTATTGTCTATAAGGGGCTATAGGGTGTATTGTCTATAAGGGGCTATAGGGTGTATTGTCTATAAGGGGCTATAGGGTGTATTGTCTATAAGGGGCTATAGGGTGTATTGTCTATAAGGGGCTATAGGGTGTATTGTCTATGAGGGGCTATAGGGTGTATTGTCTATGAGGGGCTATAGGGTGTATTGTCTATGAGGGGCTATAGGGTGTATTGTCTATGAGGGGCTATAGGGTGTATTGTCTATGAGGGGCTATAGGGTGTATTGTCTATAAGGGGCTATAGGGTGTATTGTCTATAAGGGGCTATAGGGTGTATTGTCTATAAGGGGCTATAGGGTGTATTGTCTATGAGGGTCTATAGGGTGTATTGTCTATGAGGGTCTATAGGGTGTATTGTCTATGAGGGGCTATAGGGTGTATTGTCTATAAGGGGCTATAGGGTGTATTGTCTATAAGGGGCTATAGGGTGTATTGTCTATGAGGGGCTATAGGGTGTATTGTCTATGAGGGGCTATAGGGTGTATTGTCTATAAGGGGCTATAGGGTGTATTGTCTATAAGGGGCTATAGGGTGTATTGTCTATAAGGGGCTATAGGGTGTATTGGCTATAAGGGGCTATAGGGTGTATTGTCTATAAGGAGCTATAGGGTGTATTGTCTATAAGGGGCTATAGGGTGTATTGGTCTATAAGGGGCTATAGGGTGTATTGTCTATAATGGGCTATAGGGTGTATTGTCTATAAGGGGCTATAGGGTGTATTGTCTATAAGGGGCTATAGGGTGTATTGTCTATGAGGGGCTATAGGGTGTATTGTCTATAAGGGGCTATAGGGTGTATTGTCTATGAGGGGCTATAGGGTGTATTGTCTATAAGGGGCTATAGGGTGTATTTGCTGGTGTGTGGTGGGTGTGTTGCTGGTATGTGTGGTGGGGTGTGTTGCTGGTGTGTGGGTGGGGTATGTTGCTGGTGTGGTTGTTGCTGTGTGTGGGTGGGTGTGTTGCTGGTGTGTGGGTGGGTGTGTTGCTGGTGGGTGGGTGGGTGTGTTGCTGGTGTGTGGGTGGGTGTGTTGCTGGTGTGTGGGTGGGTGTGTTGCTGGTGTGTGGGTGGGTGTGTTGCTGGTGAGTGGGTGGGTGTGTTGCTGGTGTGTGGGTGGGTGTGTTTGCTGGTGTGTGGGTGGGTGTGCTGGTGTGTTGCTGGTGTGTGGTGTGGGTGTGTTGCTGGTGTGTGTGTGGGTGTGTGTGCTGGTATGTGGGTGGGTGTGTTGCTGGTATGTGGGTGGGTGGGTGTGTTGCATGTGTGTGGGTGGGTGTGTTGCTGGTGTGTGGGGTGGGTGTGTTGTGTATGTGGGTGGGTGTATGTCTCCTGCTGTGAAAGCTTGCCTCAGCAACCCCCTCTGAATCTCTAATACCACAGAACGGCGGCATGCACACACACACGCACACACACGACTGGATACTGCTTTACATCACCCAAGATGCTGTCTACTATCTGTCTTTTAAAGGTCAAACCTTTCTCCATCTTTTAGAATATCAAGGACAAACAAGGAATACATGTTTACTGAGTAGGATTTCCCTATAGTCACTGCTTTTGACCAGGCCCAAACTTGGGACGCAGCCTTAGAGTTGAGGATGTTATCTCTATCTGTTGGGTGGGTGTTTTGTGTGGTGTGTTGGGTGTGGTGTGTGTGTGGTGTGTTGTGGTGTGTGGGTGGGTGTGTTGCTGGTGTGTGGGTGTGTGTGTGTTGCTGGTGTGTGGGTGGGTGTGTTGCTGGTATGTGGTGTGGTGTGTGTTGCTGTGTGTGTGTGGGTGTTGGGTATGTTGCTGGTGTGTTGCTGTGTGTGTGGTGTGGGTGTGTGTTGCTTGTATGTGGGTGTGTGTGTGTGTTGCTGGTATGTGTGGTGGGTGTGTTGCTGGTGTGTGGGTGGGTGTGTTGCTGGTGTGTGGGTGGGTGTGTTGCTGGTGTGTGGGTGGGTGTGTGTTGCTGGTGTGTTGCTGGTATGTGGGTGTGTTGCTGGTGTGTGGGTGGGTGTGTTGCTGGTGTGTGGGTGGGTGTGTTGCTGGTGTGTGGGTGGGTGTGTTGCTGGTGTGTGGGTGGGTGTGTTGCTGGTGTGTGGGTGGGTGTTGCTGGTGTGTGGGTGGGTGTGTTGCTGGTGTGTTGCTGGTGTGTGGGTGGGTGTGTTGCTGGTGTGTGGGTGGGTGTGTTGCTGGTGTGTGGGTGGGTGTGTTGCTGGTATGTGGGTGGGTGTGTTGCTGGTGTGTGGGTGGGTGTGTTGCTGGTGTGTGGGTGGGTGTGTTGCTGGTATGTGGGTGGGTGTGTTGCTGGTATGTGGGTGGGTGTATGTCTCCTGGCTGCCTCAGCAACCCCCTCTGAATCTCTAATACCACAGAACGGCGGCATGCACACACACACACGCACACGACTGGATACTGCTTTACATCACCCAAGATGCTGTCTACTATCTGTCTTTTAAAGGTCAAACCTTTCTCCATCTTTTAGAATATCAAGGACAAACAAGGAATACATGTTTACTGAGTAGGATTTCCCTATAGTTCACTGCTTTTGACCAGGGCCCAAACTTGGGACGCAGCCTTAGAGTTGAGGATGTTATCTTAACTTACTGAGAGAGAGTTAACAATTGTGGAACATTTTTAAACATTTTATTTTTTGAAAATCAGGCACAGCAGAAGGAAAACGTAACTACGTGTGTGTGTGTTTTGCTGGTATGTAGGTGGGTGTGTTGCTGGTATGTGGGTGGGTGTGTTGCTGGTGTGTGGGGGTGTGTTGCTGGTATGTGGGTGTGTGTTGCTTGTAGGTAGGTTGGGGTGTGTTGCTGGTATATGAATGTGTTGCTGGTTGCGGTTGTGTTGCTGGTGTGTGTGTGTGTGTTGCTGGTGTGTAGGTGTGTGTTGCTGGTATGTGGGTGGGTGTGTTGCTGGTATGTGGATGTGTGTTCCTGGTATGTAGGTGTGTGTGTTGCTGGTATGTGGGTGGGTGTGTTGCTGGTTGTGGGTGTGTGTTGCTTGTACTGTATGTAGTTGTGTGTGTTGCTGGTATGTGGATGTGTGTTGCTGGTGTGTGTTGCTGGTATGTGGGTGGGTGTGTTGCTGGTATGTGTGTGTGTGTGTGTGTTGCTGGTATGTAGGTGGGTGTGTTGCTGGTATGTAGGTGGGTATGTTGCTGGTATGTGGGTGGGTATGTTGCTGGTATGTGGATGTGTGTTACTGATATGTAGGTGTGTGTGTGTTGCTGGTATGTGGGTGGGTGTTTTGCTGGTATGTGGGTGGGTGTGTTGCTGGTTGTGGGTGTGTGTTGCTGGTACTGTATGTAGGTGTGTGTGTTGCTGGTATGTGGATGTGTGTTGCTGGTGTGTGGATGTGTGTTGCTGGTATGTGGGTGTGTGTTGCTGGTATGTGGGTGTGTGTGTTTTGCTGGTATGTAGGTGGGTGTGTTGCTGGTATGTAGGTGGGTGTGTTGCTGGTATGTGGGTGGGTGTGTTGCTGGTGTGTGGGTGGGTGTGTTGCTGGTATGTAGGTGGGTGTGTTGCTGGTATGTGGGTGGGTGTGTTGCTGGTATGTGGGTGGGTGTGTTGCTGGTATGTGGGTGGGTGTATTGCTGGTATGTGGGTGGGTGTGTTGCTGGTGTGTGGGTGGGTGTGTTGCTGGTGTGTGGGCGGGTGTATTGCTGGTGTGTGGGCGGGTGTATTGCTGGTGTGTGGGTGGGTGTGTTGCTGGTGTGTGGGTGGGTGTGTTGCTGGTGTGTGGGTGGGTGTGTTGCTGGTGTGTGGGTGGGTGTGTTGCTGGTGTGTGGGTGGGTGTGTTGCTGGTGTGTGGGTGGGTGTGTTGCTGGTGTGTGGGTGGGTGTGTTGCTGGTATGTGGGTGGGTGTGTTGCTGGTATGTGGGTGGGTGTATGTCTCCTGGCTGGAAAGGCAACCCCCTCTGAATCTCTAATACCACTGTAGAGGCAGCCAGAACGGCGGCATGCACACACACACACACACACACACACACACACACACACACACACACGACTGGATACTGCTTTACATCACCCAAGATGCTGTCTACTATCTGTCTTTTAAAGGTCAAACCTTTCTCCATCTTTTAGAATATCAAGGACAAACAAGGAATACATGTTTACTGAGTAGGATTTCCCTATAGTTCACTGCTTTTGACCAGGGCCCAAACTTGGGACGCAGCCTTAGAGTTGAGGATGTTATCTTAACTTACTGAGAGAGTGTTAACAATTGTGGAACATTTTTAAACATTTTATTTTTTGAAAATCAGGCACAGCAGAAGGAAAACGTAACTACGTAGCCCAAGGTAGAATGAACAAAGGGTTTAATTCAATGACTATTCAATCGTGTTCTCCTAACCAACACGTCACATTTCATTATCAATGTCGATACAGTGCCAAGACAATTTATTTTATTTCACATTTATTTATACAGGTAAGTCAACTAAGAACAAATTCTTATTTGCAATGGTGACCCATCAAACACATCAATAAACAACACATCTATATAAACATGAATTACACTATACACATCTATATAAACATCAATTACACTATACACATCTATATACACATCAATTACACTATACATATCTATATACACATCAATTACACAATACATGAAAAGAAAACACAAAACACAAAAAGCAAAGCACAAATCATATGAAACAAACATATTCTTCAGTAAAAAGGCCCTCCTCTAACATCCTCCTGAATTGCCCCTAGAGCCACCAAATCCACCAACTTTAAAGGACTTTTGGAGATCATCATTCCACATGAGGTGCAAAAAAAAAAAACTAAAAGCAGATTTAGTAACTGGGTGGAGATTGAAGGGATCTCCAGGGTTAGCCAGTCCCTTAGTCTGGATCTGGTATCTTATACGTCTGAAGGTTAACAATGAGGTAAGGTTTGGCGGAAGTTTATGCAAGAGGGCTTCGTTGACAAAAAGGAGTGCAATGCAATGATCTACGAGACTTCCAAGGAGGGCCAGCCTACTTTCTGATACAAAATGCATTGGCGTGTACTGAACATATCACTCGTAATAAAAAAACGCAATGCGCTATGATAAACTCCAATGTCCAATGGCTTCAATACCATGGCAGCTCCATTCATATAGACGATATCACCATAGTCAATAACCCGGAATGAATGTTGACTGAATGATTTGTTTTTATGCCATATAACGAAACACAGGACCTGTTCCTATACAAGAAGCCTATTTTAATGATTTATTTCTTAACTAACTCATCAACATGCTTTTTGAAAGATAGCTTTTCGTCGATCCAGATGCCCAGGTATTTATAAGCGGGGACACGATCAATGAGGGCACCATCCAAAGTACGCATGTCTAAATCATTAAATACATTCTTATGTGATTTGGAAAATAACAAACTTGGTTTTACCTGCATTAAGTACCAATTTCAATTCAACAAAGGCTTTCTGCAGGGCAATAAAGGAAGACTGAAGCTCTGACAGAGCCTGGTCAGCTGTGGGGGCAATAGCATACACCACAGTGTCATCTGCATACAGGTGAAATGTATTATTTATTTTACAGTAAACCATTATTGTTAATGTAAATAGTGAAAAGAACTGGACCAAGAATGGATCCCTGTGGAACACCCTTTGTTATGTCCAGAAAACCTGATTTAAACCATCAGTAAATACACAAAGTATATGGGCCTCCTGTATTGCACAGTAAAATAGGATATAAATAGCTGTGCCGTTATTCAGAATTCTTAATTATGTGCCTTCATAATTTGCGTGGATGAAAATTGGAGACCCAAGCTATAGGCTTCTGTAGGGCTGAACATGCCGAGTTGATGTATGCATTTTAGAGTGTTTTGATTATATTTATTGATTATAATAAATTGATTATATATTATTTGATTATATTCCCGGGCTTTTCTCCATTTTATTTTACAATTTGTATCATGTTAAATATTAGCCACTATCGGGTGCCAACGTCAGTCAGTAATACCCACATACAGAGCCTTCAGAAAGTATTCATACCCCTTGACTTATTCCACATTTTGTTGTGTTACAACCTGAATTCAAAATGGATTAAATATATATTTTTACCCATCTACACACAACACCCCATAATGACAAAGTGAACCTGTTTTGTGAAATGTATGAAAAATGAAATACAGTAATATCTCATTTAGATAAGTATTCACACCCCTGAGTATACTTTGTAGAAACACCTTTGGCAGTGATTACAGCTGTGAGTCTTTCTGGGTAAGTCTCTAAGAGCTTTCCACACCTGGATTGTACAACATTTACCCATTATTCTTTAGCAAATTCTTCAAGCTCTGTCAAATAGGTTGTTGATCATTGCAAGATAACCATTTTCAGGTCTTGCAAGGTAGATTTAACTCAAAACTTTAACTCGGCCACTCAGGAACATTCACTGTCTTCTTGGTAAGCAACTCCAGTGTAGATTTGGTATTTTGTTATAGGTTATTGTCCTGCTGGAAGGTGAATTCATCTCCCTGTGAAAGCAAACTGAACCAGGTTTGCTCAAAGGGATTTTTTTTTGTACCCATCTACCAATAGGTGCCCTTCTTTGCGAGGTATTGGAAAACCTCTCTGGTCTTTGTGGTTGAATCTGTGTTTGAAATTCACTGCTCGACTGAAGGACCTTACAGATAATTCCTGGAGTGGGGTACAGAGATGAGGTAGTCATTCAAAGAAATCATGTTAAACACTATTATTGTACACAGAGTGAGTCCATGCAACTTATTATGTGACTTGTTAAGTACATTTTTACTCCTGAACTTATTTAGGCTTGCCATAACAAAGGGGTTGAATACCTATTGACTCAAGACATTTCAGCTTTTCATTTTTTATTAATTTGTAAAAATGTCTAAAAACATAATTCCACTTTGACATTATGGGGTATTGTGTGTAGACCAGTGACCCACAAATCTCATTTAATTTAATCCATGTTAAATTCAGGCTGTAACACAACAAAACGTGGACAAAGTCAAGGTGAAGATGTTGTAATCTGCAATATCAATGTCCTTATCCGGGATTGAGCCATTTCGCCAAGTCTACGTGTCATGCACCCAGATATCAAGAAGGTCCATCTTTGACATCAAACGTTTCTACCTTTATATGTAACAGTCCAAGCTCTCTACATGATTTAAAAACAGTGGGGGTATCCATATTTATGGTATTTGAAATAATAGCACTGGACGAGCTTACCACAGTGGGCTTCCCAATTGGGCTAACAGTAACAGAGCTAACAGACTAAATGAATGGTCACAACATTATTACAGACAACACCCCTGGGAATATAGGTATCTGTGGCAGCACGATGATAAAGCTGTGAAATAGTGGGAATGGGAAGAACTACCTGAGCCAGGGTTGGGCTGTTTTTGACTCCACGATGTTGGCCCAGATAACTCTTTGCTCCAATTTGATTCAAGCCATCCCTCTTGTAAAACTGGGGCCTCTCCCAGAAGTTGTCACAAAAAATTGTCAATGAACTCCAAATTCATCGAGGAACAGTAGGATCTAAGCCAGTAGTGTAGACCGAGGAGACGACTAAAGCGATCAATTCCGTGATCTATTGTTGGTAAAGGCCCGGAAATGAGAACCAGTCGATCTCCTTTAGCCTCCAGGGGAGGCTCAGTAACCCAGGACCAGATTCAGAGGAGATTGCAGTGAGGTGAAGTTGGAAGGACGGGGGGGGGGGGGGGGAGTGGCAGAGGACCTCGTTGGAAGAGCCCGGTGAAGTCAGGGCTCAGAGTCGTAAAATTATTAGTTAATGCGGGAAAGTTGTCCAAGGTAGTATCCTCAGTAGCTATTGTAGAGGAGCCCAATCTCATAGATTGGATTTTCCCCTCGGTCATTTAGAATTGTTGCATCAAAAACAGCATGCATTCTTGAAGTCTCCTTAGCCAGAGTGAAACGTTATTTTAGGACTCTGTTTCTTCTCTAGTAGTTCCCGAGTGACACAGTGGTCTAAGGCACTGCATCGCAGTGCTAGCTGTGCCACTAGAGATCCTGGTTCGAATCCAGGCTCTGTCGTAGCTGGCTGCGACCGGGAGACCCATGGGGCGGCGCACAATTCGTCCAGGGTAGGGGAGGGAATGGCCGGCAGGGATGTAGCTCAGTTGGTAGAGCATGGCGTTTGCAACGCCAGGGTTGTGGGTTTTATTCCCATGGGGGGCCAGTATAAATACATAACTAAGTCGCTCTAGATAAGAGCGTCTGCTAAATGACTAAAATGATCTGGTCTTTTGAGGCAACGAGCTGTTTACACTTTCCACAAATGTATAAACCAGTAAATTCTTCCTCTTTCACTATGGTAAACATATCACAGGTCTCACATTTCATGGCTTTACTGTCCATCTCTGGATCTGACTCCAAAACAGAAGGAGTCTGACATGCTTATATTCAGGTCAGAAACAGTGGTACCGGCTACAAGAGCCAACCCGCAACGTGAGACAAGTTCGCTGGTGACAGCCAGGTAACCTAGCTAGTCGGAGTTAGCCGGGGCTACCCTGCTAATGTTAGCTCCAGGAGACGGTCAAATCCAGCCGAACACGGTCTGTTATGAACAGCCCTAACACAGTGGTCCCGAAATAACACTTAAAACAAAGGTTTTAAAGGTATAAAAACACACAAGCGCCGCATCACCACTCCAAACTTTAAAGATTCCTACTTCCTGGTTTATGAACAATACATCCTCAATGCTCGTTTGCTCTTATGTATACACACAGAAACCAAAACAGAGAGAAACAAACAACATCCAGTTCAATATTTACACGACAAACAAACAGATCCTGTGGGGTTGTACCGTCCTTTCATCCATCCTACCATTGTTCCGAAAAGAGTCTATTATAACCAGAGTTTCTCTCAGTTCATTAAAGCATAGGCGGGGTGTCCCTACGCCATGGTCTCTGTCCTGAGGACGCGTCCTCGGGGGTCGTGACCTTCGCCTGATGGTTTTTTTTGACAGCGCAGGGAGATACCCAGCTCCTCCATGACAGAGCTAAAAAAGAGACACACTGCCCACGAAGAGAACTACATTTAGCCACATCTAATGCTAATTAGGCTACTCAGCATACAGGCTTTAGCATAGAGTCGCTAACACACGCTATGCTAACGGTAGCGCTGAGACATGTTGGGGTGATAAAAGAGACACTTCTGAATTAAAACACAATTGCTACGATAGGCTACATCCTCATGTAGTTACAGTGAGTAGCTAGGCTAATTGTACAAGGCTAACCATGGCTCTGGAGTCACTCATAAAGCTCAGGAACAGGGCTAATCTAAGGCCTAGCATTAGCATTAAGGCTAACAATAGCTTCAGAGAGCTGTGTCAGTGTTACCAATCAGACCATGAATCCAGGGCTGTGGATTAGGGTTAGAAATTAATTATAATATTGGTTTTGGCAGTAATTGTGGATAAAAAAAAAAAAAATCTATAATGTAACTAGTATTTTCCTTCCAAAATCCAATTACTTTTTTTCTGGCAATAGAAGGACAGTATCTGCAGCATTAATTATAATTTATTTGATAATTTGTAAAAAACTGTCAACAAAGAAACACTGGAGGCTTTGGAAAGTAATTGACTCAAATATTACATGACTATGGATGCATCCCAAATAGCACTCTCTTCCGTATATACTATAGTCCACTTCTTTTTACCAAAACCCTATGGGCCCTAGTCAAAGGTAGTCCACTATAAAGGCAATAGGATGCCATTTGAGACGCAACCTATAAAATCACAAACTTATTTTCCACCATAATTTGCAAATAAATTCATTAAAAATCCTACAATGTGATTTTCTGGAATTTTTTTCCTCATTTTGTCTGTCATAGTTGACGTGTACCTATGATGAAAATTACAGGCCTCTCTCATCTTTTTAAGTGGGAGAACTTGCACAATTGGTGGCTGACTAAATACTTTTTTTCCCCCACTGTATCAACAGTATGGTATCTCTCTGCAGTACTGTTCCTTTAAACCTCCTGTAGGTATCAACAGTGTGGTATCTCTCTGCAGTACTGTTCCTTTAAACCTCCTGTAGGTATCAACAGTGTGGTATCTCTCTGCAGTACTGTTCCTTTAAACCTCCTGTAGGTATCAACAGGTTCATCTCACTCTCCATTCCCTCTATTGGCTTGGCGTGAGCAGCCCACACTCACTTACCATGATGCTAACGGGGCTGAGGAAGAGGATGAGGAAGAGGAGGAGGAGAAAGAGAAGAGAGGAAGAAGGGGAGGAAGACCCTGCAGGACTAACCCAGCAGGAGATCTATGAGTGGGGTTAATCTCCACCCAACCAATCAGGCGATGGCCTAAACAGGATATAGACGAGTTATATTTTGTCTCTATATACGATATTACCTGTTGAAGTTCGTGTGGCTGTAATATTGTCAGTCTGTATAGATGTTTTATTTGATCTTGCCTAGAGGAAGAATAAGGAGGTAGCCTCGTCATTTTAAACTTGAACTTTAAATTATTTCTTCACAACTTTTATGCAATTACATTAGATTGGCATCACAAAAAACAACAATTTAGAAACGTACCTTATTCTATTTCAACTTATGTCACACAGTGTAGTAATCCTCCACCCTGGTGTAGTTAGCCTGTCCTCTAGTTAGCCTGTCCTCTAGTTAGCCTGTCCTCTAGTTAGCCTGTCCTCTAGTTAGCCTGTCCTCTAGTTAGCCTGTTCTCAGTGTGTCCTCTAGTTAGCCTGTTCTCTAGTTAGCCTGTCCTCTAGTTAGCCTGTCCTCTAGTTAGCCTGTCCTCTAGTTAGCCTGTCCTCTAGTTAGCCTGTCCTCTAGTGTGTCCCTAGTTAGCTAGTTCTCAGTGTGTCCTCTAGTTAGCCTGTTCTCTAGTGTCTTAGCCTGTTCTCTAGTTAGCTCTGTTCCTCTCTAGTTAGCCTGTCCTAGTTAGTTAGCCTGTCCTCTAGTTAGCCTGTCCTCTAGTTAGCCTGTCCTCTAGTTAGCCTGTTCTCAGTGTGTCTCTAGTTAGCCTGTTCTCAGTGTGTCTCTAGTTAGCCTGTTCTCTAGTTAGCCTGTTCTCAGTGTGTCTCTAGTTAGCCTGTTCTCAGTGTGTCTCTAGTTAGCCTGTTCTCAGTGTGTCTCTAGTTAGCCTGTCCTCAGTGTGTCTCTAGTTAGCCTGTTCTCAGTGTGTCCCTAGTTAGCCTGTCCTCTAGTTATCCTGTTCTTAGCCTGTTCTCAGTGTGTCTCTAGTTAGCCTGTTCTCAGTGTGTCCCTAGTTAGCCTGTTCTCAGTGTGTCCCTAGTTAGCCTGTCCTCTAGTTATCCTGTTCTCAGCCTGTTCTCAGTGTGTCTCTAGTTAGCCTGTTCTCTAGTTAGCCTGTTCTCAGTGTGTCTCTCTAGTTAGCCTGTTCTCAGCGTGTCTCTAGTTAGCCTGTTCTCAGTGTGTCCCTAGTTAGCCTGTTCTCAGTGTGTCCCTAGTTAGCCTGTTCTCAGTGTGTCTCTAGTTAGCCTGTTCTCAGTGTGTCTCTAGTTAGCCTGTTCTCAGTGTGTCTCTAGTTAGCCTGTTCTCAGTGTGTCTCTAGTTAGCCTGTTCTCAGTGTGTCCCTAGTTAGCCTGTCCTCAGTGTGTGTCCCTAGTTAGCCTGTGTCTCTAGTTAGCCTGTCCTCTAGTTAGCCTGTTCTCAGTGTGTCTCTAGTTAGCCTGTTCTCAGTGTGTCTCTAGTTAGCCTGTTCTCAGTGTGTCTCTAGTTAGCCTGTTCTCTAGTTAGCCTGTCCTCTAGTTAGCCTGTTCTCAGTGTGTCTCTAGTTAGCCTGTTCTCAGTGTGTCTCTAGTTAGCCTGTTCTCAGTGTGTCTCTAGTTAGCCTGTTCTCAGTGTGTCTCTAGTTAGCCTGTTGTCCCTAGTTAGCCTGTTCTCTAGTTAGCCTGTTCTCAGTGTGTCTCTAGTTAGCCTGTTCTCAGTGTGTCCCTAGTTAGCCTGTTCTCTAGTTAGCCTGTTCTCAGTGTGTCTCTAGTTAGCCTGTTCTCAGTGTGTCCCTAGTTAGCCTGTTCTCTAGTTAGCCTGTCCTCTAGTTAGCCTGTTCTCAGTGTGTCTCTAGTTAGCCTGTTCTCTAGTTAGCCTGTTCTCAGTGTGTCTCTAGTTAGCCTGTCCTCAGTGTGTCTCTAGTTAGCCTGTTCTCAGTGTGTCTCTAGTTAGCCTGTTCTCAGTTGTTCTCTAGTTAGCCTGTTCTCAGTGTGTCTCTAGTTAGCCTGTTCTCAGTGTGTCCCTAGTTAGCCTGTCGTCTAGTTAGCCTGTTCTCAGTGTGTCCCTAGTTAGCCTGTTCTCAGTGTGTCTCTAGTTAGCCTGTTCTCAGTGTGTCTCTAGTTAGCCTGTCCTCTAGTTAGCCTGTTCTCAGTGTGTCTCTAGTTAGCCTGTTCTCAGTGTGTCTCTAGTTAGCCTGTTCTCTAGTTAGCCTGTTCTCAGTGTGTCTCTAGTTAGCCTGTCCTCAGTGTGTCTCTCTAGTTAGCCTGTCCTCCTGGGCCACACACAGCTCACCTTAACCAGGTTATCTCGTTGAGATAAAAATCTATTTTTCAAGAGAGACCTGGACCATAGACGCTATGTTAGTCTAACATACTGTAAGAGATGGATGGATCTCTCCACGGTGGCTGAGTGTCTCTGTCCTGTGGGGAGTGAAGACCCTTAGTGTCTGAAAATGGCTCATTTAGCAGACGCTCTTATCCAGAGCGACTTACAGCAGTGAGTGCATACATTTTCA
Source organism: Coregonus suidteri (assembly GCA_036851935.1). NCBI lineage: Eukaryota > Metazoa > Chordata > Actinopteri > Salmoniformes > Salmonidae > Coregonus > Coregonus suidteri. The sequence goes on along the minus strand of CM072239.1, from coordinate 46,761,170 downwards.
TTATTTTTTTTTGTACTGGTCCCCTGTGGGAATCGGACCCACATCCCTGGCGTTGCAAGCTGATTCAAATAACCAACTCATCAAACTTTGATTATTTGAAATCAGCTTTGTAGTGCTAGGCCAAAAACCAAAACGTGCACCCAAGGTGGGGGCCCAGGACTGAGTTTGGGAAACCCTGGTGTAGCTAACAACGCCGTGTGAGTTTAGCATAAGATATGGATGGATCTCTCCTCCCTGGCTAAGTAGCTCTGTCCTGTGGGTGGTGAAATCGCACGTAGGAGTTTTTTCCGTTGATTTGGATAGAGCTGTTTTCTAACAGGGGTTAACATGGGTGGAGAACACCCACTGTGTGACACCATCAGTTCAGTATTCTTACTTATTGCAGCTGCATTGAATTGATCACCAACAGATTTTAAAGCAGATGACTATATATTTTTTGCTTTTATTTGTCTTACTAAAGCCCAGTTGACACTGGGTGACGTTAACCCTTTGGTTCACCCATGGTTCTGAACCAACATTTTACATTTTACATTTTAGTCATTTAGCAGACGCTCTTATCCAGAGCGACTTACAGTTAGTGAATACATTTTTTTTTTTTATACTGGCCCCCCGTGGGAATCGAACCCACAACCCTGGCGTTGCAAACGCCATGCTCTATCAACTGAGCTACATCCCTGCCGGCCATTCCCTCCCCTACCCTGGACGACGCTGGGCCAATTGTGCGCCGCCCATGAGTCTCCCGGTCGCGGCCGGCGGCGACAGAGCCTGGATTCGAACCAGGATCTCTAGTGGCACAGTTAGCACTGCGATGCAGTGCCTTAGACCACTGCGCCACTCAGGAGTAACCAACAAAGCTGACCTCAGCAGATGGAAGCCAGAAAACTATTGGACCAGTACCAGAGGTTGTAATCATGTTGTTGCTAGCTAACCATGTTATTGCTAACCGCTAACTATGCTATTGATAACCAGGTTATTGCTAACCATGTTATTGCTAACCGCTAACTATGCTATTGATAACCAGGTTATTGCTAACCATGTTATTGCTAACCGCTAACTATGCTATTGATAACCAGGTTATTGCTAACCATGTTATTGCTAACCGTTTTAGAGATCAGTCAAATGTTACTAGCCACAGACACATTGAGTTGAAACGTGTAAAGCCCTAAATTGATGTAAGTATGAGTTTGATAGCTGACTCTGATGCAATATATATATATATATATATATACGTTTTGCATGGTCCCTGACTAACTAATACTAATTCAACAATAACCAAACTAATATACAAATAGATCAATTCATAAATACATCTTGCTTTTCGTAGATTCTGATCCACTCCGGGGTGAAGTTTCCCCTATGTATAGATCTAGGTCCAGCTTCCCCTCCACCAATCCTAACCTTAACCATTATTGGGGAAAATGCAAAAAAAAAAAAAAAAGAAAAAAAAGGGGGTATTCAAATCTTACTCTATGAGGTCCAGAGCCTGCTGGTTTTCTGTTCTACCTGATCATTATTGCACCCACCTGGTGTCCCAGGTCTAAATCAGTCCCTGATTAGAGGGGGGGCTATGGGAGAAAAGCAGTGGAATCGGCTTGAAGGTCCAGATTAGAATTTTGAGAACCGTACACCTTCTGATCCTCTGAGACACCAGCGGATCCTTCTGATCCTCTGAGACACCAGCGGATCCTTCTGATCCTCTGAGACACCAGCGGATCCTTCTGATCCTCTGAGACACCAGCGGATCCTTCTGATCCTCTGAGACACCAGCGGATCCTTCTTAAAGTCAGAGTGACAGTCATGTGGTCATCCAGTGAAGTGCAGCTTCCAGTAGAACAGAACAGTGGGTTAATGGCGGGGGGGGGGTCGGACACTTCAGAAGCAACAATCCATGTTCTCAAGAAAGATAGCTTTTCCCTGCGTCGCAAATAGTACCGTATTCACAATATAGGGCACTACCCTTTTGACCCAGGGGGTAGTGCACTATATAGTGATAGTGTGCCATTTGGGAAGCAGATTTGTATTTTTAAATTTTTTTTTGTCACTTAGCAGACGCTCTTATCCAGAGCGACTTACAGGAGCAATTAGGGTTAAGTGCCTTGCTCAAGGGCACATCGACAGATTTTTCATCTAGTCGGCTCGGGGATTAGAACCAGCGACCTTTCGGTTACTGGCACAACGCTCTTAACCACTAAGCTACCTGCCGCCTAGTTGAGTTGTTTTTATTAGTTAATTAGTCGTCAAGACTTTGACAAACCACAAGGTAGTCTGGTTGGCAATGGAATACGAGGCCCACTTCTGCCTCTCATAAACACAAGGCCTCAGTAATGACGCTTTCACTTATTCTCGTCGACTCTTTTCAAATTGAGATTTAGTGTAAACTAGGCTTTTATAGTTACCTCAAACGAGGTGTAAAGATTTTTATAAAACACCCCTCCTCCCTTGAGTTGATAAGAAACAAAGCAATAATAATAATATGGCTTGTTGCTAGGAAACTTACTAAGGGGACTGAGAGACTACAGGACTCTGGGAGAGGCAGTATGAAGTCAGAGGACAGAGACTACCCGAGGTCAGAGGACAGAGACTACCCGAGGTCAGAGGACAGAGACTACCCGAGGTCAGAGGACAGAGACTACCCGAGGTCAGAGGACAGAGACTACCCGAGGTCAGAGGACAGAGACTACCCGAGGTCAGAGGACAGAGGTTACTACAGGTTGAACGGAAAGGAATACTCAAACAGGAGAACTATGAAACCAACACTTGACTACGGGTCGTAGGTCACAAACAGACAGACAGTGGGACGGATGTGTGTTACAAACCTAAACGTCTAGCGTGTGTGTGGCGGAGGCTAGCCGGGGCAGGGGGTGGTGGGGGGGGGGGGGCTACTCTATATCAACGTCATCCCCCAGCAGCCGACCACTCTCCAGGTCGGTGGACAGGGAGGTGGCAGTGGAGGAGGAGGCACTGTCGCGGCGCTGGAACTGACGGGACTGAACCCCGTAGAAGAAACAAAAGGCCTGATGGGTTATTTGTGGGGCGCACGGCAGGCAGGCATAGTGGAAACAGAGATGGGGAAAAAAAACAGAAACAACAAAAAGTGGAAATTAGAACATTAGACAATAATTTCACTAAATTAGACAATCATAGGCGTTTCACTAAATTAGACAATCATTTCACTAAATTAGACAATCATAGGCGTTTCACTAAATTAGACAATCATAGGCGTTTCACTAAATTAGACAATCATAGGCGTTTCACTAAATTAGACAATCATAGGCGTTTCACTAAATTAGACAATCATAGGCGTTTCAAACTAAATTAGACAATCATTTCACTAAATTAGACAATCATAGGCGTTTTCACTAAATTAGACAATCATTTCACTAAATTAGACAATCATAGGCGTTTCACAATCATAACTAAATTAGACAATCATAGGCGTTTCACTAAATTAGACAATCATAGACATCATTTCACTAAATTAGACATCATAGGCGTTTCACTAAATTAGACAATCATAGGCGTTTCACTAAATTAGATTAGGCGTTTCACTAAATTAGATAATCATAGGCGTTTCACTAAATTAGACAAATCATAGGCGTTTCACTAAATTAACATTCATAGACTAAATTCATAGGCGTTTCACTAAATTAGGACAATCATAGGCGTTTCACTAAATTAGACAATCATAGGTGTTTCACTAAATTAGACAATCATAGGCGTTTCACTAAATTTCATAGGCATTTACTAAATTAGACAATCATAGGCGTTTCACTAAATTAGACAATCATAGGCGTTTTCACTAAATTAGACAATCATAGGCGTTTCACTAATTAGACAATCATAGGCGTTTCACGTTTCACTAAATTAGACAATCATTAGACAATCATAGGCGTTTTTACTAAATTAGACAATCATAGGCGTTTTTACTAAATTAGACAATCATAGGCGTTTCACTAATTAGACAATCATAGGCGTTTCACTAAATTAGACAATCATAGGCGTTTCACTAAATTAGACAATCATAGGCGTTTCACTAAATTAGACAATCATAGGCGTTTTACTAAATTAGACAATCATAGGCGTTTTACTAAATTAGACAATCATAGGCGTTTCACTAATTAGACAATCATAGGCGTTTCACTAAATTAGACAATCATAGGCGTTTCACTAAATTAGACAATCATAGGCGTTTCACTAAATTAGACAATCATAGGCGTTTCACTAAATTAGACAATCATAGGCGTTTCACTAAATTAGACAATCATAGGCGTTTCACTAAATTAGACAATCATTTCACTAAATAGACAATCATAGCTTTCCTAATTAGCGTTTCACTAAATAGAACCCCCCATCATAGGCGTTTCACTAAATTAGACAATCATAGGCGTTTCACTAAATTAGACAATCATAGGCGTTTCACTAAATTAGACAATCATAGGCGTTTCACTAAATTAGACAATCATAGGCGTTTTAAATTAGACTAGGCGTTTCACTAAATTAGATTAATCATAGGCGTTTCACTAAATTAGACAATCATAGGCGTTTCACTAAATTAGATAATCAATTAGACAATCATAGGCTGTTTACTAAATTAGACAATTTAGGCGCACACTTCACTGTTCACTAAATTAGACAATCATAGTGTTTTCACTAAATTTGACAATATAGGCGTTTCACTAAATTAGACAACATAGACAATTTAGGCATTTCACTAAATTCAGAATTTCAATAAAATCAATCTTAGGGTTTCACTAAATTAGACAATCATAGGTGTTTCACTAAATTAGACAATCATAGGGTTTCACTAAATTAGACAATCACACTTCACTAAATTAGACAATCATAGGCGTTTTCACTAAATTAGACAATCATAGGCGTTTCACTAAAATTAGACAATCATAGGCGTTTTACTAAATTAGACAATCATAGGCGTTTTACTAAATTAGACAATCATAGGCGTTTCACTAAATTAGACAATCATAGGCGTTTCACTAAATTAGACAATCATAGGCGTTTCACTAAATTAGACAATCATAGGCGTTTTCACTAAATTAGACAATCATAGGCGTTTCACTAAATTAGACAATCATAGGCGTTTCACTAAATTAGACAATCATAGGCGTTTCACTAAATTAGACAATCATAGGCGTTTCACTAAATTAGACAATCATAGGCGTTTCACTAAATTAGACAATCATAGGCGTTTCACTAAATTAGAGACAATCATAGCACTAAATTAGACAATCATAGGCGTTTCACTAAATTAGACAATCATAGGCGTTTCACTAAATTAGACAATCATAGGCGTTTCACTAAATTAGACAATCATAGGCGTTTTACATGTTGAGTTGATTTGTGTGAATGTGAGCATGGCTAGGTCAGCACAGCACCTGTTAAAATACACCAAGCACGTAATCACACAGGAATGCACGTTATAGGGCAGTACTGTTAAGCAGGGCCCACAGGTTACACTATATAGGGAATAGAGTGCCATATGAGATTAAGTTTGCCAAATTTGTAAACTGAAAACAAAGTATTGATTACTTAATAACTATATGTGTTGATACTGTGAAACCAGTGTCTTACAGGGCTGATGTTAAAGCAACACTCCTCCTTACATCAGAAAACATATCTGCAACAATAACAGTTGTTCATATATCTGATATCTATAGAACCAAAGCACCTCTCCTCCACCTCCTCTCCTCTCCCCTCCATGCTGCAGTCTCACCCCCCCAGTCCCGTTGGTGGCGCTCCCCTCTACTCCATATCCATAACTCAGTCGGCAGAGAAACAGTTTCTCTTCACTCACCTCCTCTATGTCAGAGTTCTTCCTGGCCTTGTAGATGAACTCTCCGATGGCTACGAACACAGACAGGACGAGTCCGGCGGCCAGGACGATGAAGATACCGCCGATGTTCTCCA
>CM072239.1:46750248-46752748 GCA_036851935.1 Coregonus suidteri | reverse complement strand
GTCCACGATCAAGCTTTGTTGACCATGAGAGCATTTTGCAGAGAAAGTGGATTGAGACTCGGAATGACATGTGGCCCATTGTTTACCTTGTTACCTGGCAACCACCACAAGGACGTTTCAAAGAGCTGTCAGTCAAGGTGAGTTCATGAATATAAGCTCCCCGCCCACTCAGTCTGTTCTTTCAGCTTACTGATAGTTAGAGATGAGAGACAAGGTACCATTTCTACAATTCTGAGCATTTTAGTAACGTAAAAAATATTATGGGGTGATGTTTTGGTCATTCAAAATGCTATTTTTACTTGGGTAGTTGGATGACTGTGCGGGACCTTTAAGGTAGAAACTAGAGAGAGAGATGAGGTATTAAGACAAGGGAACACAGTAGGGTTGGGTTAAGGAAGAAACTAGAGAGAGATGCAGAAAGGTTATTGGTAAACTAGGTAAGGTAGACAGGTCACACTGTGAACTAACGCACTGCTCTGTGCTCTGATATTGTACATTCGACATTTCATGTGGCCAGAATATCATACTCTAACTAAATCTCTGGTTAAACTTAAGTTCCTTCATAAATGGTTAAAGAAAAGTTACACGAGGGAAAATGTCAGCCTCTCTTTCTCACCTTGAAGGTGGTCATGGTAGACCCCTTCCTGACTGAGCCGTATTCTATCCTGCTCTGTTTAGCCAGGTCATCAGCAGAGCCTATCAGAGGGTCCATTCTCTCTCCACATACACACACACACACTTACCTTGAAGAAGGTCATGGTAGACCCGTCCCTGACTGATCCGTATTCTATACGGGTCTGTTTAGCCAGGTCATCAGCTGAGTCGATGGGGGCGTCCATCCTCTCCACGGTGAGGAAGGCGGCCAGGTTGGCCGTGTAGGACGAGATGATGATCAGGGTGAAGAACCACCAGATACCTCCTACTATACGGGTGGAGTAGGCCTTGGGCATCAGCTCTGACCCTGGGTAGAGACAGCAGGTGGTGGGGGAGATGGTTATAGGGACAGAGGGAGGGAAGGAGAGGGAGAGAGAGAGAGAGAGAGGGGGGGGGGAGGAGAAGGAGAGAGAGAGAGAGAGAGAGAGAGAGAGAGAGAGAGAGAGACAGAGACCACAACAAAACAAAAAGGGGCCAACAACAACAACAAACCACAAACAAAAAACGAACAAAGAACATTACCTCAGGAGGGTTACCATGTCTCCAGAACATTACCTAAGGGTTACCATGTCTCCAGAACATTACCCTCAGGAGGGTTACCATGTCTCCAGAACATTACCTCAGGGTTACCATGTCTCCAGAACATTGCCTCAGGGTTACCATGTCTCCAGAACATTATCTCAGGGTAACCATGTCTCCAGAACATTACCTCAGGGTTACCATGTCTCCAGAACACTGCCTCAGGGTTACCATGTCTCCAGAACATTATCTCAGGGTAACCATGTCTCCAGAACATTACCCTCAGGGTTACTATGTCTCCAGAACATTACCTCAGGGTAACCATGTCTCCAGAACATTACCTCAGGGTTACCATGTCTCCAGAACATTACCCTAAGGGTTACTATGTCTCCAGAACATTATCTCAGGGTTAACCATGTCTCCAGAACATTACCTCAGGGTTACCATGTCTCCAGAACATTACCCTCAGGGTTACCATGTCTCCAGAACATTATCTCAGGGTAACCATGTCTCCAGAACATTACCTCAGGGTTACCATGTCTCCAGAACATTACCCTAAGGGTTACTATGTCTCCAGAACATTATCTCAGGGTACCATGTCTCCAGAACATTACCTCAGGGTTACCATGTCTCCAGAACATTACCCTAAGGGTTACTATGTCTCCAGAACATTATCTCAGGGTAACCATGTCTCCAGAACATTACCTCAGGGTTACCATGTCTCCAGAACATTACCCTCAGGAGGGTAACCATGTCTCCAGAACATTATCTCTGGGTAACCATGTCTCCAGAGCATTATCTCAGGGTAACCATGTTTCCAGAACATTACCCTCAGGGTTACCATGTCTCCAGACACAGAGAAACAGACATGCCCCCCAAACCCCCCCCCCCCCCCCACCCCCAAACCCCCCACCCCCACCCCCCCAAACCCCAACACACAAAAACACACACACCACACCACACACACACACACAAACACACACACCCACACACCCACACACACACACAACACACACACACACACACACCCCCACACACCCACACACACCCCCCAGCATATTAAATGTAAAACCCTGCTAAAGCCTTGTTGAGGTTAAGGGTTGGGGGGGGGGATGAAACGGGAGGGGTGTGATGGAGGGGTTTAGGGGTGAAAAAAGGGGCTGTGGGTGGAGGGTTGAGGGGTGGGAAAAAAAAGGGCTGTGGGTGGAGGGTTTTTAGGGGTGAAAAAGGAGGGTGTGTGGAGGGTTGAGGGATGAAACAGGAGGCTGTGATGGAGGGTTTTAGGGATGGGAAAAGGGAGGCTGTAATGGGGGTTGGGTGAAACCCG
>CM072239.1:46651358-46749748 GCA_036851935.1 Coregonus suidteri | reverse complement strand
CCCCCCTGGGTTCAACCTTCCAATTTCTTCACGTTCACCCCCCCCTCCGCACCCCCACGGGCTTCCAATTGAAGCTCGCACCCCTACAAGACCATGGTGCTTCCCTTTTGGAGCAGTGGGGGAGGGCACCCCTGTACTTCGGGCTCTGATCGCCCTACACCCAAACGGGGAATTGCTTCATCCCCCTCTGGCCTGCTGGCCCCCTTCCTCGCGGAAGACAGCCCCCCCTCAGCCCAGTAAAACTGTTCGCTGCTCTGGCACCCCAATGGGGGAACAAGTCCTCAGAGCCAGGACAGGGGAGTCATCACCACCTTCCGGGCTTTTGAAACCCCACCCTTTAAAAATACCTGGGTAGGAAAAAGTATCCTTTAACCCCCCCCCCCCCCAATTGTAAAGGGGTTTACCCACTGCTTGGGGTGAACGCCCCAAAATTTTTGATCGCTCTGGCTAAGAGCGTTGCAAAAGCGTTAATGTGCCCTTGAGAAAGGCCTAACCCCAAATTGTCCTGTAAGCCCTTTGGGTTAAGAGCGTCGCAAAAAGACAAAATGTAAATGAAAGTAAAATGGGGGTTTGGGGGATAAATGGGAGGCTGTAAGGGAGGGTTGCAAAAATTCTGCATAGGTATTGTAACCCCTGGGATAAATAAATAGAAAAAAATACATAAAAGCACAAAAAAAAAAATTTAATGGCTAATTTGATTATGTTTTTATTAGTTATGCTTTGATTTTGAATTAATTTTGTATTTTATTAATAATAGATTTGTAAAGTTTTTTTAAAATAAAAATTTATTTTTGTTATTTATTTTGAATGATTTTGTTATGTTTTGATTTTGGGAAATTTTATTATGAATTAATTTTTGTTTTATTTGGATTATTAATTTATTTAGTTATTTTTTTTTTGGTTTAGAGCGGGGGGGGGGGGGGGGGGGGGTGTGGGGGGGGGGACTAAAAGGTTACTAAAAGGGTTTTAAAAGGGTTTAAAGGTCAGTTTAGAGTTTACAATATCAGTGGGCTTTACGTGAAAAGGAGGTTTTCCGGCCAAGTACTACCACAGGACAGCCAGGACCCGCCCGGGCCCCCCTGACCCAGTATCATACACCAGCGGGCCCACACCTCTAGGATGGGGGGTTAACGTTGACCTGTAACCTAAATACCTTGCTGAAGGGGCTCCCACTCCAAACCAGAAAAATATTGATAAGGTGAAATATTTTCTAGCAAAATCTACGAGGGGGTTGCAGGGGTGAGGGTTGTACCACTAAAGGGGAGTAAACCTGGGGGAGGGGGAGAGGGGAGGGGGGGGAGGGGAGGGAGGGGAAGAGGGGGGGGGAGGAGGGGGGGGGAGGGAGGGGAGAGGGGGGGGGGGGAGGGGGGGGAGGGGAGGGGGGGGGAGGAGGGGAGGGAGGGGGGGGAGGGAGGGAGGGGGGGGGGAGGGGAGGGGGGGAGGGGGGGGGGAGGGGGAGGGGGGGGGAGAGGAGGGGAGAGGGGAGGGGGGGAAAGGGAGGGGGAAGGGGGGGGGGGGGAGGGGGAGGGGGGAGGGGGGAGGGGGAGGGGGGGGAAGGGGGGAGGGGGGGAGAGGGGAGGGGGGAGGAGAGGGGGGAGGGGGGGAAGGGGGAGGGGGGGGGGAGGGGGGGAGGGGGGGAGAGGGAGGGGGAGGGGAGGATGGAGGGAGAGAGGTGGAGGGGGAGGAGAGGGAGGGAGGGGAGAGGGAGGGGAGAGGAGGAGGGAGGGAAGGGGGAGGGGAGGGATGAGGGGAGGGAGAGGCGGAGGAGGGGAAGGCGAGAGGGAGGAAGGGGGGGCAGGGGGAGGGGAGTGGGGCGAGAGGGAGAGGGGAGGACGAGGGAGGGAAGAGGGAGGAGGGAGGGCGGGCGAGAGGGAGAGGAAAGAGAGAGAAGAGGAGAGAGAGAGTAAAACACAACACATTCAGTGACAATACTGTACATCAGTTCCCATCAACGACAATCAAGACTGAACTGAGATCAATAAATAAATTCTCTAACCAATACTGTTGACATATTTCCTACAAAACTTAAAATGAAATCAAATAGACCTCGTCTGCTTCCTTGCGACAACCTCAACACACATCCAGGACCATATGGACATCCTGTTGGGGTCAGAAGCCACACGGACGTAGTCTGCGTCCCAAATTGCACTACATTCCCTATATAGCCACTGGCCTGCCCAATGCTCAAACTTTGTGTGTGCGACTATATAGGGAATAGGGTGCCATTTAAGTTGCAGTCCTAATCTAATTGGAAAGCACTTTAACAACCATAACCAATGTTTGTTCCCCGTGGGCTCTCTCCATGCCAAAGCCCCATGCCAACTGCTGGCAGCTGCCCAGATATTTTAAAAACACTGGTCTATCTGCCTGGTCTATCTCCTGGAGGATCTGATGGAGCGCTGGGATCACACAGGTCTATCTCCTGGAGGATCTGATGGAGCGCTGGATCACACAGGTCTATCTACTGGAGGATCTGATGGAGCGCTGGATCACACAGGTCTAATCTTCCCTGGAGGATCTGATGGAGCGCTGGAGCACACAGGTCCTATCTACTGGAGGATCTGATGGAGTCGCTGGATACACACAGGTCTATCTCCTGGAGGATCTGATGGAGCGCTGGGATCACACAGGTCTATCTCCTGGAGGATCTGATGGAGCGCTGGATCACACAGGTCTATCTACTGGAGGATCTGATGGAGCGCTGGATCACACAGGTCTATCTCCTGGAGGATCTGATGGGAGCGCTGGATCACACAGGTCTATCTACTGGAGGATCTGATGGAGCGCTGGATCACACAGGTCTATCTCCTGGAGGAATCTGATGGAGCGCTGGATCACAACAGGTCTATCTCCTGGAGGATCTGATGGAGCGCTGGATCACGCAGGTCTATCTACTGGGGATCTGATGGAGCGCTGGATCACACAGGTCTATCTACTGGAGGATCTGATGGAGCGCTGGATCACACAGGTCTATCTACTGGAGGATCTGATGGAGCGCTGGATCACACAGGTCTATCTCCTGGAGGATCTGATGGAGCGCTGGATCACACAGGTCTATCTCCTGGAGGATCTGATGGAGCGCTGGATCACACAGGTCTATCTACTGGAGGATCTGATGGAGCGCTGGATCACACAGGTCTATCTCCTGGAGGATCTGATGGAGCGCTGGATCACACAGGTCTATCTAATGGAGGATCTGATGGAGAGCGCTGGATCACACAGGTTCTATCTACTGGAGGATCTGATGGAGCGCTGGGATCACACAGGTCTATCTACTGGAGGATCTGATGGAGAGCTGGGATCACACAGGTCTATCTCCTGGAGGATCTGATGGAGCGCTGGGATCAACAGGTCTATCTACTGGAGGATCTGATGGAGCGCTGGATCACACAGGTCTATCTCCTGGAGGATCTGATGGAGCGCTGGGATCACGCAGGTCTATCTACTGGAGGATCTGATGGAGCGCTGGATCACACAGGTCTATCTCCTGGGAGGATCTGATGGAGCGCTGGATCACACAGGTCTATTCTCCTGGAGGATCTTGATGGAGCGCTGGATCACGCAGGTCTATCTGCTGGAGGATCTGATGGAGCGCTGGATCACACAGGTCTATCTCCTGGAGGATCTGATGGAGCGCTGGATCACACAGGTCTATCTCCTGGAGATCTGATGGAGAGCTGGATCACACAGGCTGAGGTTTGATGGAAGCAATGTGTCTTCATTGGTTTGGCATTAAAGACTGCAGATTTCCCCTAGTGCATAAAGATAACATGTTCTATACAGAACATACGGTGTTGAATATGGACTGTTGGGCTGTTGGACAGGTTGCGGTCTGAAATGTTTTGGTTTTGGGGTTGATCCCTTACCTAGCAATGACAATTTCTGAATCCCTAACTAACCCCTACATGCTAGCAGCAGATGTACACCCTAAACCCTCGCCCCTAACCACTTACCTGGCGATAACGAACAGGACACAGCTCACTCCAGTGCAGGCCAGCAGCACATACATCCAGATGTCAGGAGACAGGGGGTTGAGGAAGGAGAACACTCCAGGGTTGGTGCCGTTGGGTTTCCTGTACAGGATACTGATGCCCAGAGTCATGAAGGGCTTAGAGAAGTCTATCACCTTCTCCCTCACATAGGTGATGGTCAGAGGGGCTACTGCCAGGTCAGCTATCTGAGAGGAGGGGTGAGGGTGTGATGGTCAGAGAGGTTACAGCCGGGTCAGCTATCTGAGAGGAGGGGGTGAAATTCATTTCAATTACATTTTAATTTCACCTCGGTTTAGGTTGGCCTTGGAATCAACTACTTCTAGGTCTCCGAGCGGGTGACGTCACTTCCACGATGGATTCTACTAGAGTGATGGATTCTACTAGAGTGATGGATTCTACTAGAGTGATGGATTCTACTAGAGTGATGGATTCTACTAGAGTGATGCATTCTACTAGAGCGATGATTCTACAGTTAACTAACTAGTCATCCATTCCACATGGGCTACACTGGTACAGCATGAATAAGCTCATCGACAACTCACGTGGTCGATGAGCTCTCGGACCATGCCGTTCCATTCCCCCTTATCGTTTTGTGCCCCATACTTCCCATCAGACACCAGTTTGACCTCGTAGGTGAACCCCAGGATGTTGGACAGTTCCTTCAGCAGGTCCAGGCAGTAGCCCTCAAACCGGTCGTTACCGGACAGCTCCTTGTCTGACTTCTTAAACATCACATAAGGGTTTTCCTGTATGGGAAGAGGGTGTTAATGAAGATTGGTTTTGATGACTTTGGTAACCCTTACTATGAATAACCACTTCATAAAAACCCCCTATATCCTCGCCTCTTCCCCCTCTCTCCTCTCCTCTCCTTCTCTCTCTCCTCTCCTCTCCTCTCCTCATCCTCTCCTACTCCTCTTCCTCTCCTCCTCTCTCGCTCCCCTCTCCTCTTCCCCCTCTCTCCTCTCCTCCTCCCTCTCTCCTCTCCTCTCCTCTCCTCTCTCATCTTCCCCCTCTCTCCTCTCCTCTCCTCTTCCCTCTCCTCTTCCCCCTCTCTCCCCCTCTCTCCTCCCCTCCCCCCTCCCCTCCCCTCTGCCCCCTCTCACCAGTATAGTAGTAACGATTAGTGTCCTGTTGGCCATAGAGTCAGTAACATTGTTGGTTTTATCCCTGCTGGTCTCTGTAAGGTTCAGACCTGTGTAGGAGTTCCACACTGCAATCTGAAGAAAAAAAAATAACTATGTAAGATTCACACTCAGGAAGGAAGGACGTGCCTGCATCCCAAATGGTACCCTATTCCCTATATAGTGCACTACTTTAGACCAGAGAATGGCACCCTATTCCCTATATAGTGCACTACTTTAGACCAGAGAATGGCACCCTATTCCCTATATAGTGCACTACTTTAGACCAGAGAATGGCACCCTATTCCCTATATAGTGCACTACTTTAGACCAGAGAATGGCACCCGATATTCCCTATATAGTGCACTACTTTAGACCAGAGAATGGCACCCTATTCCCTATATAGTGCACTACTTTAGACCAGAGAATGGCACCCTATTCCCCTATATAGTGCACTACTTTTAGACCCAGAGAATGGTACCCTATTCCCTATATAGTGCACTACTTTAGACCAGAGAATGGCACCCTATTCCCTATATAGTGCACTACTTTAGACCAGAGAATGGCACCCTATTCCCATAATATAGTGCACATACTTTAGATAATAACAGAAGAGAAATGGCACCATTTATTACAATTATACATTTTCCCTAGTCATTTAGCAGAAGAGAATGGGCACCCTATTCCCTATATAGTGCACTACTTTAGACCAGAGGATGGCACCCTATTACCTATATAGTGCACTACTTTAGACCAGAGAATGGCACCCTATTCCCTATATAGATGAACTTTAGCACTACTTATAGACCCAGAGAATGGCACCCTATTCACTATATAGTGCACTACTTTAGACCAGAGAATGGCAACCCTATTCCCTATATAGTGCACTACTTAGACCAGAGAATGGCACCCTATTCCCTATATAGTGCACTACTTTAAGACCAGAGAATGGCACCATATTCCCTATATAGTGCACTACTTTAGACCAGAGAATGGTACCCTATTCCCTATATAGTGCACTACTTTAGACCAGAGAATGGCCACCCTATTCCCTATATAGTGCACTACTTTAGACCAGAGAATGGCACCCTATTCCCTATATAGTGCACTACTTTAGACCAGAGAATGGCACCCTATTCCCTATATAGTGCACTACTTTAGACCAGAGAATGGCACCCTATTCCCTATATAGTGCACTACTTTAGACCAGAGAATGGTACCCTATTCCCTATATAGTGCACTACTTTAGACCAGAGAATGGCACCCTATTCCCTATTATAGTGCACTACTTTAGACCAGAGAATGGCACCCTATTCCCTATATAGTGCACTACTTTAGACCAGAGAATGGCACCCTATTCCCTATATAGTGCACTACTTTAGACAAGAGAATGGCACCCTATTCCCTATATAGTGCACTACTTTAGACCAGAGAATGGCACCCTATTCCCTATATAGTGCACTACTTTAGACCAGAGAATGGCACCCTATTCCCTATAAGTGCACTACTTTAGACCAGAGAATGGCACCCTATTCCCTATATAGTGCACTACTTTAGACCAGAGAATGGCACCCTATTCCCTACATAGTGCACTACTTTAGACCAGAGCCAATAGGGAATAGGGTGCCATTTGGGACTCACAAAGACCCACGTAGGTTTCCCACGGACACAGATTAAGCCTATAGTCCTGGACTAAAAATAATCTATGATGGAGATTCTCCATTGTCTGGGACTAGGCTTAATCTGTATCCTAGGTGCTTCTCCCAAAATGTTGACCAGTTAGAGGTAGGAAGTTCTATAGAGCATAGCTACATTGAATTAGCTCAACTCTCAGTTATAGAGAGCTTTAAAATAATCATTGAGCCAACCAGACAGACAGTGTTAACTAAGTATATATTCTCTCTCTCTCTCTCCACTCTGTTGGTGTGAATGAGAAGCAGATGGATAGTGTGAGGATAATCCACAATAATCCAGACTAACTGTTACCAGATTAACTAACAGTTACCAGATTAACTGAGGCGTCCGACGGCTGGATTTGAACCCTTGAAGTCCTTTTCTGTAGGAGCCACCACAGGCCACAGACCAGAGGAGTGAAGAGTACAACAGATATAGCTAACCACTCCACTAATCTGACCAGAGCGGTTGTTGAGTGAATGAACACAGTGATAGCCTAGCCTAGCTTCTCCCACAATAGTGAGCCAAGTATTCCAAAACAGACGGTGGTTGGAGATACAGTACATGGTCAGAAACACACTTTATCATCTCCAACATGTCGCTTAGGAAAGATATTCTTTAGCTAAATGGGATGTTGTGGTTTAATAAATGTTCAATAATAAAAAAAAAAGATAACAGATATAACCTTTAAATCCTTTTATCAGCTGTAGGGGTCAGAGGGGGTCAGAGGGGGTCAGAGGGGGTCAGTGGGGGTCAGAGGGGGTCAGTGGGGGTCAGAGGGGGTCAGAGGGGGTCAGTGGGGTCAGAGGGGGTCAGTGGGGGTCAGAGGGGGTCAGAGGGGGTCAGAGTGGGGGTCAGGGGGTCAGAGGGGTCAGTGGGGGTCAGAGGGGGTCAGAGGGGGTCAGAGGGGAAGAAATCACATTCTGAGAGAGATCAACTTCGTCCCATAAGACCATGTGAATTTATCTCCCCACTCAGAGCAGATCAACAACAATAAATGGCCGTCCTATAAAAAAGTGTCATAACATAACCATCACACACCAGCAGCCTTATGTACAGCCTGTCATTATGCATAAAGAGAGAGAGAGAGATGGGGGGGAGAGAGAGAGAGATGAGTGGGGGAGAGAGAGAGAGATGGGGGAGAGAGAGAGAGAGAGATGGGGGAGAGAGAGAGAGAGAGAGATGGGGAGAGCGAGAGCGAGAGCAGAGAGAGAGAGAGAGGAGAGAGAGAGAGAGAGAGCGAGAGCTGAGAAGAGAGATGAGAGAGAGAGAGAGAGAGAGAGAGAGAGAGAGATGGGGAAAGAAGCGAGAGAGAGATGGGGAAAGAGGAAAGAGAGATGGGGAAAGAGAAAGAGAGATGGAGGGAGAGAGAGATGGGGAGAGAGAGAGAGAGATGGGGAGAGAGAGAGAGAGATGGGGAAAGAGAGAGAGAGATGGAGAGAGAGAGAGAGAGAGAGAGAGAATGGGGGAGATTATTGAGAGAGAGAGACTTTGGAGACGAAGAGAGAGAGAGAGAGAGAGAGAGAGCAGATGGAGGGAGAGAGAGAGGAAGAGCGAGAGAGCGAGAGATAGATTGAGAGTGAGATAGAATGGAGAGAGAGACAGAGAGAGAGAGCGAGAGGGAGGAGGAGAGAGAGAGAGAGAGAGAAGAGAGAGAGAGAGAGATGAAGAGAGAGAGAGGAGCAGAGGAGAGAGGAGAGAGAGAGAGACGAGAGAGAGAGAGAGAGAGAGAGAGAGGAGAGAGAGAGAGAGAGAGAGAGCGAGAGAGATGGAGGGAGAGAGCAGAGTGGGGAGAGAGAGATGGGGAGAGAGAGAGAGATGGAGAGAGAGAGAGAGAGAGAGAGAGAGAGATGGATGAGAGAGAGAGAGAGAGAGAGATGGGGGAAGAGAGAGAGAGAGAGATGGGGAGAGCGAGAGAGAGATGAGGAGAGAGAGATGGGGAGGAAGATAAATGAGAGAGATGGGAGAGAGAGAGAGAGAGAGATGGAGAGAGAGAGAGAGAGAGAGATGGGGGAGAGAGAGAGAGAGAGAGAGGGGATAGAGAGAGAGAGATGGGGGAGAGAGAATGAGATGGAGGGAGAGAGAGAGAGAGAGATGGGGAGAGAGAGAATGAGAGATGGGGAGAGAGAGAGAGAGATGGGGAGAGAGAGTGAGATGGGAGAGAGAGAAAGAGATATGGGGGAGAGAGTGAGGGGGGGGGGGGGATGTAGGTCAACATCAACATCTAGTTGTGATAGGAGGAATTCAAGGGGTAGTTTTAGAAAATAACCAGGCAACAGCCAACATTCAGGTATAGAGGACTGATGGGTGGGAGTGGGGAGGAGGTACATCTATTAGGGGGCTGTTTTTGGTAGAGTGGGAGGTTACATACTATAGGTGGGAGTGGGGAGGAGGTACATCGATTTGGGGGCTGTTTTTGGTAGAGTGGAGAGGTTGCATACTATAGGGGGGAGTTGTGGGCACAAACCTTGCTCCACCTTTTAGTGAGGCGACTGGGAGCCTTCAACAAAGCCCTTGTGAGAAGAGGAGACAAAACAGGGGCAGTTAGCCAGTACAGACACTCCATGGTGTTCGTCTGGATACTGGGGAGCAGGCTGTTGCCTCCATCGTTTACATGACGGTCAGTGATTTGAAAATAACCTGAATTACCAGATCAATGATGTGTGTAATGCTCTATCGCACACGCAAGACAGACACACACCACACACACCACACACACACACACACACCAACACACACACACTCAACAATTAACTCTCTATGGAACGGTAAAAAGCTCTGGAGGAGGAAAACCTGGTTGTAATGGCAGGCCACGCCTGGTTGTGATGGGCACCACGCACTGGTTGTTGATTGGCAGGGCACGCCTGGTTGTGATTGGCAGGCACGCCTGGTTGTGATTGGCAGGCCACGTGCGCATCCACCACCCCTTGGTCTGTACTCACCCTGGCTGTGCCGTCCTTCCGTTCAGACTGATGATGTCCAGGTCAAAGTCTCTCCTCAGACCATCGGTCTTATAAGGACTATATGACCTGTCAGACCATCCCACTGGGCCTGCAGAGGAGAGGAGAGCGGAGAGGAGAGAGGGAGGAGAGCGAGAGAAGGATGGAGAGAGAGGGAAAGAGAGGAGTCTAATTGGAAGTGTTGAAAGCAAAGTTCTCCCTGTACAGGTGCAGGGTTGGGGGAGAGGGAGTCTAATTGAAGCATTGAAATTTATAACATTTTTGACATGCGTTTTTCTGGATGTTTTGTTATTATTCTGTCTCTCACTGTTCAAATAAACCTACCATTAAAATTGTAGACTGATCATGTCTTGTCAGTGGGCAAACGTTACAAAATCAGCAGGGGATCAAATACTTTTTTTCCCCTCACTGTCCCCCTCTCCACTCTTTCCTCTTCTCTCTCCGTGCCAGGAAAAACGTTCTCAAGTGGGATTTAAGACTTTAAAAAAAGATCAGAGCGCTCCTCGTGCATCAAAGGAGTCATTTCTGTTAGTACGCAGCCGGCGGACAGGCAGGCGGGGAATATATTTATTTTAAACTCATAAAAATCCATCTTTGTTGGGGGGGTTGAGATGGGAAAAAGGTTGAGATGGGGGAAGAAATGTAGAATAAAGTAGTTCCTCTGTCTCCTCTGTCTTTACAGCCTTTAGAGATGTTTCAAGGAAAAAGTTGACAGCCCTACAAAAATAGAAATGTGATTAATTTTTGGGCCAGGGGTTCAGGACTCTGTCTTTGAATAAAACTCATGAAGGGACAGGGTTGTATCTTTGTTGTACCCTTAGCGTGAAACGATTATCCTATGAAGGTTCACCTAAAGCCTGATTCACACCAATGGGCAAGAAAGGAGAGATGGGAAGAGGAGAGGAGAGAGGGGAAGAGGAGAGGGAGAGGGGGAAGAGGAGAGCTGTTTACAATTTGGGTTATTGGAAAACCCATTGGTAAATATTGGGACAGAACACACGCTATGTTCTTTTGACAGAAACCAGTCGGGTTGCGATGAATAACATGGATTACATTTAACCGTCATTTGGCTTAATTTAACCATCATGCTGGGTTGACCAAAGCACCTAATCCTAATCTAATCTAATCTTTTAGGTTATTTCAGGAGGCGTGGCTTATTAGGGGCAGTGCTTTCAGATAGATCATATTGGCGATCCGTGATAGTAAATGTCCTTCCTGTTCATCAAATGTACAAAATGTAAATTATAAAAAGTAAAGGTTAATTAATAGCTAGCAGGCCGCGACCGGGAGACCCATGGGGCGGCGCACAATTGGCCCAGCGTAGTCAAGGGTAGGCGGAGGGGAAAGGCCAGCAGGGGCTGTAGCTCAGTTGGTAGAGCATGGGCGTTGCAACGCCATGGGTTGTGGGGTTCGTCCCGATTCGCACGGGAGCGGCCAGTATGACAAAAAATAAAAAATAAATGTCATGCACTCCACTAACTGTAAGTCGCTCTCGGATAAGAGAGTCTGACTAAATGACTAAAATGTAAAATCATAAAATTATATGATGGCACAGGACACACCACATTAGGTTGTCCAGACCACTCCAGTCAGGGCGAGAAAGAGTTTGATGTGAACTTTCCCTTGTTGGAGGAAAAACTATGATAACAAACTCAAACCTATAATAATCATATTATATGCCATTTAACAGACACTTTTATCCAAAAGCCGACTTACAGTAATTTGTGCATTACATTTAACGTATGGGTGGTACCGGGAATCAAACCCACTATTCCTGGCGTCACAAAACACCATGTGCTCTACCAAGTGAGCTACAGAGGACCACCTGTTAGGTTTCAACTGTTAGGCAGCAAACACCACACACACACAGAAAACATGTTTTTTACGTTCACCGCATCTTTTCTTCTTTTTTTACATAATGTCTACTGACATCATTTGCTATACGAAAAACAGGTTCTGACATCAGAATAGCAATCACTTAAACTTCAACGTTCTGTTTACTCGGGAACCAGGCCCTAATCCCCAGGACTGGAAAGAGGAAAAACGGCTGTGAAAGAGAGGCGGCATCCTGACGAGGTCGACGTCGACAAGGAAAAAGACAACCACTGCTCTCTGTTCTACTTGGCAAAGTGCTGCAGGTCACTGGAGGAACAAACTGGATGAACTCTGTTCGAGGACTATATCCTATCAACGGGACCTAAAAAACTGTAATATACTCTGTTTTCTACGGAATCCATGGCTGAACGAGGACATGGAATATACAATGAACACAAACATTTTCATTCCCTCAGGCCACTACTCCACCATCACATATTTACATACAACATCCATGTGTACTTGCTGGTGCTCTTAATAATGTGTAGTGTGTTCTGTGTGTGTGTGTCTCTTCACCAGTCCCCGAGTCCATAAGGTGTATTTTTATCAGTTTTTTCATCTGATTCTACTGCCTGTCATCAGTACCATGATGTGGATAGAATTCCATAGTCATGGCTCTATTGTAGTACTCCTGCGCCGTGCCGCCTCCCATAGTCTGTTATGGACTTGGCGGACTGTGAAGAGACCTCTGGTGGCATTGTATTGTGGGGTATGCATGGGTGTCCGAGCTGTGTGCTAGTGTTTAAACAGACAGGCCGGGTGCATTCGGGCTTGTCAACACTTCTTACAAAAACAAGTATCGTGATGAAAGTCCAATCTCTACTCCACTTTGAGCAATGAGAGATTTACATGCATATTATTAATGTTCTCTCCGTTGTACATTTAAGGGCCAGTCGTGCTCGCCCTGATCTGAGCCAAATTGCAATTTTTCCGAGGTCCCTCTTTGTGCACATGACCCACTACTGAACAGTAGTCTAGTGTTGCAACCAAAACTAGAGCTTGTAGTAGACCTGCCTTGTTTTGATAGTGTGTGTTAAAAAAGGCAGCAGAGTAGACACGTATAGTATGGACAGACTTCTCCGCCATATTAGTTACGGTGTATCAATATGTTTTGACCATGGACACGTTTACAATCCAGGGTTACTTCAAGCATTTGTAGTCACTCAACTTGCTCAAATTTTCACATGAATTATGACAAGAATGTAGTTGAGGTTTAGTGTTTAGTGACTGAATTGTCCCGAATACAAGGCTTTTAGTTTTGGAAGGATATATTTATTTATTCCTTGCCACCCATTTCTGTGAATACTAACTGCAGCTCTTTGGTCATTGTTGCAGTGATTTCACTCGCTGTCGTAGCTGAAGTGTACAGTGTTGAGTCATCCCCATACATAGACACACGGGCTTTACTTCAAAGCCAGTGGCATGTCAAATAGGTGAAGATTGAAAAAAAGTAAGGGGCCTAGGACTGCTGCCATGGCGGCATTCCTGATTCTACCTGGAATATTTATATGTATTTTGTTATGTAACATTTATTTAACCAGGTAAGCCAGTTGAGAACAAGTTATCATTTACAACTGACGACCTTGAGACCACGATAAAGCAAAGCAAGTGCGATAAAAACAACAGCAACACAGAGTTACATATGGAAGAAACAAAAACGTACAGGGGCAATTAACACAATTAGAGAAAATCTATATACAGTGTGTGCAAATGTCAGTAAGTTATGGAGAGTTGGTAAGGCAATAAATAGGCCATAGTGCAAAATAATTTACCATTAGTACTTAACAATGTATGTGCAAAAGATGATGTGCCAAATAGAGAATACTGGGGTTGCAAATGAGGCAATATACATAAACAATAGGGAGGATGAGGTAGTTGGGTGGATAAGTACAGATGGGCTCGTGTACAGGTGCAGTGATCAGTAAGCTGCTCTTGACAACTGTATGCTTTAAAGTTAGTGAGGGAGATAAGGAGTCTCCAGCTTCAGAGATTTTTGCACGTTCGTTCCAGTCAAGTGGAAGCATGAGAACTGGAGGAAAAGGCGGGCCCAAAGGAGGGTGATGGCTTTGGGGTATGGACCAGCGAGATATACCTGCTGGAGCGCATACTAGGGGTGGGTGTTTGCTATGGTGACAAATGAGCTAAGATAGGCGGGGGATTTGCTAGCAGTGATTATAGACAAGTTGCGGTTTGGCGACGAATATGTAGTGAGGGCCAGCCAACAAGAGTGTACAGTTCCACAATGGTGGGTAGTATATGGGGCTTTGGGGTGACAAAACGGCATTGCACTGTGAATAGACTACATCGAATTTGATGAGTAGACGTGTTGGAGGCTATTTGTAAAATTACCATTGCCGAAGTCAAGGATCGGTATAGGATAGTCAGTTGTACGAAGGCAGGTTTGGCAGCATGAGTGAAGGAGGATTTGTTGCGAAATAAGAAGCCAAATTCTAGGATTTAATTTTGATTGGAGAGGCTTAATCTGAGTCTGGGAAAGGAGAAATTTACGTCTAACCAGGGACACCTAGGTATTTGTAGTGTGCCACATCATTCTAAGTCTAGGACCCGCAGAGAGTAGTTATTCTAGTCGGAGCGGGCTGGGCGGGTGCAAGCAGCGTTCGATTGGAAGAGCAGGCATTTTAGTTTTTCTGGCGTTTAAGAGCAGATGGAGGCTATGGAAGATGTGTTGTATGGCATTGAAGCTCGTTTGGAGGTGTGTAACACTGTAGTCCAATGAAGGGCCAGAGATATATACAAAATGGTGTCGTCTGCGTTAGAGGTGGATCGAGGAGTTCACCAGCAGCAATGAGCTACATCAATTGATATACACAGAGAATAGAGTCGCCCGAGAATTGAAACATGTGGCACCACCATAGAGAACTGCCATGGAGGTCCAGGACAACAGGCCTACCGATTTGACACATTGATACTCTGAGAAGATAGTCGGTGAACCAGGGTGAGGCAGTCATTTGAGAAACCAAGGCTATTTGGCTGCCAATAAGAATGTGGTGATTGACAGAGTCGAAAGCCTTGAGCCAGGCTCGATTGGAAGACGGAACCTGCTGCCAGTACTTGTCTTTGATCGATAGCGTTTATAATATTGTTTAGACCTTGAGAGTGGCTGAGGTGCAACCAATGACCAGATCGGAAACCAGATTGCCTGTTGGAGAGCCCTTGCCATTAAAGAACAACCTCTGTGTTCTGTTAGACAGGTAACTATTTATCCACAATATAGCAGGGGTTGTAAAGCCATAACACATTTTCCAACAAGTCCAACAAAACAGCTCCCACAATATTTTTGTCGTACATTTCTCTCAGCCAATCATCAGTCATTTGTGTAAGTCAACATTTCCCCCCCCAAAAGTTAACTAAGGGTTGGTAACAGGCTGATTGGATGGCTATTTGAGCCAGTAAAGGGGGCTTTACTATTCTTGGGTAGCGGAATGACTTTAGCTTCCCTCCAGGTCACAGATATGTACATAATCTACGTCTCAAATACCTCGTACCCCTCCTGCACATTGACTAGGTACTGGTACTCCCTGTTATATAGCCATGGTATTACCTGGTACTTCCTGTATATAGCCAAGTTATTACATGGTACTTCCTGTATATAGCCATGTTATTACCTGGAACTTCCTGTATATAGCCATGTTATTACCTGGTAACTTCCCTGTATATAGCCATGTTATTACCTGGTACTCCCTGTATATAGCCATGTAATTACCTGGTACTTCCTGTATATAGCCATGCTATTACCTGGTACTTCCTGTATATAGCCATGTTATTACCTGGAACTTCCTGTATATAGCCATGTTATTACCTGGTACTTCCTGTATATAGCCATTTTATTACCTGGTACTTCCTGTGTATAGCCATGTTATTACCTGGTACTTCCCTGTATATAGCCATGTTATTACCTGGTACTTCCTGTGTATAACCATGTTATTACCTGGTACTCCCTGTATATAGCCAAGTTATTACCTGGTACTCCCTGTATATAGCCATGTAATTACCTGGTACTTCCTGTTTATAGCCATGTTATTACCTGGTACTCCCTGTATATAGCCATGTTATTACCTGGTACTTCCTGTATATAGCCATGTTATTACCTGGTACTCCCTGTATATAGCCATGTTATTACCTGGTACTTCCTGTATATAGCCATGTTATTACCTGGTACTTCCTGTTTATAGCCATGTTATTACCTGGTACTCCCTGTATATAGCCATGTTATTACCTGGTACTTCCTGTATATAGCCATGTTATTACCTGGTACTCCCTGTATATAGCCATGTTATTACCTGGTACTTCCTGTATATAGCCATGTTATTACCTGGTACTCCCTGTATATAGCCATGTTATTACCTGGTACTTCCTGTTATAGCCATGTTATTACCTGGTACTTCCTGTATATAGCCACGTTATTACCTGGTACTTCCTGTATATAGCCATGTTATCTTTACTTGTTATTCACTGTGTATTTCTATTTTTATAAAATGTTGTATCTTTATCTTAACTCTGGCATTGTTAGAAAAGGACCCGTTGGTCTTCACCTGTTGTTTACGAAGCATGTGACAAATACATTTTGATTCGACCACCTTGTTGTATCCCAATAATGGGATTTATATAGGCTTTTAGGGAACTCATACACTTCTGTAAGCCCCATTGAAGCTACAAAAATGTCAATGTTCAACCTTAACATGTGATAACTATACAACAGAACAGATTAACAGGAATTACATTTATTCTCATGGGTGGCTTAAAACTATCTAGCTATCTAAAAGCCACACCCCTACTAAAACTACACCTCCAGTCTTCTGATCTGACCCCGCTGGGTCATATCTCAATAACTCAGCACCAATAAACCCAGCACCCAAACATCAATTACCAAGCAGTTTTAAAGAAAACAACCCAACTAAGTGACCCAACACCTGCAAACCCAGCAGTTGGGTTAACCAGCAGTTGGGTTAACCAAACAACCCAGTTATTTATTTGAGTGAACTATGGAGGATGCATAAACAAGGCCAGCCAAATACAGATGGGTTTGGCTCAGAGTGAATTACAAGGTCATAACCAGGCCAGGTTTGGCTCAGTGTGAATTACAAGGTCATAACCAGGCCAGCCAAATATAGCTGGGTTTGAGTCAGTGTGAATTACAAGGTTCATGGTTCACTCTGATTCACCTCTGTACAGAGCCGGCTGCAGAACGAATCAGTTGGACGAGCCTTTGATTTCCATTGGCAGGCATTTTTTTTCACGGGACCTACTATGTGTGCACGCGCTTGCACGTTCACTATTTTTTTTTTAAATGGGTGCTATAGGAAAAAACCATAGGCAGCTCGTGAGTTTCGAGTTTGGGGAAGCTTACAATTTATCCTACCATTTCTACCCGATCTGGGTTCCAGTTATGATAATTTAAAAAATTCGCATTTTCATGGAACGGTTTCATTTAAATTATAACGTTTTAATTTCTCCAAATCATTGTCACGTGGTTAATCATACAAATCTGAAGTAAATGTTAAAAGAAATCTAAAAGTTGAAATTCAACTAAGGCGAGAGCACCAGCCTCTGCCATATGGACACATTGATACACTGTGATCCATTGGCGGCTAAAGAAATGAGCTCAGAGATAGCCTATAGAACTCAGAGAGAGCCTATAGAACTCAGAGAGAGCCTATAGAACTCAGAGAGAGAGCCTATAGAACTCAGAGAGAGAGCCTATAGAACTCAGAGAGAGAGCCTATATAACTCAGAGAGAGCCTATATAACTCAGAGAGAGCCTATATAACTCAGAGAGAGCCTATAGAACTCAGAGAGAGCCTATAGAACTCAGAGAGAGCCTATAGAGCTCAGAGATAGCCTATAGAGCTCAGAGATAGCCTATAGAGCTCAGAGAGAGCCTATAGAACTCAGAGAGAGCCTATAGAACTCAGAGAGAGCCTATAGAGCTCAGAGATAGCCTATAGAGCTCAGAGATAGCCTATAGAGCTCAAAGATAGCCTATATAACTCAGAGATAGCCTATAGAGCTCAGAGATAGCCTATAGAGCTCAGAGAATAGCCTATAGAGCTCAGAGATAGCCTATAGAACTCAGAGATAGCCTATAGAACTCAGAGATAGCCTATAGGCCACTGCAGCAGTAAGTCTATGACTTCATCATCACTAAGTAAATATTTCATATTAATCTCTCTACTCCGCCTGTCTGCCTCCTTTCTATCTGTCTTGACTTGAGCTATTGCTAGTGAAGTGCAACATTGTATCAAATCATCAACTGGGTCCGGCTCGAAGCTGTCACTAGCGAACATGCAACATTGTATCAACTAGCCTATTCCGGGCCCTCAGAGTTTCCCGCGCCAGTGAGCTCAGGACAGACAGCTGTTTTTTTTTAAATGACGTTTCCACTGGATATATGGGATCATCAGATCATGAAATGTTGCTCTTTCACACCGAGGCCTGGTGAAAAAAAGACTGAGAAGCTCTGCTTACTAGTAGTGGACGTGGTGAGTTATGACAATCAAAAATCAGACATCGCCAAAATGGGCACTTTCCAAATGTTTCATGCAGCATCCCAGGTAGTCTTCTGTGCGTGATCTGGCGCGTGCACTCCCTCAACGATTTGCCATTGTGTTTTAGGTCATTGTCCTGCTGAAAGATGAATTCATCTCCCAGTGTCTGGTGGAAAGTTTTCCTCTAGGATTTTGCCTGTGCTTAGCTCCATTCCATTTATTTTCTATCCTGAAAAACTCCCCAGTCCTTAACGATTACAAGCATACCCATAACATGATGCAGCCACCACTATGCTCGAAAATATGGAGATTGGTACTCAGTAATGTGTTGTATTGGATTTCCCACAAACATAACACTTTTTGTATTCAGGACAAAAAGTTTAATTTCTTTGCCACATTTTTTATAGTATTACTTTAGTGCTTTGTTGCAAACAGGATACATGTTTTGGAATATTTGCATTCTGTACAGGCTTCCTTATTTTCACTCTGTCATTTAGGTTAGTATTGTGGAGTAACTACAATGTTGTTGATCCATCCTCAGTTTTCTCCTATTACAACCATTAAACTCTGTAACTGTTTTAAAGTCACCATTGGCCTCATTGTGAAATCCCTGAGCGGTTTCCTTCCCCTCTGGCAACTGAGTTAGGAAGGACGCATGTATCTTTGTAGTGACTGGGTGTATTGATACACCATCCAAAGTGTAATTAATAACTTCACCATGCTCAAAGAGATATTAAATGTCAGCTTTTTTTTTTTTTTACCCATCTACCAATAGGTGCCTTTCGTTGCGGGGCATTGGAAAACCTCCCTGGTCTTTGTGGTTGAATCTGTGTATGAGATTCACTGCTCGACTGAGGGACCTTACAGATAATTGTATGTGTGGGGTACAGAGATGAGGTAGTCATTCAAAAACTCATGTTAAACACAATTATTGCACACAGAGTGAGTCGATGCAACTTATTATGTGACTTGTTAAGCACATTTTCACTCCTGAACTTTTTTTTAGGCTTGCCATAACAAAGGGGTTGAATACTTATTGACTTAAGACATTTCAGCTTTTCATTTGTAATTCATTTATAAACATTTCAAAATACATAATTCCACTTTGACATTATGGGGTATTGTGTGTAGACCAGTGACCAAACATCTCAATGTAATCCATTTTAAATTCAGGCTGTAACACAACAATGTGGACAAAATGAATCCTTTCTGAAGGCACTTTATGTGTCAAACTCATTCCACGCAGGGACGAGTGTCTGCGGGTTTTCGCTCCTCCCTTGGACTTGATTGATGAATTAAGGTCACTGATTAGTCAGGAACTCCCCTCACCTGGTTGCCTAGGGCTTAGTGAGGAACTCCCCTCACCTGGTTGCCTAGGGCTTAGTGAGGAACTCCCCTCACCTGGTTGTCTAGGGCTTAGTGAGGACCTCCCCTCACCTGGTTGCCTAGGGCTTAGTGAGGAACTCCCCTCACCTGGTTTAAGTCTAGGGCTTAGTGAGGAACTCCCCTCACCTGATTGCCTAGGGCTTAGTGAGGAACTCCCCTCACCTGGTTGCCTAGGGCTTAGTGAGGAACTCCCCTCACCTGGTTGCCTAGGGCTTAGTGAGGAACTCCCCTCACCTGGTTGTCTAGGGCTTAGTGAGGAACTCCCCTCACCTGGTTGCCTAGGGCTTAGTGAGGAACTCCCCTCACCTGGTTGCCTAGGGCTTAGTGAGGAACTCCCCTCACCTGGTTGTCTAGGGCTTAGTGAGGAACTCTCCCTCTTACCTGGTTGTCTAGGGCTTAGTGAGGAACTCCCCTCACCTGGTTGTCTAGGGCTTAGTGAGGAACTCCCCTCACCTGGTTGCCTAGGGCTTAGTGAGGAACTCCCCTCACCTGGTTGTCTAGGTTCTTAGTGAGGAACTCCCCTCACCTGGTTGCCTAGGGCTTAGTGAGGAACTCCCCTCACCTGGTTGCCTAGGGCTTAGTGAGGAACTCCCCTCACCTGGTTGCCTAGGGCTTAGTGAGGAACTCCCCTCACCTGGTTGTCTAGGGCTTAGTGAGGAACTCCCCTCACCTGGTTGCCTAGGGCTTAGTGAGGAACTCCCCTCACCTGGTTGCCTAGGGCTTAGTGAGGAACACCCCTCACCTGGTTGTCTAGGTCTTAGTAAGGAACTCCCCTCACCTGGTTGCCTAGGGCTTAATTGAAAGGAAAACCCCAAAAGTAGTAGACACTAGGCCCTCCATGGAATGATTTGGACAGCCCAGGTCTAGCCCATAGAGGCTACATTACCAACCTCTTTGAAGAGGTTCATGAAGCGCGGTCCGAAGCGCCAGGGTTTGTGTCGGTGACACTGCAGGGAGCTGACCGTCATCTGAGTGGCTCGCTGTGATGCCACGGCAACCATGAAAACCGCATCATACATCAACGCTGCCTCCGTCTGGAACCAGGATCACATGGAGGAGGAGAGAGGTTAAAACATTTAGGTTAGTTAAGGTTAGTTACATTACATTAATTATTTAGGTTAGTTAGGGGCTTTGGCATCTGTTACATTAAATCACAGATAACATTTTAAAAAATCAAAACGTATGTGTTTGTGTGTGTGTGTGTGTGTGTGCCTGCGTGCATTCATTAGTGTGTGTGTGCGTGCGCATGCATGCCTTTGTGTGTGTGTGTGTGTGTGCATGTGTGTGTGTGTGTGTGTGTGTGTGTGTGCGTGTATTCTAACCGTCATAACTCCATCCATTAATCCACTCTCCTGTTTAGGTGGAGCCTGAAGCCTCTCCAGAGACCACTTCTCCATGGTGGAGGCTACATAAGGGTCGTCTATATTCAACAGCCTGAAACCTGTCATATTAACCCCACTGTAGCGATAAGGTTCCAGGTCTAACGCAAACAGATCCTAGAGATGGACGGATGGGGAGAGAGAGGGAGAGGGGGAAGGGGGTTGGAGGGGGGGGTGGGGAGAGAGGGCGAGAGTGGGGGAGAGAGAGGGGGAGGGAGAGAGGGGGAGAAGAGGAGAAGAGAGGGGGAGAGCGGGGGAGAGAGAGAAAGAGGGGGAGAAGAGGGGGCGAGAAGGGGAAGGGGAGAAGAGAGGGGGAGAGAGAGGGGGAGGGGAGAGAGGGCGACAGTGGGGGAGGAAGAGGGCGAGAGCGGGGGAGAGAGAGGGGGAGGGAGAGAAGAGAGGGCGAGAGCGGGGGAGAGAGAGCGGGGGAGGGAGAGGGCGAGAGCGGGGGGAGAGAAAGGGGGAGGGAGAGAAGAGAGGGCGAGAGCGGGGGAGAGAGAGGGGGAGGGAGAGAAGAGAGGGAGAGAGAGAGGGGGAGGGAGAGGGGGAGGGAGAGGGAGAGGGGGAGGGAGAAGAGAGGGCGAGAGCGGGGGAGAGAGAGGGGGAGAGAGAGGGAAGTATAGCAAGGGAGAGAGAGATTAAGAATAAAGAGATTACCTTTAATGAAATGGAAGATGATGTGTCTGAACACATACAGTGAGGGAAAAAAGTATTTGATCCCCTGCTGATTTTGTACGTTTGCTCACTGACAAAGAAATGATCAGTCGGTAATTTTAATGGTAGGTTTATTTGAACAGTGAGAGACAGAATAACAACAACAAAATCCAAAAGAACGCATGTCAAAAATGTTATAAATTGATTTGCATTTTAATGAGGGAAATAAGTATTTGACCCCCTCTCAATCAGAAAGATTTCTGGCTCCCAGGTGTCTTTTATACAGGTAACAAGCTGAGATTAGGAGCACACTCTTAAAGGGAGTGCTCCTAATCTCAGCTTGTTACCTGTATAAAAGACACCTGTCCACAGAAGCAATCAATCAATCAGATTCCAAACTCTCCACCATGGCCAAGACCAAAGAGCTCTCCAAGGATGTCAGGGACAAGATTGTAGACCTACACAAGGCTGGAATGGGCTACAAGACCATCGCCAAGCAGCTTGGTGAGAAGGTGACAACAGTTGGTGCGATTATTCGCAAATGGAAGAAACACTAAATAACTGTCAATCTCCCTTGGCCTGGGGCTCCATGTAAGATCTCACCTCGTGGAGTTGCAATGATCATGAGAATGGTGAGGAATCAGCCCAGAACTACACGGGAGGATCTTGTCAATGATCTCAAGGCAGCTGGGGACCATAGTCACCAAGAAAACAATTGGTAACACACTACGCCGTGAAGGACTGAAATCCTGCAGCGCCCGCAAGGTCCCCCTGCTCAAGAAAGCACATATACAGGGCCGTCTGAAGTTTGCCAATGAACATCTGAATGATTCAGAGGAGAACTGGGTGAAAGTGTTGTGGTCAGATGAGACCAAAATGGAGCTCTTTGGCATCAACTCAACTCGCCGTGTTTGGAGGAGGAGGAATGCTGCCTATGACCCCAAGAACACCATCCCCACCGTCAAACATGGAGGTGGGAAACATTATGCTTTGGGGGTGTTTTTCTGCTAAGGGGACAGGACAACTTCACCACACATCAAAGGGACGATGGACGGGGCCATGTACCGTCAAATCTTGGGTGAGAACCTCCTTCCCTCAGCCAGGACATTGAAAATGGGTCGTGGATGGGTATTCCAGCATGACAATGACCCAAAACACACGGCCAAGGCAACAAAGGAGTGGCTCAAGAAGAAGCACATTAAGGTCCTGGAGTGGCCTAGCCAGTCTCCAGACCTTAATCCCATAGAAAATCTGTGGAGGGAGCTGAAGGTTCGAGTTGCCAAACGTCAGCCTCGAAACCTTAATGACTTGGAGAAGATCTGCAAAGAGGAGTGGGACAAAATCCCTCCTGAGATGTGTGCAAACCTGGTGGGCCAACTACAAGAAACGTCTGACCTCTGTGATTGCCAACAAGGGTTTTGCCACCACGTACTAAGTCATGTTTTGCAGAGGGGTCAAATACTTATTTTAAGATGCAAATCAATTTATAACATTTTTGACATGCGTTTTTTCTGGATTTTTTTTGTTGTTATTCTGTCTCTCACTGTTCAAATAAACCTAGCATTAAAATTATAGACTGATCATGTCTTTGTCAGTGGGCAAACGTACAAAATCAGCAGGGGATCAAATACTTTTTTCCCTCACTGTATATGTTATTAACATTTATATTCTGTTTTTTTACAGTTTATAAAAGTGCACATTCAGAGCTTCATAATAATAATAATAATAATAATAAGTAACATTTGCAATTTAGCAGACAATTTTATCTAATGGTATATCATACACTGTAATTGGAGTTGTTATGCTCCTTTGAAAGTAGATAGAAATGTTGACGAGTGAGTCAGGAATTCAGAGCTCACCAATGTAGTGAAGAAGAAATGGTGGTATTCTGTCATCATTCCCATCGAAGAGAGCTGTGAAGGAAAGAAGAACTGGACAGTAGTAGACAGTCCTCAACAGACTCCCACTAGGAGGTTGTCCTCAACAGACTGGGAGGTTGTCCTCAACAGACCCACTGGGAGGTTGTTCTCAACAGACTCCCACTGGGAGGTTGTTCTCAACAGACTCCCACTGGGAGGTTGTTCTCAACAGACTGGGAGGTTGTTCTCAACAGACTCCCACTTAGCTCAACATCTCTCCCCTGGGCCCATTGTGTGTCAAAACAGACTGGGAGGTTGTTCCTCAACAGACCCCTCCCATGGGAGGTTGTGTCAACAGACTGGGATGTTGTTCTCAACAGACTGTCTCTGTGATGTGTGTGTCTCAACAGTGTCCAGTGGGAGGTTGTTCTGTGTGTGTGTGGTGTGTAGACTCCCACTGTGTAGGGATGTAGGGATAGCAGCACAATTTTTTTTCTCAATGTACTGAACTATAGAGAGTGTTGGGAACAGACTGGAATCATCTCAACTGAGCTAGATTCCAGGTATACAACCAGAATGGGAGCCTGTTCTAAACAGAGTACGTCTTGAGAACTCCTCAACCAGAATCAGCCTGTCCTAACACAGACTACCACTGGGAGGTTACAACAACAGAATCAGCCTTTGTCCTAACAGACTGGGAGGTTGTCCTCAACAGACCTCACTGGGAGGTTGTCCTCAAAGACTGGGAGAGCCCTCAACAGAAGTCTCCCACTGGGTTACGTTAGTTCTCAACAGACTCCCACTGGGAGGTTGTTCTCAACAGAAAGTCCACTGGGGTTACGTTAGCTATCACTCAATAACTTTTTGAAAAGCAGGAACTCCAAAAAGGCAATTAGCTCCACATCTCTCCCACTCCACAAAGCTGCGTGTAGCTATCCAGTGTCCACAAAGTGTGTGTTAGTGTATCACTCCACAAAGTTTGTGTGTAGTATGTGTCCACAAAGCTAGGTGTAGCTATAACTCCACAAAGCTTTCTGTAGCTATCAACTCCAGAAAGCAGTGTTAGCTATCAGTCCACAAATCTTATGCTGTTAGCTATCCACTATACAACCAAATCAGCCTGTGTAACAGTTACGCTTGATCACTACACAAAGCCAGCGTTGCTATCAGAGTACAAGAACTACAACCAGAATCAGCCTGTGTAACAGAGTACATTTAGTCCCTAAACCTCACTGGGTGCAAAGCCTTCTGAGCCCAAAGATAAGTCTGCACACACAAAGTTACGTTAGCTATCACTCCACAAAGCTGCGTTAGCTATCACTCCACAAAGCTGCGTTAGCTATCACTCCACAAAGCTGCGTTAGCTATCACTCCACAAAGCCGCGTTAGCTATCACTCCACAAAGCCGCGTTAGCTATCACTCCACAAAGCCGCGTTAGCTATCACTCCACAAAGCCGCGTTAGCTATCACTCCACAAAAGCCATGGTCCTGTGCTATCTGAGTATCTCAGCGCCAGCGTGGTAGGGTCAGGTTTAGGGTTAGGGTTAGGGTCAGGGTCAGGGTCAGGAGTCAGGGTCAGGGTCAGGGTTAGGTCAGGGTTAGGGTCAGGGTCAGGGTTAGGGTTAGGGTCAGAGTCAGGGTTAGGGTTAGGGTCAGGGTCAAGGTCAGGTCAGGGTCAGGGTTGGTACCTGTTTGAGTATCTCTGCGGAGGTGCGGTAGGAGCAGTCAAACAAGATATAGTACTCTTTGTCTTTCTTCATCTCCTTCAGAAGAGGTCTGGCATCAATCTCTCCAGGTGGAAGCTGCCGTATCCTGATCTTCAGGTTCAACTTAGACGGAGCCTTGATCAACTCCTGCATCCGCATCCGCAACACAAACCAATAACAAGTATGGTTAGACCTAGTACACAACCAATAACAATATAGTATGGTTAGACCTAGTAGCATCAGACCTGGAACACAACCAATAACAATATAGTATGGTTTAGACCTAGTAGCATCAGACCTGTAACACAACCAATAACAATATAGTATGGTTAGACCTAGTAGCATCAGACCTGTAACACAACCAATAACAATATAGTATGGTTAGACCTAGTAGCATCAGACCTGTAACACAACCAATAACAATATAGTATGGTTAGACCTATTAGCATCAGACCTGTAGGTTGCACCCAGCTGAGGTTCTATGGTTGCACCCAGCTGAGGTTCTATGGTTGCACCCAGCTAGTACCCAGCTGAGTTCTAGGTTGTACCCTGAGTATGGTTGTACCCATCATGGTTGCACCCAGCTGAGGTTCTGGTTGCAAGCTGAGGTTCATGGTTGCACAACCAATAACCCAGCTGATATGGTTGTACCCAGCTGGTTCTATGACCTATGTAGCATCAGAGGTTCCTGTAACACAACCAATACCCACAATATAGTATGGTTCTATGACCTAGTAGCTATGGTTGCAGACCTTCTATGGTTGCACCCAGCTGAGGTTCTATGGTTGCACCCAGCTGAGGTTCTATGGTTGCACCCAGCTGAGGTTCTATGGATGCACCCAGCTGAGGTTCTATGGTTGCACCCAGCTGAGGTTCTATGGTTTGTACCAGCTGATATAGTATGGTTGATCCCATATTAGTTGCATCCAGCTGAGGTTCTATGGTTGCACCCAGCTGAGGTTCTATGCACCCCAGCTGAGGTTCTATGGTTGCCCCCAGCTGAGGTTGGTTCTATGGATGC
Organism: Coregonus suidteri; assembly: GCA_036851935.1. Lineage (NCBI taxonomy): Eukaryota > Metazoa > Chordata > Actinopteri > Salmoniformes > Salmonidae > Coregonus > Coregonus suidteri. The sequence continues at coordinate 46,723,614 of CM072239.1, read as the reverse complement.
CACCCAGCTGAGGTTCTATGGTTGCACCAGCTGTATTGTTGGGATGGTTGGCATGCAGCTGAGGTTCTATGGTTGCACCCAGCTGAGGTTCTATGGTTGCACCCAGCTGAGGTTTCTATTCCCTGTGCCCTACTTGGACCAGGGACCCAGCTGAGGGCTCTATGTCTATGGTTGCACCCAGCTGAGGTTCTATGGTTGGCACCCAGCTGAAAGGTTCTATGGGGATAGGGTACCATTTGAGACGCATCCATAGCGTCTGAATTAAACTGTCCTACTTGCAATAAGAACAATGAACACAGATTAGTCTTGAGGAATGTTTTATGAGAGAGAGAGAGAGAGAGAGACTCCTCTCTTTTTGTTTTCTCATGATTTGAGAGAGGGAGTCTGGGTCCTCTCTTGTGTGTTTTGTGTGTGTGTCTCATGATTCTGGTGTGTGTGTGTGTCTGTGTGGGTCTCTCTCTGTGTGTGTGTGTGTCTCTGTGTGTGTGTCTCTCTCTGTGTGTGTGTGTGTGTGTGTGTGTGTGTGTGTGTCTCTCACTCACTGTGTGTGTGTCTCTCTCTGTGTGTGTGTGTGTGTCTCACTCACTCACACACATTTAGAAACCAGACCAAAGTCGTAGCAGGCCATGTTGGCTCAGACCAGAGAACCAAGTGAAAATCTGTTGGACGCCACTTAGAGAACAGATGGTAGAGGCTGGGTGACCTCTGGTACTGACGTACACAACAAGCCCCTCATATAGCGGCAGGTGGCTTAGTGGTTAAGAGCGTTGTGCCAGTAACCTAAAGGTCGCTGGTTCTAATCCCCGAGCCGACTAGGTGAAAAATCTGTCTATGTGCCCTTGAGCAAAGCACTTAACCCTAATTGCTCCTGTAAGTCGCTCTGGATAAGATCATCTGCTAAATGACAAAAAAAAAAGAAAAAAAAAATACGATTATTTAAACGACTAATTAAAAAATATATATATGAAAGGATTTACATTTACGTCATTTAGCAGACGCTCTTATCCAGAGCGACTTACAAATAGGTGCATTCACCTTATAGCCAGTGGGATAACCACTTTACAATTGTTTTTTTTATTTTGGGGGGGGGGGGGTTGGGGTAAGGGGGGGGTAGAAGGATTACTTTATCCTATCCCAGGTATTCCTTAAAGAGGTGGGGTTTCAAATGTCTCCGGAAGGTGGTGAGTGACTCCGCTGTCCTGGCGTCGTGAGGGAGCTTGTTCCACCATTGGGGTGTCAGAGCAGCGAACAGTTTTAACTGGGCTGAGCGGGAACTGTGCTTCCGTAGAGGTAGGGGGGCTAGCAGGCCAGAGGTGGATGAACGCAATGCCCTCGTTTGGGTGTAGGGTCTGATCAGAGCCTGAAGGTACGGAGGAATTGTACCACAGAATTAATAGCTATATATACAGTACATACAGCTGAAGTCGGAAGTTTACATACACTTAGGTTGGAGTCATTAAAACTTGTTTTTCAACCACTCCACAAATTTCTTGTTAACAAACTATAGTTTTGGCAGGTCGATTAGGACATCTACTTTGCGCATGACACAAGTAATTTTTCCAACAATTGTTTACAGACAGATTATTTCACTTATAATTCACTGTATCACAATTCCAGTGGGTCAGAAGTTTACATACGCTAAGTTGACTGTGCCTTTAAACAGCTTGGAAAATTCCAGAAAATGATGTCATGGCTTTAGAAGCTTCTGATAGGCTAATTGACATCATTTGAGTCAATTGGAGGTGTACCTGTGGATGTATTTCAAGGCCTACCTTCAAACTCAGTGCCTCTTTGCTTGACATCATGGGAAAATCAAAAGAAATCAGCCAAGACCTCAGAAAAATAATTGTAGACCTCCACAAGTCTGGTTCATCCTTGGGAGCAATTTCCAAATGCCTGAAGGTACCACGTTCATCTGTACAAACAATAGTACGCAAGTATAAACACCATGGGACCACGCAGCCGTCATACCGCTCAGGAAGGACACGCGTTCTGTCTCCTAGAGATTAACGTACTTTGGTGCGAAAATTAGCAAATCAATCACAGAACAGCAGCAAAGGACCTTGTGAAGATACTGGAGAAAACAGGTACAAAAGTATCTATATCCACAGTAAAACGAACCCTATATCGACAACCTGAAAGGCCGCTCAGCAAGGAAGAAGCCACTGCTCCAAAACCGCCATAAAAAAGCCAGACTACGGTTTGCAACTGCACATGGGGGCAAAGATCGTACTTTTTGGAGAAATGTCCTCTGGTCTGATGAAACAAAAAATAGAACTGTTTGGCCATAATGACCATCATTATGTTTGGAGGAAAAAGGGGCACACTTGCAAGCTGAAGAACACCATCCCAACCGTGAAGCACAGGGGTGGCAGCATTATGCTGTGGGGGTGCCTGCTGCAGGAGGGACTGGTGCACTTCACAAAATAGATTGCATCATGAGGAAGGAAAATTATGTGGATATATTGAAGCAACATCTTAAGACATCAGTCAGGAAGTTAAAGCTTGATCGCAAATGGGTCTTCCAAATGGACAATGACCCCAAGCATACTTCCAACGGTGGCAAAATGGCTTAAGGACAACAAAGTCAAGGTATTGGAGTGGCCATCACAAAGCCCTGACCTCAATCCTATAGAAAATGTGTGGGCAGAACTGAAAAAGCGTGTGCGAGCAAGGAGGCCTACAAACCTGACTCAGTTACACCAGCTCTGTCAGGAGGAATGGGCCAAAATTCACCCAACTTATTGTGGGAAGCTTGTGGAAGGCTACCCGAAACATTTGACCCAAGTTAAACAATTTAAAAGGCAATGCTACCAAATACTAATTGAGTGTATGTAAACTTCTGACCCACTGGGAATGTGATGAAATAAATAAAAGCTGAAATAAATAATTATCTCTAGTATTATTCTGACATTTCACATTCTTAAAATAAAGTGGTGATCCTAACTGACCTAAGACAGGGAATTTTTACTAGGATTAAATGTCAGGAATTGTGAAAAACAGAGTTTAAATGTATTTGGCTAAGGTGTATGTAAACTTCCGACTTCAACTGTATCTCCATGGGATACACACTGAATTAATAGTTATATATACAGTATACTGTATATCTCTATGGGATACACACTGAATGAATAGCTATGATACAGTATATACAGTACTGTTCAAAAGTTTGGGGTCACTTAGAAATGTCCTTGTTTTCGAAAGAAAAACAATTTTTTCGTCCATTAAAATAACATCAACTTGATCAGAAATACAGTGTAGACATTGTTCATGTTGTAAATGGCTATTGTAGCTGGAAATGGTAGATTTTTTATGGAATATCTACATAGAAACAGACGCCTCACAGGTCCTCAACTGGCATCTTCATTAAATAGTACCCGCAAAACACCAGTCTCAACGTCAACAGTGAAGAGGCGACTCCGGGATGCTGACCTTCTAGGCAGAGATGCAAAGAAAAAGCCATATCTCAGACTTCCCATTTTAATCTTTTATTTTTATTGGCCAGTCTGAGATATGGCCGTTTCCAGCTACAATAGCCATTTACAACATGAACAATGTCTACACTGTTTTTCTGATCAATTTGATGTTATTTTAATGGACAAAATAATTGCTTTTCTTTCGAAAACAAGGAAATGTCTAAGTGACCCCAAACTTTTGAACGGTAGTATATATATATATATATATACACACACACCAGTCAAAGGTTTGGACACACCTACTCTTTCAAAGTTTTTCTTTATTTCTACGATTTTTTACATTGTAGAATAATAGTGAAGACATCAAAACTATGAAATAACACATATGGAATCATGTAGTAACCAAAAAAATGTTAAACAAATCACAATGTATTTTACATTTGAGATTCTTCAAATAGCCACCCTTTGCCTTGATGACACGAATGCACCGAATGCACTGTATATATCTATGGGATACACAATACAAACTACGTCTAACCACCTTGGTCCAGGGGCATTATGGCTAATTATTATGGCTAATTATTATGGCTAATCGTTACGGCTAACCGCTAACCGTTACGGCTAATCGTTACGGCTAATCTTTACGGCTAACCGTTACGGCTAACCGTTACGGCTAATCGTTACGGCTAACCGTTACGGCTAACCATTGCGGCTAAATGGTACTCCCTATATCCTACATTCCCTATGTCAAAAGTAGTGCACTATATAGAAGTTGGGACGCAGCCAAGGTCATCCTTACTCTGACAGATGTACCAAGGATAAGACATGAGAAGGGGGAGGGTGGGGGGGTCCTTCCTGCCGTCGCTTAGGTAACATGTGGCTAAATCGTCAGCTTGGTAACATCTGGCTGTGGATAGCCTACTGAGATAAGACCTGGGTGTGTCAACAAGACAATCTCTCACTCTTTTGCTCTATACTGTAATCATTTTCTCTCTTTCTGTTTATCTCTATTCCCTCTCTCTATTCTCTCTGTATCCCTCTCTGTTCTCTCCCCCTCTCTCTCTCTGTTCTCTCCCCCTCTCTGTTATCCCCCCTCTCTCTCTCTCTCTCTTCTTCTCTCTCTCCCCCTCTCTCTCTCTGTTCTCTCCCCCTCTCTCTCTCTGTTCTCTCCCCTCTCTCTCTCTCTCTGTTCTCTCCCCCTCTCTCTCTCTGTGTTCTCTCCCCTTCTCTCTCTGTTCTCTCTTCTCTCTCTCTCTGTTCTCTCCCTCTCTCTCTCTCTGTTCTCTCCCTCTCTCTCTCTCTGTTCTCCTCTGTTCTCTCCCCCTCTCTCTCTCTCTGTTCTCTCCCCCCCTCTCTCTCTCTCTCTGTCTGAAATGGTGTTAACCAAGGAGGACTTGAAGCATCTGGTGTGATCCTCGTTTCAAAGTTATTTTAAAATGTTTTACTCATTGTCAAGACATGGTGCAGGTTGTCTGCCTGTTTTGATGTATTCCATATTTTGGGTTAGTTTTATTTTCTTCATATTATGGAGAGAAGTCTCTCTACCTACCTACAGATTGACCTTTCACCCCCAAAAAAATAATACAGAGGAATAAACAACATCATCCATCCACCGTGACATTTCTGCTACCAGACCCCATCATCCCTGGGTCACACAGACAGCACAGTGTGTGTGCGTCGACTGGTGTTGTATGAAACACTGGGATTGCATTGGACAGATAACAGTAGCATTCAGTCAACAGGAAAACATTCATCCAACTGGACGTCTACTGGTGTCTACTTGTCGACCGGAAATATACAATGTTTTACTCGTTCTCACAAACACACAAGAATGCACAGGGATATAGACTGGGAAATAGACTGGGATATAGACTGGGATATAGACTGGGATATAGTCTGGGATATAGACTGGGATATAGTCTGGGATATAGACTGGGATATAGACTGGGATATAGACTGGGATATAGACTGGGATATAGACTGGGATATAGACTGGGATATAGACTGGGATATAGACTGGGATATAGTCTGGGATATAGACTGGGATATAGTCTGGGATATAGTCTGGGATATAGACTGGGATATAGTCTGGGATATAGACTGGGATATAGTCTGGGATATAGACTGGGATATAGACAGGGATATAGACTGGGATATAGACTGGGATATAGACAGGGATATAGACTGGGATATAGACAGGGATATAGACAGGGATATAGTCTGGGATATAGACTGGGATATAGACTGGGATATAGTCTGGGATATAGTCAGGGATATAGACTGGGATATAGACTGGGATACAGACAGGGATATAGACTGGGATATAGACTGGGATATAGACAGGTATAGACTGGGATATAGACTGGAGATCAGTATGGGATATAGACTGGGATATAGACTGGGATACAGACTGGGATATAGACTGGGATATAGACTGGGATATAGACTGGGATATAGACTGGGATATAGACTGGATATAGATAGGGATATAGACTGGGATATAGACTGGGATATAGACTGGGATATAGACTGGGATATAGTCTGGGATATAGACTGGGATATAGGCAGGGATATAGACTGTGTTATCCTCGTAGACCTTCCAATTGAAGATCACTATGTCCAGTATGGATCTGGAGATGGCAGTGTACAGGTTGGTGTGTGTGTGTGTGTGTGTGTGTGTGTGTGTGTGTGTGTGTGTGTTGTGTGTGTGTGTGTGTGTGTGTGTGTGAGTGCACTCCTACCTGTGTTATCTTCGTAGACCACCGTGAGGCTCTTGTCACTTAAAGAAGGTCACTATGTCCAGTATGGCCCTGGAGATGGCAGTGTACAGGTTGGTGGAAGTGTGTGTGTGTGTGTGTGTGTGTGTGTGTGTGTGAGTGCACTCCTACCTGTGTTATCTTCGTAGACACACCGTGAGGCTCTTCCACTTAAAGAAGGTCACTATGTCCAGTATGGCTCTGGAGATGGCAGTGTACAGGTTGGTGTGTGTGTGTGTGTGTGTGTGTGTGTGTGTCTGAGTGCACTCCTACCTGTGTTATCTTCGTAGACCACCGTGAGGCTCTTCCACTTAAAGAAGTACTATGTCCAGTATGGCTCTGGAGATGGCAGTGTACAGGTTGGTGTGTGTGTGTGTGTGTGTGTGTGTGTCTGAGTGCACTCCTACCTGTGTTATCTTCGTAGACCACCGTGAGGCTCTTCCACTTAAAGAAGGTCACTATGTCCAGGATGGCCCTGGAGATGGCAGTGTATTCTGGGTAGAGATTGATGTAGAATGTGTCTCTGTTGTCCACTGACGGGTGTTTCCAGCGCGTCTGGATGTGTGGTACCTTTAGTTGGGACAAACAATTCAATGTTGATTTTCATTTGATTGTATTCTCCTTTCTATTTCTAATGTTGTGAACACAACGTATAGGAAGATGGTCGGGATAATGTCATAAACACAACGTATAGGAAGATGGTCGGGATAATGTCATAAACACAACGTATAGGAAGATGGTCGGGATAATGTTGTAAACACAACGTATAGGAAGATGGTCGGGATAATGTCGTAAACACAACGTATAGGAAGATGGTCGGGATAATGTTGTAAACACAACGTATAGGAAGATGGTCGGGATAATGTCGTAAACACAACGTATAGGAAGATGGTCGGGATAATGTTGTAAACACAACGTATAGGAAGATGGTCGGGATAATCAGTAACATAACAATGCAAAATATCAGTATAATAAGTAAGTGTCTGTAAAAACATCAGTATAATAAGTAGATGAATGTAAAAACATCAGTATAATAAGTAGATGAATGTAAAAACATCAGTATAATAAGTAGATGAATGTAAAAACATCAGTATAATAAGTAGATGAATGTAAAACATCAGTATAATAAGTAGATGAATGGGCGACCAAGGGTCGTCTGTTCTTTCGACCAATCAATTGGTCGGAATTTTTAAAACGTGTATTTTTCCAAATATAGACACATCCTATTTACATTTACATTTTAGTCATTTAGCAGACGCTCTTATCCAGAGCGACTTACAGTTAGTGAGTGCATACATTTTCATACTGGCCCCCCCCCCCCCCGTGGGAAACGAACCCACAACCCTGGCGTTGCAAGCGCCACGCTCTACCAACTGAGCTACACGGGGATCCTACGTGTTGTAATCAAATCAACTATATTCACTGAGCTTTAAGCACACCGTTTTGATTAAATAATTAAAAAGACACACAAATGAAGAGAGGGAGTCCGACCAGTATTAGATTTTGTTGTGCCCCGGGGCGGGTTCAGATTCGCTGCGCTGTGTTAAAACGAAGACAGTGAGTGACCGTGTGACTAGCACCCGTTGTCTCTCTCGCTCTCTCTCCTCCCTGCTTCAGCAGCGACCGCCTCAGTGTTTTATCGCGCTGTCCGTGTTGCTGGAGCTGCAACATAATTATAGCCATTTCTGACTGAAAAGTTATGTCACTGAAATCGCTCATTTGTTTAGGTAAAAACATTTGCCTATTCCCTCAACCCTTGCTCTCTTTACGTGACACACGTGCGCATCGCATAGCACTTGACCAATAGGGTCTGACCTAATAGCATATCACAATCACGTCAATAAATTGGTTATAAACTCTGAACACCGTAACAGCGAAATGGATGCAGAGGACATGACAAATAAACTTGAAAAACGGGGGGGGGGGGGGGATGTTTAGGCTAGCTCATTAAGGTAAAGAGGAAGTGAGATGTGTGGAATAAATGTGAGATAAAGACAAAATAAGGTATGGAGAAGCGTGTGTCGGCCATTTTATGTGTGCCAAACAGATGCTGTTAGATTACAATATAATTTTTCGGACTGTTTGGAACAATGTAAACAACGTAAATACATTATAAGCATAACAGAGAGTCTGTTGTAATGTTTTTGTTTTTTTTGTTAAGCCTTTATTACAGCAAATACTAAAAACGGTCACATTAATTCGTGATTGCAATTTCCCAAATGGAAAGGTTTATTTCTTATTAAAGCTAATTATTCAAGGTTCGCTTAATTTTTTTAAAAACTAAAATGTTTGATTGCATTTCAAATCGTGAATCACTCGTATGCTGTGTGATGACATGAACAAATGAATGATTCATTGATACAGTAGCCTATATACAGTGAGGGAAAAAAGTATTTGATCCCCTGCTGATTTTGTACGTTTGCCCACTGACAAAGAAATGATCAGTCTATAATTTTAATGGTAGGTTTATTTGAACTGTGAGAGACAGAATAACAACAACAAAATCCAGAAAAATGCATGTCAAAAAAATGTTATAAATTGATTTGCATTTAATGAGGGAAATAAGTATTTGACCCCTCTGCAAAACATGACTTAGTACTTGGTGGCAAAACCCTTGTTGGCAATCACAGAGGTCAGAAGTTTCTTGTAATTGGCCACCAGGTTTGCACACATCTCAGGAGGGATTTTGTCCCACTACTCTTAGCAGATCTTCTCCAAGTCATTAAGGTTTCGAGGCTGACGTTTGGCAACTCGAACCTTCAGCTCCCTCCACAGATTTTCTATGGGATTAAGGTCTGGAGACTGGCTAGGCCACTCCAGGACCTTAATGTGCTTCTTCTTGAGCCACTCCTTTGTTGCCTTGGCCGTGTGTTTTTTTGGGTCATTGTCATGCTGGAATACCCATCCACAACCCATTTTCAATGCCCTGGCTGAGGGAAGGAGGTTCTCACCCAAGATTTGATGGTACATGGCCCCGTCCATCGTCCCTTTGATGCGGTGAAGTTGTCCTGTCCCCTTAGCAGAAAAACACCCCCAAAGCATAATGTTTCCACCTCCATGTTTGACGGTGGGGATGGTGTTCTTGGGGTCATAGGCAGCATTCCTCCTCCTCCAAACATGGCGAGTTGAGTTGATGCCAAAGAGCTCGATTTTGGTCTCATCTGACCACAACACTTTCACCCAGTTCTCCCCTGAATCATTCAGATGTTCATTTGCAAACTTCAGACGGCCCTGTATATGTGCTTTCTTGAGCAGGGGGACCTTGCGGGCACTGCAGGATTTCAGTCCTTCACGGCGTAGTGTGTTACCAATTGTTTTCTTGGTGACTATGGTCCCAGCTGCCTTGAGATCATTGACAAGATCCATGGGCGGTGTGTTCAATAGGGCGATATGGGCGACGCACTGCCAAACGGGAAAAGGAAGGGATTTTTTTTCTAATCAATTATATCATGGCAACAGTAGTTCAGTGTTCACGTCTGATCTGCCAGCCACTAAATGTCCATCAGGCTAAAGTCGTGCTTCAAATGTCCCCGCCCGTTTTGGGGCGATTTCAGTCAGGTTGAAAATCGCCCAGAAGTCTCTCATAGCCTCTAATGTAAAATATTTTTTTTTCAAATTTCTGAGCTTTCAATACATTCTCTATGGGTGTCTGAGGGCTTGCACTTACGCGCTTTCGTCATACGTAACGTAACGTAACCATGAACGGCAGACAGCAACGCTTGGACAGCGACTGGTGTAACCGACATGCACCATCTTTCAGAAAAGATTAAGAAAAATGAGCTGTCAAAGACCCACATTGATAGCTGTTTGAGATTGTCTGCTTTGGTGAGAGTGAATATTGCCACTCAACTGGATGAGGGATACAGGCTAGCTGTCCGCCGCCACAACGATGAGGTTAGCAACAGCAGAGTCGTGAACACTGTCTACGAGAATCGAGACGACCTCATAGAATGTTTTTGAAGCCATCCGGACGGGTTCATTGGGTTCATTTGACCAGCCCCACCGTACCAGAAGCTACAGAATAAGGACATCGATGCTGTCTTTATCAAACGTGCCCTCGACAGCTTCGCAAGCAGTGTGCAGGCCATAAGGTAAGATAAAGATTAAACAAATATCATTCGATCTTTCTCAAAGCAGAGCTTTATTTGAAATGTATGCATGAAAGGAGACTGCATTTGTGTTTGAAATTACATTATTGTCATTATATACAGTGGGGAAAAACAAGTATTTAGTCAGCCACCAATTGTGCAAGTTCTCCCCACTTAAAAAGATGAGAGAGGCCTGTAATTTTCATCATAGGTACACGTCAACTATGACAGACAAATTGAGGAAAAAAAAATCCAGAAATCACATTGTAGGATTTTAAATGAATTTATTTCCAAATTATGGTGGAAAATAAGTATTTGGTCACCTACAAACAAGCAAGATTTCTGGCTCTCACAGACCTGTAACTTCTCCTTTAAAAAGGCTCCTCTGTCCTCCCACTCGTTACCTGTATTAATGGCACCTGTTTGAACTTGTTATCAGTATAAAAGACACCTGTCCACAACCTCAAACAGTCACACTCCAAACTCCACTATGGCCAAGACCAAAGAGCTGTCAAAGGACACCAGAAACAAAATTGTAGACCTGCACCAGGCTGGGAAGACTGAATCTGCAATAGGTAAGCAGCTTGGTTTGAAGAAAGCAACTGTGGGAGCAAATATTAGGAAATGGAAGACATACAAGACCACTGATAATCTCCCTCGATCTGGGGCTCCACGCAAGATCTCACCCCGTGGGGTCAAAATGATCACAAGAACGGTGAACCACACGGGGGGACCTAGTGAATGACCTGCAGAGAGCTGGGACCAAAGTAACAAAGCCTACCATCAGTAACACACTACGCCGCCAGGGACTCAAATCCTGCAGTGCCAGACGTGTCCCCCTGCTTAAGCCAGTACATGTCCAGGCCCGTCTGAAGTTTGCTAGAGTGCATTTGGATGATCCAGAAGAGGACTGGGAGAATGTCATATGGTCAGATGAAACCAAAATATAACTTTTTGGTAAAAACTCAACTCGTTGTGTTTGGAGGACAAAGAATGCTGAGTTGCATCCAAAGAACACCATACCTACTGTGAAGCATGGGGGTGGAAACATCATGCTTTGGGGCTGTTTTTCTGCAAAGGGACCAGGACGACTGATCCGTGTAAAGGAAAGAATGAATGGGGCCATGTATCGTGAGATTTTGAGTGAAAAACCTCTTTCCATCAGCAAGGGCATTGAAGATGAAACGTGGCTGGGTCTTTCAGCATGGACAATGATCCCAAAAACACACCGCCCGGGGCAACGAAGGAGTGGCTTCGTAAGAAGCATTTCAAGGTCCTGGAGTGGCCTAGCCAGTCTCCAGATCTCAACCCCATAGAAAATCTTTGGAGGGAGTTGAAAGTCCGTGTTGCCCAGCGACAGCCCCAAAACATCACTGCTCTAGAGGAGATCTGCATGGAGGAATGGGCTAAAATACCAGCAACAGTGTGTGTGAAAACCTTGTGAAGACTTACAGAAAACATTTGACCTGTGTCATTGCCAACAAAGGGTATATAACAAAGTATTGAGAAACTTTTGTTATTGACCAAATACTTATTTTCCACCATAATTTGCAAATAAATTCATAAAAAATCCTACAATGTGATTTTCTGGAATTTTTTTTCTCATTTTGTCTGTCATAGTCGACGTGTACCTATGATGAAAATTACAGGCCTCTCTCATCTTTTTTAAGTGGGAGAACTTGCACAATTGGTGGCTGACTAAATACTTTTTTTGCCCCACTGTATGGCCAGTGGTGTAATCTATCTTATTTTATATACTATGTGTACTGTACAGTGGTGCTCATAAGTGTATGAACACATTCTAAAGCTGACTAAAAAGAGGAATAAAAAAATAAAAAAATCATCTTTTGGAAATTGATCTTAATGACTTAATTAAAAAAGTTGGAAAATCCAACCTTTAAGGACACCAATTTTCTTTTCTTTTTTATTCCTCTTTTTAGTCAACTTTAGCATGGGATCATAAGCTTATGAGCACCACTGTATACTGTGCTGAACATCCAGGCTATGTGAGACACAAAGGCTAACTTAAACACTAAAGACTTTATGCATCCCTGCCCATTTTAAGTGGAACTGAAGTATTTGTACTATACATGGATACATTGCATATACCTGTGCATCACATAGACAACAATACTGTACAAAGCCAACAAACACATTGGTCTGTTTGCCTTCAGGGACTCCTCTCAACAGCAGCTGCAAGAAGCAACAGGAGCCAAAAGACCCAGAACACTTTGAGAGAAGAGGAGAAGCAGAGGCTGTCTGAAGAGGTCTGCAACACCATCCTGGATCACACCAAGAAAGGTTATCTTTCTCTGGCCACCTGTGAGTGCTACCTTACTGCAAGCAGACATGTTTGAAAGGTACTGCCATTCAAAAAATAAAAAAAATCTGTTCATGTTCATTTTTACAAATCTATACAATTGGCCAGAATATGGTTGTTCATATTTACAAATCTATACAATTGGCCAGAATATGGTTGTTCATTTTTACAAAGCCATACATATTGTTTATGCAGTGTTGAGGAATGTGAAAGAACACCCTTGATTATTTTTACTGTGATAACTTATTTTGCTTTTGTAAGCCAACACTTTGAGATCAGTCAATAAATGCTTCTGGTATTGACTTATATGCTGCCCCTGTCTTCATGTTGTTGCTGGACATATCTTTTTAAAAATGTGTGTAGGTCACCTAAATCATCAGAAAAATTGCCCCTCCTGAGAATTTTTTCAGGAGCCGCCACTGACAAGATCCTCCCCGTGTAGTTCTGGGCTGATTCCTCACCGTTCTCATGATCATTGCAACTCCACGAGGTGAGATCTTGCATGGAGCCGCAGGCCGAGGGAGATTGACAGGTCTTTTGTGTTTCTTCCATTTGCGAATAATCGCACCAACTGTTGTCCACCTTCTCACCAAGCTGCTTGGCGATGGTCTTGTAGCCCATTCCAGCCTTGTGTAGGGTCTGCAGTCTTGTCCCTGACATCCTTAGAGAGCTATTTGGTCTTGGCCATGGTGGAGAGTTTGGAATCTGATTGATTGGTTGGTTCTATGGAGAGGTGTCTTTTATACAGGTAACAAACTGAGATTAGGAGGCACTCCCTTTAAGAGTGTGCTCCTAATCTCAGCTCGTTACCTGTATAAAAGACACCTGGGGAGCCAGAAATCTTTCTGATTGAGAGGGGGTCAAATACTTATTTCCCTCATTAAAATGCAAATCAATGTATAAAAGTTTTGTTGTTATTCTGTCTCTCACTGTTCAAATAAACCTACCATTAAATTATAGATCATGATATGATCATTTCTTTGTCAGTGGCAAACGTACAAAATCAGCAGGGGATCAAATACTTTTTTCCCTCACTGTAGATGTCTGTAAAACATCAGTATAATAAATATAAATATAATATTCTCCCTTTATTATCTGTTGGTTTGTTATGTTGTCATTTAATGCTATGTTGCAGTATGTGTTGTCATTTAATGCTATGTTACAGTATGTGGGTCATGTCATGCTATGTTTGCAGTATGTGATGTCATGTCATGCTATGTTACAGTGTCTGATGTCATGTCATGCTATGTTACAGTATGTGATGTCATGTCATGCTATGTTACAGTAGTGATGTGTCATGTCATGTCATGCTGTCATGTCATACAGTATGTGTCATGTCATGTCATGCTATGTTACAGTATGTGATGTCATGTCATGCTATGTTACAGTATGTGATGTCATGTCATGTCATGCTATGTTACAGTATGTGATGTCATGTCATGCTATGTGTCATGTCAGTATGTGTATGTGATGTCATGTCATGCTATGTTACAGTATGTGATGTCATGTCATGCTATGTTACAGTATGTCATGCTATGTCATGTGATGTCATGTCATGCTATGTTACAGTATGTGATGTCATGTCATTTTATGTTGCAGTATGTGATGTCATGTCATGCTATGTTACAGTATGTGATGTCATGTCATGCATGTCATGTGATTGTCATGTCATGCTATGTTTACAGTTACATGTCATGCTATGTTACAGTGATGTCATGTCATGCTATGTTACACAGTATTGTGATACATGCTATGTTGAGTATGTGATGTCATGTCATGCTGTTACAGTATGTGATGTCATGTCATGTCATGCTATGTTACAGTATGTGATGTCATGTCATGCTATGTCATGTCATGCTGTTACGTTATGTGATGTCATGTCATGCTGTTACAGTATGTGATGTCATGTCATGCAGTATGTGTCATGTCATGTATGTATGTCATGTCATGCTATGTTACAGTATGTGATGTCATGTCATGCTATGTTACAGTATGTGTCATGTCATGTCATGTCATGCTATGTTACAGTATGTGATGTCATGTCATGCTATGTTACAGTATGTGATGTCATGTCATGTTGCTATGTTGTCATGTCAGAGTATGTGCAGTATGTCATGTCATGTCATGCTATGTTACAGTATGTGATGTCATGTCATGCTATGTTACAGTATGTGATGTCATGTCATTCTATGTTACAGTATGTGATGTCATGTCATGCTATGTTGCAGTATGTGTCATGTCATGCTATGTTGCAGTATGTGATGTCAGGTCATGTATGTTGCAGTATGTGATGTCATGCTATGTTACAGTATGTGATGTCATCAATGCTATGTTACAGTATGTGATGTCATGTCATGCTGTTACAGTATGTGATGTCATGTCATGCTGTTACAGTATGTGATGTCATGTCATGCTATGTTACAGTATGTGATGTCATGTCATGCTATGTTTAAGTATGTGATGTCATGTCATGCTATGTTACAGTATGTGATGTCATGTCATGCTATGTTACAGTATGTGATGTCATGTCATGCTATGTTACAGTATGTGATGTCATGTCATGCTATGTTACAGTATGTGATGTCATGTCATGCTATGTTACAGTATGTGATGTCATGCTATGTTACAGTATGTGATATCATGTCATGTCATGCTAGTATGTTATGTCAGTGTCTGATGTTACAGTGTCATGTCATGCTATGTTACAGTATGTGATGTCATGTCATGTCATGTTATGTTGATGTCACAGTATGTCCAGTATGTCATGTCATGCTATGTTTACAGTATGTGATGTCATGTCATGCTCATGTATGTACAGTATGTGATGTCATGTCATGTCATGCTGTCATGTCATGCTATGTTACAGTATGTGATGTATGTTACATGTCATGTCATCATGCTATGTTACAGTATGTCATGTCATGTCATGTCATGCTATGTTACAGTATGTGATGTCATGTCATGTCATGCTATGTTACAGTACAGTATGTGATGTCATGTCATGTCATGCTATGTTACAGTATGTGATGTCATGTCATGTCATGTCATGCTATGTTACAGTATGTGATGTCATGTCATGTCATGCTATGTTACAGTATGTCATGTCATGTCAGTGATCATGTCATGTCTATGTTACAGTATGTGATATGATGTCATGTCATGTCATGCTATGTTACAGTATGTGATGTCATGTCATGTCATGCTATGTTACAGTATGTGATGTCATGTCATGTCATGCTATGTTACAGTATGTGATGTCATGTCATGTCATGGAACATGATATTGTCTAACTTTATCTAATGGTGTGTTATGTCATGCTATGTGATGTTCTCTCACCTCCAGGGCGTTACAGATGGACTGGACAGCACTGACTGAGGAGCTGTGGGACGGGCCAAACACTGCAGCTACGCCCAGAGCCAACTGGTCACACACTGGGGAGAGGAGAGGGGGAGGAGGAGGGAGAGGGGAGGAGGAGGAGGAGAGGAGAGGCGAGGGGGGTGAGGGGAGGAGGGGGGAGGAGGAGGAGGGGGGTGAGAGGAGAGGGGGGAGAGAGGGGAGGAGAGGAGAGGAGGATGAGGGGAGGGGGAGGAGGGGAGAGGGGGTGAGGGGAGGAGAGGGGGAGGAGGGAGGAGAGGAGAGGAGGAGGAGGGGGAGGGGGAGGAGAGGGGCGACGGGGTGAGGGGAGGAGAGGGGGAGAGGAGGGAGGAGAGGGAGGAGGAGAGGAGGGGAGGGGGAGGAGACGGGGTGAGGGGAGGAGAGGGGGAGGAGGAGGGAGAGGAGAGGGGGGTGAGGGGAGGGGGAGGGGCGAGGGGGAGAGAGGGGCGAGGAGGGGAGAGGAAGGCGAGGGGAGGAGGAGGGGAGGAGAGGGAGGGGAGGGGGAGGGGCGAGGGGGGGAGGGGGAGGAGGAGCGGGAAGGAGGGGAGGAGAGGGGAGGAGGGGGGGAGGAGAGGGGGAGAGGAGGAGGAGGAGGGGGGTGAGGAGGGAGGAGAGGGGATGAGGAGGGAGGAGAGGCGAGGGGGGGTGGAAGGGAGGAGAGGGGGAGGGAGCGAGGGGGGTGATGGGGAGAGGGGCGACGGGGGGGAGGGGAGGAGAAGGGGGGAGGGGGGAGGGAGGAGGAGGGGTTTGAGGGAGGAGAGGGGAGGAGAGGTGAGGGGGGTTGAGGGGAGTAGTCAAAGCATCGATATAAAGACAAAGCAGTGGTCATTTAGAATTGACAATATTAATTTGCTGTAAAACTATTCCATCACCCCCGGTGTTACCTCTCCTGGAGGCCTCAAAGCTGTCGAAGAGGTTGATTCTCTGGATGTCGTAGGTCAGGGTGGTGTTGGGCATTAAGGTCCGGTTCCTGTTGATGTTGCTCACTGCAAACTTAAAGGCCAACTCCTCTACACTCACCAACTCACTCTCACGAGTCTCAAAGATACCACCTGGAGGGAGGGAATGAACGAGAATGGGAGAGAGGGGGAGAGGGAGGTAGAGGGAGAGAGAGGGGGGAGAGGGAGGTAGAGGAAGAGAGAGAGGGAGAGAGGGAGTGGGGAGAGGGAGAGAGGAGGGGAGAGAGAGGGAGAGAGAGAGAGAGAGAGAGAGAGAGAGAGAGAGAGAGAGAGAGAGAGAGAGAGAGAGGGAGAGAGTGGGAGAGAGAGAGCGGGAGAGAGAGCGGGAGAGAGAGCGGGGAGAGGGAGAGAGAGAGAGAGAGAGGTAGAGGGAGGTAGAGGGAGGTAGAGGGAGAGAGAGGGTGAGAGGGAGAGAGAGCGGGGAGAGGGAGGTAGAGGGAGAGAGCGCAGGGGAGAAGGAGGTAGAGGGAGAGAGGGGAGAGCGAGGAGAGCAGTGGGGAGAGGGAGAGGGAGGGTAGAGAGGGGGAGAGAGAGAGAGAGAGAGAGAGAGAGAGAGAGAGAGAGGGTGAGAGGGAGAGAGAGCGGGGGAGAAGGAGGTAGAGGGAGAGAGGGGAGAGCGAGGGAGAGAGAGTGGGGAGAGGGAGAGAGAGTGGGGAGAGAGAGAGGGGAGAGAGAGAGAGAGAGAGAGAGAGAGAGAGAGAGAGAGAGAGAGAGAGGAGAGAGAGAGGAGAGACGAGAGAGAGAGAGAGAGAGAGAGAGGAGAGAGAGGAGAGAGAGAGAGAGAGAGAGAGAGAGAGAGAGAGAGAGAGAGAGAGAGAGAGAGAGAGGAGAGAGGGGGAGGCAGGATGAGAAAGGGGGAGAGTGAGATAGTGAGGATATGAACCTTAGTTCACCCGTAATAAATACATACAAACAAAACCATCATTTGAGTTCGAGATAATAAAATAAAAACATAACAGGGAAGAAGAAAGAAGCAGATAAAGAGAGAAAAATGAACTGATGAGAAGGGATGAAAAAATTAGCGGGGGATGGAGAAAGTCAATTATGCAACCAAGCCAGAAAGCAATTATTGACTTCTTTGTATCTGTTAGAAACGAAACATGCAGTAATGCTTTATGTCAAATGTATGTCCCAAAATTGTTCCCCATAGTGCACTACAAGCCCTAAAAGTAGGGAATAGGGTGGTTTATGGGATGTAGACATGGTTTATTTAAACTGATGGTTTCTGTAAAATGCATGGCTTTGTGCAATGGGTGATTATTTTTCAATGTTATTATGAATTATTAGATTCAACAACAAGCATGACCCAGTCACAGGAGAAAAAGCACATTGAGAATGGAATGATTTCACTACTTTACCTCCAATACATTACTTCGAGCATACCAAACAACCATGATTAAATGCAGTGCAACATTATCCTATCATGTTCAAGACTGATCCACCTTCTCTTAGTAATTTATTTAATTAGAATGTGAAACAGCAGAGAGCATGCACGCACACTACTCCCTACATAGTGCACTACTTTACTTTGACCAGGGCCCCTATGGAGGGGAGAGGGGGAAGGGAGGGAGGGAGAGGGAGGATGGGGAGGGGGAGAGGGGGAGGAGGGAGAGGGGGAGGGAGATGGAGGGAGAGGGGGAAGGGAGGGAGAGGGGAGGGAGAGGGAGGGAGAGAGGGGAGGGAGGGAGGAGGGGGAGAGGGAGAGGGGGTAGGGAGTAGGGAGATGGAGGGAGGGGGGGGGAGGGAGGGAGAGGAGGGAGGGGATGGAGGGAGGAGATGGAGGGGGAGGGGAGGGAGGGAGAGGGGGAGGGGGAGGGAGGGAGAGGAGGGAGGGAGAGGAGGGGAGATGGAGGGAGGGGGGAGGGAGGAGGGAGAGGGGGAGAGGTGGGTGGAGGGACGGCGATGGAGGGAGAGGGGGGAGGGGGAGGGAGAGAGGGGGGAGGGGGAGGGAGGGAGGAGGGAGGGGAAGGAGGGGAGGGAGAGGGGATGGAGGGAGAGGGGGAGAGGGGGATGGGGAGGGGGAGATGAGGGAGGGGAGGGAGGGAGAGGAGAGGGGGAGGGAGGGAGGGAGAGGGAGGGAGGGATGGGAGGGAGGGAGGGAGAGAGGGGAGGGAGAGGAGAGGTGGGAGGAGGGAGGGAGGGGGGAGATGGAGGGAGGGAGAGGGGAGAGTGGGTGGGAGGGAGCTAGATGGAGAGGGGGAGAGGGAGGGAGGAGGGAGAGGGGGAGGGAGGGAGGGGATGAGGGATATTTGAGGAGATGAGGGAGAGTTTGGAGGGAGATACGGGATGGAGAGAGAGGGAGGAGAGAGGGAGAGGGGAGGGGATGGAGTGGGAGAGGGGAGAGGAGATGGAGGGAGGATGGAGAGGGATGGAGGGGAGAGTGAGGGGAAGGAGGGAGAGGATGGAGGAGGGATGAGGGAGAGATGGAGGGAGGGAGAGGGGGAGGGAGGGAGATGGAGGGAGGGATGAGGGATGAGGGAGAGATGGAGGAGGAGATGGAGATGGAGGAGCTAGGAGAGATGGAGTGAGAGATGGAGGGAGGGAGGAATGAGGGAGAGAGAGAGAGGGGGAGGGGGGAGGGAGGGGGAGAGATGGAGGCATGGAGAGATGGAGGCATGGAGAGTGGAGGCATGGAGGTAAGGAGAGAGGAATGGAGGGATGGATGGGGTGGAATAGCGAGATTTAGTGGTAGGCAGGGGTGGGCCAGAGAGATAAAGACAGAGAGAGAGATTAAGAGAAAATAGCTGAGCTCAAGCCAAGCCACCCTGTAGACATGTTCAATATGAGGGAAAGACAGAGTGTGTTTCACAACCACCTCATGCTGATTCAGTGTCTACAGCCAGTAGGACTGCTGCAGCTTCACTCAGATGGAAAATATTACACTGAACTAAAATATAAAAACGCAACATGCAACAATTTCAAATATTTTACTGAGTTACAGTTCATTTAAGGAAATCAGCCAATTTAAATGAATTAATTAGGCCCTAATCTATGGATTTCACATGTCTGGGAATACAGATACGCATCTGTGGTCACAGATACACTATGGGGTGTTTCTCATACTACCGTGATCCACACTCTCATGCTCCAAGTGCATTCTCCGAGGACGTTCTCTGGAGGACATTCTTGTGAGGACGAGAGTGTGGAGAACGCATAAAACATTTCATGTAAGAAGCACTCGCAATCCGTCTACCGCACTCCCTCTACTGCATTACCTCTACTGCATTACTCTGCCTCTACTGCATTACCTCTACTGCACTCCCTCTACTGCATTACCTCTACTGCACTCCCTCTACTGCATTTCCCTCTACTGCACTCCCTCTACTGCATTCCCTCTACTGCACTCCCTCTACTGCACTCCCTCTACTGCATTACCTCTACTGCACTCCCTCTACTGCACTCCCTCTACTGCATTACCTCTACTGCACTCCCCTCTACTGCACTCCCTCTACTGCACTCCCTCTACTGCACTCCCCCTACTGCACCTCCCCCTACTGCACTCCCTCTACTGCACTCCCTCTACTGCATTACCTCTACTGCATTACCTCTACTGCACTCCCTCTACTGCATTACCTCTACTGCACTACCTCTACTGCACTCCCTCTACTGCATTACCTCTACTGCACTCCCTCTACTGCATTACCTCTACTGCATTACCTCTACTGCACTCCCTCTACTGCACTCCCTCTACTGCACTCCCTCTACTGCACTCCCTCTACTGCATTACCTCTACTGCACTCCCTCTACTGCACTCCCCCCTACTGCACTCCCCCTACTGCACTCCCTCTACTGCACTCCCCCTACTGCACTCCCCCTACTGCACTCCCTCTACTGCACTCCCTCTACTGCACTCCCTCTACTGCATTACCTCTACTGCACTCCCCCTACTGCACTCCCTCTACTGCATAACCTCTACTGCACTCCCCCTACTGCACTCCCCTACTGCACTCCCTCTACTGCACTCCCTCTACTGCACTCCCCCCTACTGCACTCCCCCTACTGCATTACCTCTACTGCATTACCTCTACTGCACTCCCTCTACTGCATTACCCATACTGCATTACCTATACTGCATTACCTCTACTGCACTCCCTCTACTGCATTCCCTCTACTGCACTCCCCCTACTGCATTACTCTACTGCATTTACCTCTACTGCACTCCCTCTACTGCACTCCCTCTACTGCACTCCCTCTACTGCACTCCCTCTACTGCACTCCCTCTACTGCATTACCTCTACTGCACTCCCTCTACTGCATTACCTCTACTGCATTACCTCTACTGCACTCCCTCTACTGCACTCCCTCTACTGCACTCCCCCTCTACTGCACTCCCTCTACTGCACTCCCTCTACTGCATACCTCTACTGCATTACCTCTACTGCATTACCTCTACTGCATTACCTCTACTGCACTCCCTCTACTGCATTACCTCTACTGCATTACCTCTACTGCACTTCCCTCTACTGCACTCCCTCTACTGCACTCCCTCTACTGCACTCCCCCTACTACCTCTACTGCACTCCCTCTACTGCATTACCTCTACTGCATCCCTCTACTGCACTCCCTCTACTGCACTCCCCCTACTGCACTCCCTCTACTGCACTCCCTCTACTGCACCCCCTACTGCACACCCTCTACTGCATCACCTCTACTGCATTACCTCTACTGCATTACCTCTACTGCATTACCTCTACTGCACTCCCTCTACTGCACTCCCTCTACTGCACTCCCTCTACTGCCTCCCTCTACTGCACTCCCCCTACTGCACACCCTCTACTGCATCACCTCTACTGCATTCCCTCTACTGCATTACCTCTACTGCATTACCCTCTACTGCACTCCCCTCTACTGCACTCCCTCTACTGCACTCCCTCTACTGCACTCCCCCTACTGCACTCCCTCTACTGCACTCCCTCTACTGCACTCCCTCTACTGCACTCCCCCTACTGCACTCCCCCCTACTGCACTCCCTCTACTGCACTCCCTCTACTGCACTCCCTCTACTGCACTTCCCCTACTGCACTCCCTCTACTGCATTACTCTACTGCACTCCCTCTACTGCATTACCTCTACTGCACTCCCTCTACTGCACTCCCTCTACTGCACTCCCTCTACTGCACTCCCTCTACTGCACTCCCTCTACTGCACTCCCCCTACTGCATTACCTACTGCACTCCCTCTACTGCACTACTCTACTGCACTCCCTCTACTGCACTCCCCTCTACTGCATTCCCTCTACTGCACTCCCTCTACTGCACTCCCCTACTGCACTCCCTCTACTGCACTCCCTCTACTGCACTCCCTCTACTGCACTCCCTCTACTGCATTCCCTCTACTGCACTCCCTCTACTGCATTACCTCTACTGCACTCCCTCTACTGCATAACCTCTACTGCACTCCCTCCTACTGCACTCCCTCTACTGCACTCCCTCTACTGCACTCCCTCTACTGCACTCCCTCTACTGCACTCCCTACTACTGCAACCTATCTGCATTACCTCTACTGCACTCCCTCTACTGCACTTACCTCTACTGCATTACCTCTACTGCACTCCCTCTACTGCACTCCCCCCTCTACTGCACTCCCTCTACTGCATTACCTCTACTGCACTCCTCTACTGCACTCCCTCTACTGCACTCCCTCTACTGCACTACCTCTACTGCACTCCCTCTACTGCACTCCCTCTACTGCACTCCCTCTACTGCACTCCCTCTACTGCACTCCCTCTACTGCACTCCCTCTACTGCACTCCCTCTACTGCACTCCCTCTACTGCACTCCCTCTACTGCATCACCTCTACTGCACTCCCTCTACTGCACTCCCTCTACTGCATTACCTCTACTGCACTCCCTCTACTGCCTTACCTCATGCTGCACCTCCCCATTCACTGAACCCTCTTCCAGCCAGGACAACGGCAACAATAGAGACGAAACAAGATATACACGAAGCAAACGTTTTACTTCACAACTATCAGCTAGCTATATGTGAATCATAATAATGTAGCTAACCAGATAGTATAACAGACAAAGATTTACCTAAAACCAATGTTATCCAAGGTAGATTCTTCGCGGGTAGTTAGCTAACAATTATTTGTGGCTAGCTAACAGTAGAAGCTAGCCTGTTAGCTCTATTGACCTACGCACACTACAGTGGGTATTGTAGGCAGGTAAACCTACCAGAATGAACACAGCATGTATTTGTTAACGTATCAAGATAAAATATTGTAGTCAGGCAACACATGAGATGTGAAAGGGCAACATTTCATTCCGAAGTCGGACTAAATATTTTCTCTCGCTTCAGCTCAAATATTCGCTGCCATAGATTTCAAGAAAATGTGCGTCATTTTTACTGGTTGTGTCATATTTATTTGCATTATTTTCCTTTGAAGCTTGCGTCGATGCATGCTTAAAAAATATGTACAAAAACGGAGTACGCATTCAAGAAGTGCCCTCCAATGCTCCGTTTCGCATACTTTGATTTGGACTCATACTCCGACACTCCAGTGCTCCAATTTGCCCCGGAGCATGGTAGTATGCGTTTTGAGAAATAACACCCTATATATACACAAAAGTATGTGGACAGCCCCTTCAAATTAGTGGATTCGGCCATTTCAGCCAACACCCGTTGCTGACAGGTGTATAAAATCGAGCACACAGCCATGCAATCTCCATAGACAAACACTGGCAGTAGAATGGCCTACTGATGAGCTCCCTTTCAACGTGGCACCATTATAGGTAGTGCGTAAAAATCGTCTGTCCTCTGTTGCAACACTCACTACCGAGTTCCAAACTTCCCCTGGAAGCAACGTTGGCAGAATAATTGTTTGTTGGGAGCTTCATAAAATGGGATCTATTGGCGAGCAACCGCACACAAGCCTAAGATCACCATGCGCAATGCAAAGAGTCGGCTGGAGTGGTGTACAGCTCACTGTCATTGGACTCTGGAGCAGTGGAAATGCGTTCACTGGAGTGACGAATTTGAGTTTGGCGGATGCCAGGGGAATGCTACCTGCCAAAAACATACTGCCAACTGTTTGGTGGAGGAGGAATAATGGTCTGGGGCTGTTTTTCATGGTTCGGGCTAGGCCCCTTAGTTCCAGTGAAGGGAAATCTTAACGCTACAGCATAAATGACATTCTAGATGATTCTGTGCTTCCAACTTTGTGGCAACAGTTTTGGGGAAGGCCCTTTCCTGTTTCAGCATGACAATGCCCCCGTGCACAAAGCGACGTCCATACAGTGAGCCAGTCCAACATCAGTACCTGACCTCACTAATGCTCTTCTGGCTGAATGGAAGCATGTCCCGCAGCAATGTTCCAACATCTAGTGGAAAGCCTTCCCAGAAGAGTGGAGGCTGTTATAGCAGCAAAGGGGGTACCAACTCCATATTAATGCCCATGATTTTGGAATGAGATGTTCGACAAGCAGGTGTTCACATACTTTTGGTCATGTAGTGTACCTTTAAAAAAAAGGTAGGGGTGTGGATCAGAAAACCAGTCAGTATCTGTTGGTTGTGGCTTGTGGAATGTTGTCCCACTCCTCTTCAGTGGCTGTGCGAAGTTGCTGGATATTGGCGGGAACTGGAACACGCTGTCGTACACGTCATTCCAGAGCATCCCAAACATGCTCAATGGGTGACATGACATGTCTTGTGAGTATGCAGGCTATGGAAGAACTGGGACATTTTCAGCTTCCAGGAATTGTGTACAGATCCTTGCGACATTAACAGGGCCGTGCATTAACATGAGGTGATGGCGGCGGATGAATGGCACGACAATGGGCCTCAGAATCTCGTTACGGTATCTATGTGCGTTCAAATTGCCATCGCTAAAATGCAATTGTCTATAGCTTATGCCCATACCATAACCCCACCACCATCATGGGGCACTCTGTTCACAACGTTGACATCAGCAAACCGCTCTCCCACACAACGCCATACACGCTGTCTCATCTGCCCTGGAACAGTTGAAATCGAGATTAATCCGTGAAGAGCACACTTCTCCAGTGTGCCAGTGGCCATCAAAGGTGAGCATTTTCCCACTGAAGTCGGTTACGACGTCGAACTGCAGTCAGGTCAAGACCCTGGTGAGGACGACGAGCACGCAGATGAGCTTCCCTGTGACGGTTTCTGACAGTTTGTGCAGAAATTCTTCGGTTGTGCAAACCCACAGTTTCATCAGCTGTCCGGGTGGCTGGTCTCAAGACGATCCTGCAGGTTTAAGAAGCCGGATGAAGCCGGATCCTGGGCTGGTGTGGTTACACGTGGTCTGCGGTTGTGAGGTCAGTTGTAGGCGTACTGCCAAATTCTTTAAAACGACATTGGAGGCGACTCATGGTAGAGAAATTAACATTCCTGCAGTCAGAATGCCAATGGCGCGCTCCTTCAAATCTTGAGACATCTGTGGCATTGTGTTCTGTGATAAAACTGCACATGTTAGTGGCCTTTTATTGTCCCCAGCACAAGGTGCACCTGTGTAATGATCATGCTGTATAATCAGCTTCTTGATATGTCTCACCGTTCAAGTTGATGGATTATCTTGGCAAAGGAGAAATGCTCACTAACAGGGATGTACAAATATTTGTGCACAAAATGTGAGAGAAATAAGGCATATGGAAAAATTCGGGGATCTTTTATTTCAGCTCATGAAACCAACACTTTACCTGTTGCGTTTATATTTTTGTTCAGTGTAGTTGATGCTGCACTCAAGAGAGGGGGAGCGAGAGAGAGAGAGATAGAGGGGGAGCGAGAGAGAGAGATAGAGAGAGAGGGGGAGCGAGAGAGAGAGAGATAGAGAGAGAGGGGGAGCGAGAGAGAAAGAGATAGAAACTCTGTCCTCGGGACCTCAAGGGGTGTACGTTTTGCCTTAGCACTACACAGCTGATTCAAATCATCAAAGCTTGATGATTAGTTGATTATTTGAATCAGCTGTGTAGCGCTAGGGGGAAAAACACCCCTTGAGGTCCAGAGGACAGAGTTTTGGATACGCTGCTATCTTTCTATCTATGTTATGATGATATATGATATTACTTTTCCCACATTTTGTTGTGTTACAAAGTGGGATTAAAATGGATTGAATTGTCATTTTTTTGTCAACAATCTACACAAAATACTCTAATGTCAAAGTCGAAGAAGAATTATATTTTAAAAAAAACATATATTAGTGTTTTATTTTCATTTATATATATCTTGATAAGTATTCAACCCCCTGAGTCAATGCATGTTATAATCACCATTGGCAGCAATTATCCCTGCACTGTAAAATCTAACAGTATATCTTGCTAAACGAATTAAGTACAATTTACTCAGATTACTAAAA
Source organism: Coregonus suidteri (assembly GCA_036851935.1). Lineage (NCBI taxonomy): Eukaryota > Metazoa > Chordata > Actinopteri > Salmoniformes > Salmonidae > Coregonus > Coregonus suidteri. Next base: position 46,697,384 of record CM072239.1, on the reverse strand, counting down.
GTTCAACTTACTCACTTTCACTCAGTAGTTATTACTCAATTATTAATCATTGTAGATTGTACTCAATCAGACCAAGTGTAATTTGATAGAACAAATTAGTGCGTACAATTTGTGTAATACTGTAGTTTGACCTTGATTACATCTGACCTCATCTACAGACACTCCCCAAAGGCATGTTTCAGGTTCTGAAATTATTTCCAGCATCTCCGCAATTCATCAAATTGAAAGCTTTTATCAAATATTGCTCGACAACAGTGGATGTTCAATTTGTATGAATGTGTTCATGTGTGTTAAACTGTCGAATTTGGAAGCATCGTCTCTAAAGCTAGCAATCATGCAGGCAAGCCATGGCTAACATTACGTCATAACAGTTTAAAACATAGACAGAAGGGTTAGTTATACATATTTATGGTTTAAATCAAGTTAAGCTACGGCCGTTATCAGTAAGGTTTTGAAATGAATAATTCTCCTAACCTGCTACGAAAAATTACTTCCGGTCATAGCAGTATTCCTCCTAGTCAAAAACAGTTGTACAGGGGAGAATCTCAATTGCATTTCCTTGATTCCTGAACTTCCTGTCTCCTAATTCTCAAAACCCATTGGACGAGAAGGTAAGAGGCCCTCCCTCATGTACTGGCCTCTATCATCACATCAAGACACTCTGGACCGAGTTATACTTCAAATTGCAAAGCATTTTTTTTACACATATGACATGCTTTAATATATTAGTTATACTGAATTCAATTATGATACTGTGTTGCAGAACTTGTGATAATACTCAAGCTCAGTTAAGTTTGATAGGGAGCGGCAGTGAACAGCAATCTTCAAGTTTCCACAGATTTTCAGTGGGATTCATGCCTGAACTTTGGCTGGGCCACTCAAGGACTTTCACATTCTTGTTCTGAAGCCATTCCAGCGTTTTGACATTTCTTCACCAGTGACATACTATTGACGTACCAGGTTAGATTAGTAAGCCTATAGTCATACAATTAATTTCTGATTATTTATCCTTCTAGGAACTGCATGATGTCCACAGGGCATACCTCTGCGCTCTTCCTGTGTTGCTGCATGAGGAAGTATTTTAAAACATGCAAGGTAGGTTTCCTGTCATTCTGGTTACTGTTGATTATTGTGTCCATTCCCAATGAACCCACCCCTAACCCCTATACACATGCGGTGATCTGAGAGGATTAGATGGGTGACTATGGAGTTCACTTTATCTAACCAATATTGGGGATAGCTTAGTGAGATCTGACCTGCCCCCCCCCCCCCCCCCCCCCCCCCCCCCCCCCCCCCCCCCCCCCCCCCCCCCCCCCCCCCCCCCCCCCCCCGAGTCCACTCAGACACTCTTGACACCTATTCCAAATGGGAACTACAAATGCGGCTCATGCGCACAGTGCAACAAGCGCTACAAAAAACATCCTTCTTCAGGCACCCACATACAGGTCGGAAAATCCCTGTTAGGGGGTGTCATCTCGTGCAAGACAAAGGGAGTAATCTATCTCATCACCTGTACACGTGGGAAAGCCTACGTAGGACAAACGAAAAGACAATTCAAACAACGCACAGCTGAACACCGCAGCTCAATCAGGTGTAAGGACACTGACTAGCCAGTAGCAGCTCACTTTGTTGAAGCTAACCGTCTTATCTCCTCCCTCAAATACACAGGCATTGAGCATGTTACTCTACCAAGGAGTGGAGGTATCATGGAGATCCTACTACTACAGAGGGAGGTCTACTGGATCTCCTGTCTAAAAACACTGACCCCTAGTGGTCTGAACATTGACCCCTACTGGTCTGAACATTGACCCCTAGTGGTCTGAACATTGACCCCTAGTGGTCTGAACACTGGTCCTAGTGAAACATTGACCCCTAGTGGTCTGAACATTGACCCCTAGTGTCTGAACATGAATATTGACCCCTAGTGGTCTGAACATTGACCCCTAGTGGTCTGAATATTGACCCCTAGTGGTCTGAACATTGACCCCTACTGGTCTGAACATTGACCCCTAGTGGTCTGAACATTGACCCCTAGTGGTCTGAACATTGACCCCTAGTGGTCTGAACATTGACCCCTAGTGGTCTGAACATTGACCCCTAGTGGTCTGAACATTGACCCCCTAGTGGTCTGAACATTGACCCCTAGTGGTCTGAACACACTGACCCCTAGTGGTCTGAACACTGACCCCTAGTGGTCTGAACACTGACCCCTAGTGGTCTGAACATTGACCCCTAGTGGTCTGAACATTGACCCCTAGTGGTCTGAACACTGACCCCTAGTGGTCTGAACATTGACCCCTAGTGGTCTGAACATTGACCCCTAGTGGTCTGAACATTGACCCCTAGTGGTCTGAACACTTGACCCCTAGTGGTCTGAACATTGACCCCCTAGTGGTCTGAACATTGACCCCTAGTGGTCTGAACATTGACCCCTAGTGGTCCCCTGAACACTGACCCCTAGTGGTCTAGTGAACAACACCCCTAGTGGTCTAAATATTGACCCCTAGTGGTCTAAATATTGACTTTGATCTCAGACCCTGCTTATGAACAATTATATTTTCTATGAACAAGTCTTATAAATGAATATATTCTTTCTACAGCTTATCCACGTACACCCAATATCCACGTACACCCCTGTTGATGATGCTTATTATGCATTGTGGTTGAACCAAAATATTACGTGTAACAAAAACGTAATGAAATTGGAAACAATTAAATATATATGTGAAATGAAATTAAACAATTATGTATGTTGATGCTAATCTTATGTTAATGATAACAGCAGCCTAATATATTCAATATGCTGTAAACTATTGTCTTTTAACAGTTTCACTCAATGAATTCTTAATTAGCCTAATAATTATGACACACCCCTCACTTTTGTCATTGGTTGCACTAATTGCACTGTTTTGTCTACATAACCTGGTTCAAGCATTCATGACATCACCCTGAAGTGAATACCGAAACGTTGGTGGTTTACCCAATAAATGACTGGGAGGTTATACAAAGACTCTCTTTAGTTTTTATAGCTTAATGTAACTAACCATCGGTCAGGGTGGATATATTGCTATATAATGTGTGTCTGTCTAGTGTTCTCATCTTAAGTGCATTTGTGTGTTTCTGACGAGCCAGAGCTTGGTGACGCACCGGTAGCCCTACTTCCAAATCGTCAGTGACAACGCCGAAAATCAAGTCCACTACAATCCCGTTCAAGATCTCCGTTGTCCTGCAGAGTGAAGTTGTGTTGACCGACCTCCCCAGACCGACCTCCCCAGACCGACCTCCCCAGACCGACCTCCCCAGACCGACCTCCCCAGACCCCTCCCCAGACCGACCTCCCCAGACCGACCTCCCCAGACCGACCTCCCCAGACCGACCTCCCCAGACCGACCTCCCCAGACCGACCTCCCCAGACCGACCTCCCCAGACCGACCTCCCCAGACCGACCTCCCCAGACCGACCTCTCAGACCGACCTCCCCAGACCGACCTCCCCAGACTGCCTGATGCTGGTAATATTCAGTGTGATCTATGCTCTACATCAGTTATCCCAACACTTTTCGAGTTTGTTCAGAAAAATCCTGCTCGGTTTTAGAAGATGGGAAACTGAAGCCAAGGATAAAAGGGTCTGAAGAATGACTTGATGATACATGTGTAAGACATCGACCAAATGACAAACACTGGCTGAAAACACACTTTGTCCTCGTTTCTACATTACAAATGTGGTTTACGGCTTGAGTTTTTCTTTCTCTTCCCACGAGACATTGGGTTGGATTCAGTACTGTTTGTGGTGAGCTGTATCTAGAACACAGAACAAAATATTTTAAAAATTGTCAAGAGTATTTGGTTTGAAGTAGGAACAGAAAATGAAGTCTGTCATAAATGTACAGTTAGCTGACGGTCATATCCAGAGTAACTTTCAAGGGCACGAGATAGATTATTTTTTTCTCACTTAGTCAGCTCAGGGATTTGAACCAACAACCTTTGGTTTACTGGCCCAACGCTCTTAACCGCTAGGCTACGTGCCGCCCTGTGAACGAACGACTACATCTACACTTTTGAGTGTCTACAGGGAGGAGAGCCTAGGGGAGAATCGCAATTGCGGTTTCTTGTCTCCTTGCGCTCCTCATCTTTTTCTCCAAACCCATTGGATGAGAAGGTCAGAGGGGAGGGACCTCTCACCATCTCATCTAGTGGATTTTGAGAAGGAGCCGAGAGGACACAATGAATCAAGGAAATGTAATTGAGATTCTTCCAAAAAAGCTGATTTGGGATTCAGAGTACAGACCATACTTCTTTGCTCGGTAATAACCTGTTCTTTGTCAATGGCAGAACCTCAATTACATTTCCTTCTCGAAACCCATTGGAGGACGTGAGGAATCAAGGAAATGCACATTAGAGGCTGCTGCTGCCTATTGAAATCACTGGCCACTTTAAGAAATGGAACACTAGTCACTTTAATAATGTTTCCATATCTTGCGCTACTCATCTCATATGTATATACTGTATTCTATTCTATAATATTCTACTGTATCTTAGTCCATGCCGCTCTGTCGTTGCTTGTCCATAAATGTATATATTCTTAAATCCCATTCCTTACTAGTTTTGTGTGTATTGGGTATATGTTGTGAAATTGTTAGATACAGTGGGGGAAAAAAGTATTTAGTCAGCCACCAATTGTGCAAGTTCTCCCACTTAAAAAGATGAGGCCTGTAATTTTCATCATATGTACACATCAACTATGACAGACAAAATGAGAAAAAAATGTCCTGAAAATCACATTGTAGGATTTTTAATGAATTTATTTGCAAATTATGGTGGAAAATAAGTATTTGGTCAATAACAAAAGTTTCTCAATACTTTGTTATATACCCTTTGTTGGCAATGACACAGGTCAAACGTTTTCTGTAAGTCTTCACAAGGTTTTCACACACTGTTGCTGGTATTTTGGCCCATTCCTCCATGCAGATCTCCTCTAGAGCAGTGTGTTTTTGGGGCTGTCGCTGGGCAACACGGACTTTCAACTCCCTCCAAAGATTTTCTATGGGGTTGAGATCTGGAGACTGGCTAGGCCACTCCAGGACCTTGAAATGCTTCTTACGAAGCCACTCCTTCGTTGCCCGGGCGGTGTGTTTGGGATCATTGTCATGCTGAAAGACCCAGCCACGTTTCATCTTCAATGCCCTTGCTGATGGAAGGAGGTTTTCACTCAAAATCTCACGATACATGGCCCCATTCATTCTTTCCTTTACACGGATCAGTCGTCCTGGTCCCTTTGCAGAAAAACTGCCCCAAAGCATGATGTTTCCACCCCCATGCTTCACAGTAGGTATGGTGTTCTTTGGATGCAACTCAGCATTCTTTGTCCTCCAAACACAACGAGTTGAGTTTTTACCAAAAAGTTCTATTTTGGTTTCATCTGACCATATGACATTCTCCCAATCCTCTTCTGGATCATCCAAATGCACTCTAGCAAACTTCAGACGGGCCTGGACATGTACTGGCTTAAGCAGGGGGACACGTCTGGCAGTGCAGGACTTGAGTCCCTGGCGGCGTAGTGTGTTACTGATGGTAGGCTTTGTTACTTTGGTCCCAGCTCTCTGCAGGTCATTCACTAGGTCCCCCCGTGTGGTTCTGGGATTTTTGCTCACCGTTCTTGTGATCATTTTGACCCCACGGGGTGAGATCTTGAGTGGAGCCCCAGATCGAGGGAGATTATCAGTGGTCTTGTATGTCTTCCATTTCCTAATAATTGCTCCCACAGTTGATTTCTTCAAACCAAGCTGCTTACCTATTGCAGATTCAGTCTTCCCAGCCTGGTGCAGGTCTACAATTTTGTTTCTGGTGTCCTTTGACAGCTCTTTGGTCTTGGCCATAGTGGAGTTTGGAGTGTGACTGTTTGAGGTTGTGGACAGGTGTCTTTTATACTGATAACAAGTTCAAACAGGTGCCATTAATACAGGTAACGAGTGGAGGACAGAGGAGCCTCTTAAAGAAGAAGTTACAGGTCTGTGAGAGCCAGAAATCTTGCTTGTTTGTAGGTGACCAAATACTTATTTTCCACCATAATTTGCAAATAAATTCATTAAAAATCCTACAATGTGATTTTCTGGATTTTTTCTCCTCAATTTGTCTGTCATAGTTGACGTGTACCTATGATGAAAATTACAGGCCTCTCATCTTTTTAAGTGGGAGAACTTGCACAATTGGTGGCTGACTAAAAACTTTTTTTCCCCACTGTATTACTTGTTAGATATTACTGCACTGCCGGAGCTAGAAGCACAAGCATTTCGATACACCCGCTATAACATCTGCTAAACACGTGTATGTGACAAATACAATTTGATTTTATTTTAAATGCAATTGAGATTCTACCAATGAATTGTCTGTGTTCGTATTTCAGATTCTATGCAGGACTGTGTAGAACAATAGGAGACCATTATCACCATTATCACCAATGTCACCAATGTCACCATGATCACCATTATCACCAATGTCACCATTAGCACCATTATCACCAATGTCACTATTCTCACCAATATCACCATTATCACCAATGTCAATATTATCACCATTATCGCCAATGTCACCATTATCCCCAATGTCACCATTATCCCCATTATCACCATTATCACCAGTGTCACCATGATCACCAATGTCACCACGATCTCCATTATCACCATTACCACCAGTATCACCAATGTCACCATTATCACCATGATCACCAATGTCACCATTATCACCATTATCACCAATGTCACCATTATCACCAATGTCAAATGTCACCATGATCACCATTATCACCATGATCACCATGATCACCATTATCACCATTATATTTTATTCTGCACAGAATCTATTATCTTGATGACAACTGACCTTTTACTGTGGGGGTCAGCTTTACTCTTTAGATCATTTTCATGATTACTGATTCATTGACATAATTACTTTGTTTCAAGCATGTTGTCAATGTTTGTAAAACATGGCCTACCACAGCTGATTTTGGGACTTACATACAGCGCATTCGGAAAGTATTCAGACCCGTTGACTTCTTCCACATTTTGTTACGTTACAGCCTTATTCTAAAATTGATTAAATAGTCCCCCCCCCCCCCCCCCCCCCCCATAATCAATCTACACCCAATACCCCATTATGACATTGCAAAAACAGGTTTTTAGAAATTGTTGCTAATTTATTAAAAATAAAAACTGAAATATGACATTTACATATGTTTTCAGACCCTTTACTCCGAATTTTGTTGAAGCACCTTTGGCAGCGATTACAGCCTCAAGTCTTCTTGGGTATGACACTACAAGCTTGGCACACCTGTATTTGGGGAGTTTCTCCCATTCTTCTATGCAGATCCTCTCAAGCTCTGTCAGTTTAGATGGGGAGTGTCACTGTGCAGCTATTTTCAGGTCTCTCCAGAGATGTTCGATCGGGTTCAAGAGACTTGTCCCGAAGGCACTCCTGTGTTGTCTTGGCTGTGTGCTTAGGGTCGTTGTCCTGTTGGAAGGTGAACCTTTGCCCCAGTCTGAGGTCCTGAGCACTCTGGAGCAGGTTTTCATCAAGGATCTCTCTAATTTGTTCCGTTCATCTTTACCTCGATCCTGACTAGTCTCCAAGACCCTGCCGCTGAAAAACATCCCCACAGCATGATGCTGCCACCACCATGCTTCATCGTAGGGATGGTGCTAGGTTTCCTCCAGTCGTGACACTTGGCATTCAGGCCAAAGAGTTCAATCTTGGTTTCATCAGACCAGAGAATCTTGTTTCTCATGGTCAGAGTCCTTTAGGTGCCTTTTGGCAAACTCCAAGCGAGCTGTCATGTGCCTTTTACTGAGGAGTGGCTTCCGTCTGGCCACTCTACCATAAAGGCCTGATTTGTGGAGTGCTGCAGACATGGTTATCCTTCTGGAAGGTTCTCCCATCTCCACAGAGGAACTCTGGAGCTCTGTTAGAGTGACCATCGGGTTCTTGATCACCTCCCTGACCAAGGCCCTTCTCCACCGATTGCTCAGTTTGGCCGGGCGGCCAGCTCTAGGAAGAGTCTTGGTGGTTCCAAACTTCATCCATTTAAGAATGATGGAGGCCACTGTATTCTTGGGGACCTTCAATGCTGCAGACATTTTTTGATACCCTTCCCCAGATCTGTGCCTCGACACAATCCTGTCTTGGAGCTCTACAGACAATTCCTTCGACCTCATGGCTTGGTTTTTGCTCTGACATGCACGGTCAACTGTGGGACCTTATATAGACAGGTGTGTGCCTTTCCAAATCATGTCCAATCAATTGAATTTACCACAGGTGGACTCCAATCAAGTTGTAGATACATCTCAAGGATGATCAATGGAAACAGGATGCACCTGAGCTCAATTTCGAGTCTCATAGCAAAGGGTCTGAATACTTATGTAAATAAGGTATTTCTGGGTTTTTTATGTTTAATACATTTACAAACATTTCTAAAAACCTGTTTTCGCTTTGACATTATGGGGTATTTTTATTCTGTACAGGCTTCCTTTTTTCCACGCTGTCATTTATGTTAGTATTGTGGAGTAACTACAATGTTGTTGATCCATCCTCCTTTATCTACTATCATAGCCACCTCTTAACGTTTAAAGGGAGTACCAGTACCAGATCAATGTGCAGAGGTACGAGGTATTTGAGATAGATATGTACATGAAGACAGGGTAAAGTGACTAGGCATCAGGATAGATAATAATAAGGTATTTGAGATAGATATGTACATGAAGACAGGGTAAAGTGACTAGGCATCAGGATAGATAATAATAAGGTATTTGAGATAGATATGTACATGAAGGCAGGGTAAAGTGACTAGGCATCAGGATAGATAATAATAAGGTATTTGAGGTAGATATGTACATGAAGGCAGGGTAAAGTGACTAGGCATCAGGATAGATAATAATAAGGTATTTGAGGTAGATATGTACATGAAGACAGGGTAAAGTGACTAGGCATCAGGATAGATAATAATAAGGTATTTGAGGTAGATATGTACATGAAGACAGGGTAAAGTGACTAGGCATCAGGATAGATAATAATAAGGTATTTGAGGTAGATATGTACATGAAGGCAGGGTAAAGTGACTAGGAATCAGGATAGATAATAATAAGGTATTTGAGATAGATATGTACATGAAGGCAGGGTAAAGTGACTAGGAATCAGGATAGATAATAATAAGGTATTTGAGATAGATATGTACATGAAGACAGGGTAAAGTGACTAGGAATCAGGATAGATAATAATAAGGTATTTGAGATAGATATGTACATGAAGACAGGGTAAAGTGACTAGGCATCAGGATAGATAATAATAAGGTATTTGAGATAGATATGTACATGAAGACAGGGTAAAGTGACTAGGAATCAGGATAGATAATAATAAGGTATTTGAGATAGATATGTACATGAAGACAGGGTAAAGTGACTAGGCATCAGGATAGTTAAGAGTAAAATAAAATAAAACACAGTAGCAGCAGGAAATGATGAGTGTAAAGGTGTAAAAATCGGACTGTTCTAGAATGTTCCTTAGTGTTCTAGAATGCTCCCCAATCACTCTGTTGTAGAATGTTCCTAAGACTCTTCTAGAATGTTCGTCAATCACTGTTCTAGAATGTTCATCAATCAGACTGTTCTAGAATTTTCTACTGTAAGACTATTCTAGAATGTTCCAGAATCAGCCGCCATTCAGTCTCAGAGCTGAAAATGCTTATACACTCTAATTCGCTCTCAACAACAGCATACTTCTGAAACTCGGTGACATCTATTAACCCCTCTCTGTCTCTACATTCTCCCAAAAAAGTATCCTAGCCATCTGTGTCTGGGGAGAATCAACCATTTATTCACTGTGAAATGCGTTCAATGACATTGGCACCCGTCCCATTCAATCAATCAACCACCTCTCATTCTGTTTTAATCTACTCATTGGGTGCATCCCAATAATCCCTGAATTGTACACCAACCACTGGATTGGTGGATGCATGGGTTTGAGGGATTTTCCACAATTTCTTAAACCAGTAATTTCCTTTTAAATCAATGGAAGTGAACAAGTGCACACTTTTGGGAGAAGGAGAGATAGAAGCACTGTAATATTGAGTATTTAGTCAGCCACCAATTGTGCAAGTTCTCCCACTTAAAAAGATGAGAGAGGCCTGTAATTTTCATCATAGGTACACGTCAACTATGACAGACAAATTGAGAGAGAAAAAAATCCAGAAAATCACATTGTAGGATTTTTAATGAATTTATTTGCAAATTATGGTGGAAAATAAGTATTTGGTCACCTACAAACAAGCAAGATTTCATGTACTGTGTGAGGGCAGATCTCTCAAATTGTATCCTTTTGTAGCCTGCTGGTCCCTGATCTGTTGTACCAGCTCCATTTTACATTTACATTTTAGTCATTTAGCAGACGCTCTTATCCAGAGCGACTTACAGTTTATTTTTCATACTGGCCCCCCTTGGGAATCGAACCCACAACCCTGGCGTTGCAAACGCCATGCTCTACCAACTGAGCTACATCCCTGCCGGCCATTCCCTCCCCTACCCTGGACGACGCTGGGCCAATTGTGCGCCGCCCCATGGGTCTCCCGGTCGCGGCCGGCTACGACAGAGCCTTGATACGAACCAGGATCTCTAGTGACACAGCTAGCACTGCGATGCAGTGCCTCAGACCACTGCGCCACTCGGGAGCTCCATATCGCATGACATCCATATCACATGACATCCATATCACATGACATCCATATCACATGACAATGACAAACAGCACAATACACTCAGGCACAGAAATGGTGTCCTTTGAGAGATCGGCTTTTCTCCATAGAGAGATGGAAAGAGGTCGCAACCTTGTATCCATCCAATTATGTCCTCTGTGAGCACATGGGCAGCACATGGGCAGCGCCATTGAGGCCATCTCTGAAGTAGTCCAGTTTCTTCTTCACAATTGGCTGATGACCCGGTTGGACATGACTCCAACAGGGTCATCTTGAGGGATCAGCCAATGAAATTGGAAGTCCAACCTAGGGCTGTTACGGTGACCATATTACTGCCACACCGGAGGTCACGAGTCATGAAGGCAGTCAAATTCCACGTGACCGTTTAGTCACGGTAATTAGGCTTCTCCAAGCTCTGATGCTGCTGATGGTCATTAGCAGCCTACCAAACTTGCTAACTGCCTGGTACTCAGCACTCTATTGTCCCTCTAATCACTCGGACATCAATGCAAATGTCATCGAAAATCTAATCAAACACTTCATGAGAGCCCATGAGCTCATGTTGCGCAACATTTCTATTGGCTATGCAATTGCGTGAGAAAACAGGATTTTGATGGCCTCTATTAAAAAGAGGAGGATCCCATCAGCTTTCTATAGGCTAGGTCTACTATATTTATTTCTCAACTTTCCAAATATTAAGCACATTGCTTCACTTTACAACAGGAGTATAGCCTACCTGGCTGGCATGAAAATGAACCACGGGAAAAGCGTCCTCCAATAGCTATGTACAGTTGAAGTCGGAAGTTTACATACACCTTAGCCAAATACATTTAAACTCAGTTTTTCACAATTCCTGACATTTAATCCTAGTAAAAATTCCCTGTCTTAGGTCAGTTAGGATCACCACTTTATTTTAAGAATGTGAAATGTCAGAATAATAGTAGAGAGAATTATTTATTTAAGCTTTTATTTATTTCATCACATTCCCAGTGGGTCAGAAGTTTACATACACTCAATTAGTATTTTGTAGCATTGCCTTTAAATTGTTTAACTTGGGTCAAACGTTTCGGGTAGCCTTCCACAAGCTTCCCACAATAAGCTGGGTGAATTTTGACCCATTCTTCCTGACAGAGCTGGTGTAACTGAGTCAGATTTGTAGGCCTCCTTGCTCGCACACGCTTTTTCAGTTCTGCCCACACATTTTCTATAGGATTGAGGTCAGGGCTTTGTGATGGCCACTCCAATACCATGACTTTATTGTCCATAAGCCATTTTGCAACAACTTTGGAAGTATGCTTGGGGTCCATTTGGAAGACCCATTTGTGACCAAGCTTTAACTTCCTGACTGATGATTTGAGATGTTGCTTCAATATATCCACATAATTAACCTTCCTCATGATGCCATCTATTTTGTGAAGTGCACCAGTCCCTCCTGCAGCAAAGCACCCCCACAGCATGATGCTGCCACCCCCGTGCTTCACGGTTGGGATGGTGTTCTTCAGCTTGCAAGCGTGCCCCTTTTTCCTCCAAACATAACAATGGTCATTATGGCCAAAAAGTTATATTTTTGTTTCATCAGACCAGAGGACATTTCTCCAAAAAGTACGATCTTTGCCCCCATGTGCAGTTGCAAACCGTTGTCTGGCTTTTTTATGGTGGTTTCGGACCAGTGGCTTCTTCCTTGCTGAGCGGCCTTTCAGGTTATGTTGATATAGGACTCGTTTTACTGTGGATATAGATACTTTTGTACCTGTTTCCTCCAGCATCTTCACAAGGTCCTTTGCTGTTGTTCTGGGATTGATTTGCACTTTTCGCACCAAAGTACTTTAGTCTCTAGGAGACAGAACGCGTCTCCTTCCTGAGCAGTATGACGGCTGCGTGGTCCCATGGTGTTTATACTTGCGTACTATTGTTTGTACAGATGAACGTGGTACCTTCGGGCGTTTGGAAATTGTTCCCAAGGATGAACCAGACTTGTGGAGGTCTACAATTGTTTTCCTGAGGTCTTGGCTGATTTCTTTTGATTTTCCCATGATGTCAAGCAAAGAGGCACTGAGTTTGAAGGTAGGCCTTGAAATACATCCAAAGGTACACCTCCAATTGACTCAAATTATGTCAATTAGCCTATCAGAATCTTCTAAAGCCATGACATCATTTTCTGGAATTTTCCAAGCTGTTTAAAGGCACAGTCAACTTAGTGTATGTAAACTTCTGACCCACTGGAATTGTGATACAGTGAATTATAAGTGAAATAATCTGTCTGTAAACAATTGTTGGAAAAATTACTTGTGATGTGCACAAAGTAGATGTCCTAACCAACTTGCCAAAACTATAGTTTGTTAACAAGAAATTTGTGGAGTGGTTGAAAAACGAGTTTTAATGACTCCAAACTAAGTGTATGTAAACTTCCGACTTCAACTGTAAGTGCATAGATGACATGTATTTTTTCCCTGCCCCTGTTTTCGAGACAGGTGCATGATAATGGTCCGTTCTAAATCAAAACAAATTTCACACATATATTTTTTAGTATATGTAAAGACAAGATTAAATCAAGAATAGTCTGATGGTTGACAATATTAGCCTATCACTTGTGAATGATGTATTATCACTTGTGAATGATGTTTTATCACTTGTGAATGATTTATTATCACTTGTGAATGATGCCCAGCGTAAGGCAAGAAGCAATGCATACCTTTTTTTTGGCTACTTTTTCTAATCATAGTCCCACACCTCATGTAGCCTAGCCCGTAGGCCTATATGTTTTGATAAGGTTTGTATCACAACTAAAGTGGCCAAATAACATAAAAATATAGCACATGAATTCGCTTCACAACGCATGAGTTTCAAATTGGGGGAAAAAATAATTTTTAAGAAAATGCACCTTTATAATAAAAGCATTACATTACATTTGCGATCACTTTTGATAATGGTGTTTTCCTGCTAATGGAAAATGTAAGCTAAATGTTCTGATCTGTTGTGTCAGCCTCATTGCGTAAAAACATTTTTTTTTTCTATGCTAGTGGTTGTATTAATTTGGGATCTATTGCATCCCACAACTGTCCCAGACTATGTTTGGAATATGTCTTTCTCGCACAGAATAGGTCAACTGTTGTACTATGGGGGATAGTAGATTAACATATGGCTAGTGCTTATGCTGTTTGTTAGGCCTACTCATCTTGTTGGCTGACGAAAAGTAAAAATGTGGACTTGGAATTGGATAAGGACGCACTCAGTTGCGACCCCGATGTGTCTGTTTTCACTTGTAGCCTGTGAGAAAAGACCTGACCACGTGATGGAAAGCCATCTGAGTGAGAGGTGCTTCAGAGCACGAAGCATGCAGGGAGAAGGGAATTATAATGATTATATTCAGCCCAAGGGCACAACGGACACTAGCCGCAAAAGGCATGGATTTTTTTTAGGGGGCATTACAGCCACACAAAGGGGATGCTGCCAGGAAATTTGAGGCATTATCAAGTGCGAATTGTGAATGAGAGACTGATGAAGTGTGTACAGCCAGTGCAACAAAAAAAAAAGCAGAGCTCATGCCTTTCATGCGACTTTAACGTTAGCTTGCTGGCTGGCGAGCTAACGTTACGTGTATGATCTGTGTAGTAATTTTATTAGTTCCTCAGAAATCAATTTGCATTGCTAGTTATAGCCTAATGTTAGCTAGCTAGCTAACATTGAACCTAGTTGGTTAACTTTAGCTACCTGCAAATTCATGCATGGTGGCTAGCTATGACAATCAGTATGGGTTGGGATTATTGCTGCGTTCAAAACAACTGGGAACTTGGAAATCTCAGACTTCCAAGTTATCAAGACAACTGGGAACTCTGAAAAAAACTAGCTCCGACTGAGAAAAATCTTTAGAACAGTCATCCAACTCCAACTCGAGCCCCAACTTTCCGACCTGAAGATCACGGACGTCATAATTTGACCTCGTGTTTTTCCAAGTTCCCTGTCTTGAAAGCACCATTAGGTTCATTGTTTAGCTAGCTAGCTACATGTCTAAACAAAAGTACTTCGCCAGATGATTACATGACCCATCAAGTTAGCCAGGTGTGTCTGGGGGTGATTACGGCCATCTATTGTATTTCATGAACATGTCTATACAATAGTGACCCATCCACTTAGCTAGATGTGGCTGGGGGGTGGTTATAGCATTTATTTCACATGACCCATCAATTTAGACAAGTGTGTCTGGGTAAGAATCATCTAATAATTATAAAATATTTTTATCTGAACACTTTCTATTTTTGATATTGCTACTATGCAAGTAACCATTTCACTGTACCGTTTACACCTTCTGTATCCTGTGCATGTGACAAATAAACTTGTATTTTATTTGATATAGTGTGTGTTTACCAGAGACGGTAATGTGAAGAACAACATGACCTGCACCAAAGTCAGATTAGGATATAGGCCAAGGACTAGATAAAGTGTATTTATACCTTGAATTTTTTCTTATTGTAGGCTACCACTCAGTCTTGAAATGTTTGGTTGTTTACTAAACTACTCACTCTGTTTAGCACATGGCCTCACATGTTGAATCCTTAAAGACATGGGTGGGGCTAAGGCTTAAGAGGGTGTGAACAATGCTGAATGGGTGTAGACAAAGAAGAGCTCTCCAGTAGGTGTACCAAAACATTCAAGGGTCATTTTCTCAAAAGTGAGGTTACAAGTTCATCAACTTTCAAAGCAGAGTTATTTTCCCATTGTTCCTCAACTGTAGTGTATGATGTAACATTTTCTAGCCTCTACTTTTTCCAATGTAAAAAAAAAAAAAAAACTTTTAAAATTTTGCTCCATAGGACCGAATCGAGCCGGTTGGTCACAAATGTAGACTCCTGAGTGGCGCAGTGGTCTAAGGCACTGCATCGCAGTGCTAACTGTGCCACTAGAGATCCTGGTTCGAATCCAGGCTCTGTCGCAGCCAGCCGCGACCGGGAGACTCATGGGCGGCGCACAATTGGCCCAGCGTCGTCCAGGGTAGGGGAGGGAATGGCCGGCAGGGATGTAGCTCAGTTGATAGGTTGAGGGTTCGATTCCCACGGGGGGCCAGTATAAAAAAAAATATGTATTCACTAACTGTAAGTCGCTCTGGATAAGAGCGTCTGCTAAATGACTAAAATGTAAATGTAGCCTACACCGCTATAATGGGAATAATTTCATTTCGCTTTCATTTAAAAAAATTAAAAAATAGACACTAATCTTCATCAGTCACCACCACCACCACCTAGTGTCATCACTGCATAGGGAATCTAATCTAGGGCAGATTGTGTTTCACCTCACCTCACCACCTCCTGGCTATGACAGGAGTGTTGTGTGTGATAACTGCCCCCCCCCTCCCTCCTTCCTGCTTCCTGTCTTCAATACCTCCATCTCACTGATTGATAAAGTGGTGTCATAGCAGACTGAGGTGTGTGTGTGTGTGTGTGTGTGTTCAGTAGTCTTGCAGTGAGCAATAATCTATTAGCCGTGTGTGTGTGTGTTCTTTACATAGTACAGAAGGTTTAATCTAATGTCTGTGAAACTTGTGATTTCTCATCAATAGCTTCAAGGAGATAGAGAGAGACAGAGAGAGAGAGAGAGAGAGAGAGAGCGAGAGAGAGAGACAGAGAGAGGGACAGAGAGAGAGAGCGTGATAGCGAGAGAGAGAGAGAGAGAGAGAGAGAGAGAGATATACTTGTCTTTATTCTTTTGGAACTTGTAGTGTAATGTTTACTGTTCATTTTTTTATCGTTTAATGAACTTCATTATCTACTTAATTTGCTTTGTTAACATATGTTTCCCATGCCAATAAAGACCTTAAATTGAAATTGAATTGAGAGAGAGAGATAGATAGGGACAGAGAGAGAGAGAGAGAGAGAGAGAGAGAGAGAGAGCAGATGGAGAGAAAAAGAGAGAGTAAATCTTATAATAGCCTATACATCAATCGGTTTCAGTCTGCTAAATAGATCAAAGTAAATTAACTGTGTGTATGCGTTTGGTAAGAATGAACGACTTTATGCTGCATAAAGGTTACTACAAGCTTAACTCCGTTGCACGTGGGTGGACTGGGATTTTTGGAATAGGGGACATGATTTCCTCACCGGTTCCCACTCCCAATCACAAGGGGGCGACAGCAAAGTTTTTTATTTTTGTATTTTCATTTTGTGAAAGTAAGGAAGAGCCGCCTTCCCTTGCTAGTAGTAGCTAGCTTGCAGTCTGGCTAGCTGGCTAAAAACATGTCAAGCTAGCTAGCCTTTTTAGCTTCCCACATCTCTATGTGAAATAATCTGATTTATAAGGAAAAAATATTATTCTACTTGCCGGTGTAACCTAAAACATTATCCCAGTTTGATATCCTGGTTGTGTATTCATTCCCATATCAGCTAAAAATAGAACGTCAACATGTTTTGGTCATAGAGAAAAAAAGCCCATGGCTAGCTAGTTGGCTACAGCATGTTCTACCATTTCACAATAGCCTGTAAATCACTAGTTATTACCTCTAAACAAAATACCTTTTTGGGTGGATTCTTGTTGTTTGGTTTACTGTTTGAAAAGTCGCTAAGATTATATTTGGTTATCAATGCAAAACAGGCTACTTCGATGAATAGCCTATAGATCAGATCAAGGAAACAAGCGACAACACTGCCCCCACGGCTGCAGAAGGAATGATACAGAACTTTTCAGTTCTCAGGTAGTAAAAAAAAAAAAAGTATGTTGAATGCTGAAGCGTAGGTACAAGGAGCTTCCCCCTTCTGTGACGAGTAACGACATTGCGTCTGCGTAGAACTTGTAACTTGGCGTGGGGATGATAAGATTCTGGGAGATTTGGCAACTAAACTGCCGTCCTGCCTGTTAACAAAACCGGGGCTGTGCGAGGCAAGGATTTCTGTTTCTGGCATCCAGTCAAATCGCTCTTTTCTTTTAGGGATGAGTGGAGGGGAGGGGGAGGGAGGAGTCTAATCAGGCCTTTCGCTGTTAAGAGGCTTAACGGGACGGGGGGGGTCGTTAAAACCAGCCATGGGATTTAGCCAACAGGAGGTGCGTTCCCACAGGAAGGGAAACAGACAGACGCTGGAGAACAATCAGCGTCGCGTGGCCAACGGACCCCCGTAGGCTAGGCTACCTGAAACGTTACCGTTGAAGGTTAATTGACTTGACTAGGCGCCATTTGGCGGAAATGTGTGATGTAAAGAGCAAAAATCACCCGCCAAACAGTCAATCCTCATGAAGGATAGAGGCTGTGTCCCTTATTCCTTAGGGTGGACTTACGTAAAGAAGATCAGCCTGCAATATTCAAGCTGAGATAATATTATCAGGACCATTTGATTCAAAAAGATGGTCATTGGGTCAAATACTATTTGATCTTTCCACAATGACCCTAAAAAAAACACCCAACCCTACTGTATGTGCAGAGTATGAAGATAGCACATTTCTCTATAAACAAGAACATTCATTCCAATACTTTTCTGAGGTTTTCTCTATCCAATATCCATCCACAGGTAACTGTATCCACACAGCTCTCAATCTCCACCCAATTCTACAGTTTGTTTGATCTTCACAAACATAGAACAGTTTCCAGAAGGTTAGCGGACACATTAAACTTGTAGAAAACCCATTCAGTAGCCAAGGCCAAGGTTTTCCAAACTCGGTCCTGGGGACCCACCTGGGTACACATGTAGGTTTTTAGCTCTACACACTTTCTTATACTGAGTATTTCTGCTGTGAACGGACTATTAGCACCATCCGGTTCGATTGCCTGGTCCATCGCCAAGGCATTCCCTAGTCGATCACTATACATTTCTGTAAAAAATAAAATAAAAATCAAGCCTTGTGTTCCTTCTCTTTTTTTGTTTTTGTTTCGCACGGTTGGCGGTAGATGCACCTGATTCAAAAACAGCCCCGGTGCCAGGAAGGAAAAGTGTTCCCATTTTGAACCATTTCATGTGTCTGAAGGTAGAACTCCGCCTACCCGGCAGGCACAGAGAGAAAATCAACTGCCCCTATAGGCCTACCGCTGGCCAATCAGGTTGCTCAGATCACCTGCACAGTTTCCTCAAGCCATAGACTGTAAAAAAAAAAAAAAAAAAAGACATCTGGAACACACAGCAAAGTTGATACTGTGAAATTTCAAAACCGTGACTAGAGAGAGACAACAAATACAGTATTTTATTTTCTGAAGCATTTCATGTCTGGATTTCAATGTTTTTGTGTTATTCCTATTGTGTCATTAACACCATGACAAGCAAATTACATGATACATTTCAAATGTTGGTGTACTTTAGTTACCATGGAAATGAATTAGTGGAGGGAAATTCAAATGTTGGTGTACTTAGTTGCCATGGAAATCTTGATGCCAGGATAGAAAAATAAAACGTAAATATGACTTGAGAAGATAATTTGGCCCGTACTGTGGTCCTCTGTAGCTCAGCTGGTAGAGCACGGCGCTTGTAACGCCAAGGTAGTGGGTTCGAACCCCGGGACCACCCATACACAAAAAAATGTATGCACGGCACGACTGTAAGTCGCTTTGGATAAAAGCGTCTGCTAAATGGCATATTATTATTATTATATTATTATTATATTATAATTTAAATTTAAACGTCATTACCACATTTTTGAAATTATGTTTGAATTTATGTGTATTTAGGATACATTGTAAGCTAGCTGTTCAACTCGAGTTATGCATGCTAGAATCCCTGCTATTTATATCCAAATAATGTAAAAATGTCATAATGAACTGTGTTGGTAAGGACAGAATGTGGTGGTAATGACAAAATGTATTAGTTCATACATTTTTGCTTACCTTAAGACCTGATCATGGTTAAGTTGAAATTCAACACTTATTTGCTAAATAAGACCATTACATGTTGTATTATGTTAGGATGATTGAGCGATTTTGATGTCTATTCATGTGACTTACTATTATTAATAATAATAATAATTTAAATGTATTACTGACTTTTCTTTTTTTTTATATATAAGATGTCCCCTAAATCAACCAAGGAGAGGACAAGGACATACACGATATTTACAAAAGTATGTGGAAACCCCTTGAAATTAGTGGATTCGGCTATTTCAGCCACAACCGTTGCTGAAAGGTGTATGAGAAATCGAGCACACAGCCATGCAATCTCCTAGACAAACATTGGCAGTAGAATGGCCCGTACTGAAGAGCTCAGTGACTTTCAACGTGGCACCGTCATAGGATGCCACCTTTCCAACAAGTCAGTTCGTCACATTTCTGCCCTGCTAGAGCTGCCCCGGTCAACTGTAAGTGCTGTTATTGTGAAGTGGAAACGTCTAGGAGTAACAACGGCTCAGCCGCGAAGTGGTAGGCCACACAAGCTCACAGAACCTGACCGGCGAGTGCTGAAGCGCGTAGCGCATACAAATCAGCTGTCCTCGGTCGCAACACTCACTACCGAGTTCCAAACTGCCTCTGGAAGCAACGTCAGCACAAGAACTGTTGGTCGGGAGCTTCATGAAATGGGTTTCCATGGCTGAGCAGCCGCACACAAGCCTAAGATCACCATGCACAATGCCAAGTGTTGGCTGGAGTGGTGTAAAGCTCGCCGCCATTGGACTCTGGAGCAGTGGAAACGCGTTCTCTGGAGTGATGAATCACGCTTCACCATCTGGCAGTCCTATGGACGAATCTGGGTTTGGCGGATGCCAGGAGAACGCTACCTGCCCCAATGCAGAGTGCCAACTGTAAAGTTTGGTGGAGGAGCTAGGTCCCTTAGTTCCAGTGAAGGGAAATCTTAACGCTACAGCATACAATGACATTCTAGACAATTCTGTGCTTTCAACGTTGTGGCAACAGTTTTGAGGAAGGCCCTTTCCTGTTTCAGCATGACAATGCCCCCGCGCACAAAGCGAGGTCCATACAGAAATGGTTTGTCGAGATCGGTGTGGAAGAACTTGACTGGCCTGCACAGATCCCTGACCTCAACCCAATCAAAACACCTTTGGGATGAATTGGAACCAATAGTCTGCTCTATATCTTCAATCAAATTAAAAATGTACAACTATGCATTAAAATGTTTGTTATTTTTCATCAGTTGTTTTATATATATTACCATCACGGTACATATTTTTGAGGCAATGGTGTATTCAATTACGATATTTCCCATATGTGAACCTTATATGCTTGTTTTTAAAGATCATATTTTACATTATTTTAGGAATTAAGATTTTGATGTGGTAAATACATGTTTCTGAGTATCATCAAGGTATATATGGACATTTAGACATGACAATGATGACTACATCATAATAATAATATGCCATTTAGCAGACACTTTTATCCAAAGCGACTTACAGTCATGTGCGCATACATTTTTACGTATGGGTGGTCCCGGGGATCGAACCCACTACCCTGGCGTTACAAGCGCCGTGCTCTACCAATTGAGCTACAGAGGACCACATATATATAAATAAGAAAACTTCCAAATAGTTTAAAAAAACATGAACAAATAAAATTCCTGTAAAATGTTGTATAAAATACCTTAAGCACAATTTCTGTAATTTCCTTTTCAACTAAAATAGCACATTTTATGATATGATGGTAATGATATTTCCCTTCGGGTATTTGGGGAAACCGATAAAAATCGTTATATTCTTAAATAGTCTCAGCCACTATTAGATCTTGTTTCCAGGCAGATGATGAAAATATTCAGATAGATAAAAAGCAGTTTGAAGAGGTTTCATTTTCAAAATAATTTAACACCCAAAAGTGCCTGTATTTGCAAAATCAACCAAATACATACATACACACATATACATATACATATACATATACACATACATACACACACATACATACATACATACATACATATACACATACATACATACATATATACATATATATAATTTCAAAATGGTCTGAAAAGAACAACATTGGCAACTCAAGCATAGCATATATGCAGTGAAAATGTATTAGGTCTATAGCCTACTGCACAAACCTCATTACTACAGAACTGTTCTTAATTGGTTAATGTTGCATAGGCTTACGTTTTTTAAGTCATGTTAAAAAATACATCTGAGCGGTAGATCTCGGCTTGTATTTTGACTCGGAAAGTGATCTTGACTCAGTCAGAAAAGGTTGGTGACCATTGGACTATACCAACCATAGAACTGGATACTAGGCTAGTGGACAGATACTACTTTCCACAATAGATGCTACTATTGCAGATAGTTAAAGTTAAAAACCAATATTATAGACTATTAGTATTAGGCTATTCCGCCCACGCATTTACCTATTCTGAGTACTTGCTGTGAACTCAGGCTGAACTGCACCGTGAAGAGTACCAGCCAGGTAAACCGGCTCTTCCTCCTCTCCATACTCCCGTGATCCAACTTTACGTTCATCATGCCGACACCGACAGAGTGAAATAGGCCGTAGTATGATCCATGCAGAGAATCCGGAGAACAGTCCCCATCGCCTCGACGATGTCAGGCATTCCTCTGAGGAGGAATAGATGCTCCCCCAAATATCGTTTTTCTCTCTCTTTTTTTTTTCGTTTGTTTGCGCTCTCTCTCTCTCGGTTTCCACTAGTTACCACAACTACAAAGTCAAAAATGGCTATTTCGTGAAAATGTATGAAAACTAACATGAGCTTTTTGGTCTTAATTTAGGGTTAGGCATAAGTGTTGCATTGTGGTTAAGGTTAGGTTTAAAATCACATTTGAAGCAGATAAATGGTAGAAATGGGCGGGAGGTTATGACTTTGTGGCTGTGGTAACTAGTGACGACTCTCGCTTTCTCAACTCAGCTACGCACATCTCAAATCAAATTTACGTTCACGTGGTTACCCATTCCATTATTCCAAACTGAGCGTTTACTTTGCAATCCAAAATGTAATTGCTTAAATGTATTCTCTCTCTCTCTCTCTCTTCACCAAACATGAAAGCAATTGTCTGAGGATGGGGACAGTTTGATGAAAAAGCTTTACATAAAGGTTACCCCAGGCATGTTCCAATTGCATAAAGGACAGGGACCTAGTGATAAAACAGTCAGCATCTTAAAGTTCCAATGCAGATCTTTTTTTATTTCAATATCAAATAATTTATCGGTAATCATTAAGTACTCTACCTTACTGTAATTGTTTTCAATTAAAATTGTTGAAAAGAAACACAAATAGCTTCTTATCAAAGAGCAACTCTCTCTGGGAGTGGTGTGAGTGGGGAGGGGAAAACTGAAAACTAGCTGTTATTGGCAGAGAGTTTGGAACTCTCTTTCTTATTGGTCTATTAACTAATTTACCACCTGGTGATGTCAACAGGCAGGCCAAAACTCCATCCCACCAAAACAGGGTGAAATGTTGGTCTTTTCATAAACCTCTTACACTAAAACGGCATTATCACAATTTCACAGTATTATTCCAACATCATAGTGTGGAAATATAAAACACAGGAAAATCACATTTTTGACTGCACTGGGCCTTTAAGGCTAAGTTCATCATTAGAACCTTCCTAGGGGGCTTTCTGCATGGCGGACGTGACTTCGATGGCGCGTTAGAAAGAATGGCAGACGTGGATACCGAGTTTGAGTCCGCTGGCAAAGATGAGCGTGAATGAAGAGGTGCGTTCGGGTCGCTTGAACGTTTGCTACGTTGCAGAACGGTTTGTACTGAATGGCACGTTTCCTCAAAAACCGTCTAGAAAGCCCTACTGTGCAACTTCTTCACAGTTTGTTGTAGGAGTGCGGTTTGAGGATGAGAAGATGTACCTGAGAGATCCGTTTGACGTTGCCAAGATGGTGAAGAAAGTGTTGGGTACTGTGGCGTCTGTGAGGGTGACCAAAAGGGGAATTTTGTAGATTTTTTTTTTGTGTGTGTGGCACAAAAGTAACGTGCGTTGCTCCTCACCAGAATCAAAGAGACAGATAGAAATAGAAAGAGGTGACTGGATTTCTGGAGCAGGGCACCAATCAAGGGTGGGATTTCTGGAGCAGGGCACCAATCAAGGGCAGGATTTCTGGAGCAGGGCACCAATCAAGGGCAGGATTTCTGGAGCAGGGCACCAATCAGGGGCACCAGGGCACCAATCAAGGGCAGGATTTCTGGAGCAGGGCACCAATCAAGGGCAGGATTTCTGGAGCAGGGCACCAATCAAGTGCGGGATTTCTGGAGTCTCTGTGGAAGTTGGGGCTGAGAAGATCAAGATGAAAATTCCTGGAGTAGTTGGGGCTTGACGATTGACGCGTATGTCCAATGGAGAGAAGACAGAGAGTACGTCTTGTGTTTTTTGATGAGGAGTCGCACCCTACACATCAAGATGGGATACGCTGCGAGCGCATTTGTCCCCATGTTACTGCAGTGTTCCAACTGCAAAGCATGTGTCAAGTGTTTGCAAAAAGTATGACTTGAGTGATTGTTTTGCTGCGGAAGATGACTTTGAATGTCGCAAATTGCAGTGGGAAGAATGCACAGGTTCCCCCGAAAGCCATTTAAGGGTGAAAGAGGCAGAGATTGCTAGGATAAGAACTGTTGGGGCATGTCTCCTATGCCGAGGCAGCGAGGAAATGTTAAAGAATGTTCAAGTGGTTCTGTTGCCGTGGAGACACTGCATTTCAGTGCTGTGGGTGCCGTTTGCGAGGTGACGGATCCAGATCATGTCATGTCATGAAGTAAGTAGATTATTTTTTTTATTTTTTTGGGGGGGGGCATTTATTGCTATGGTGATAAACTGCACTGCATGAGTGGATAAGAACTCAAGAAAGATCGATATCATCATATCTGCAGCTGTACACTAATAAAGGATGAAGAGCTACATGGTGTACTGACTGGAGCCGCAGTTTAGATTTTGAAGAACTGTTTTTTTTTTGTTTTTTTTTTTTTTTATTTTTTTCGGACGTTTGAGTGGATTATTTTATTGGGTATTTTATTTCCCTTTTTAAGTGATTTATTTCCCTCATCCAGTAGTGGGCAGTAATACGTTTCAATGGATTTGAATGGAGAAATCTGATCTGAGAGCAGCGCTGCTTTTCTTTAGATCCTATCAGTGTAGCCTAACATGGGCGCAATGATGTGCCAAATCAGTGATTTTAGTGCATTTTTATTGGGTAAGCATTAGAATAAGCCATCTCAAAATTCAACCGTCTTAGGCGCTAATATCTCTCTAGGAGCTGATCTTTTCGTCAGCATTCTGAAATAATTATAATGTTGAGGTCGAGATTTGAATGGAGAAATCTGATCCGAGAGCAGCGCTGGCGTTCCTTTCGATCCTATCGGTATCGACGTGTTCCGACGCACGTAGCGACCGATCTCTCTCTCTGCGTGGTGTTCTGGGAAAGGCATGGGATAACAAACTGACGTTGTTTAGCTAGTCATGTTACCTAGCAACCTGATAACTTCAGGAACAGGAATAGGCTACATTTAAAAAATGAAGGGTTCAACAAGGGTTCTTCTAAGATCCTCAAAGTTCTTCGAAGAACCTTAGGGTTCTTGGCACTGAAAATTGCACCCCCCAAAAGGTTCTTCCAAGAACCCCATAGGAGGTGGGGTTCATCGAGGAACCTCCTTAGTTGGTGGGGGTTCTGGCAGGAACCTAACTGCCCAACTGAAACATTTGGATTTGAATTTGAAAGGACAGCAGGTGCAGGCACTTAACTGAAAAAATGTAAAGATCTCCTCAATTTAAGGTAAGGTTGGTCCCTTGTATGATCTAAATGGATATGAGGATACCATCTGTCTTTTTCATATTTGTGCAAAACAGAAAATGGATACAATTCAATGGATATCAATCGAGGTAAGAATATGTATGCTATGAGAATATGTTGAAGGCTAGCTGTTCTGGGTGCAGATGACTGAACTGCTCACTTTAGTGTCTGCAGGTTTACAGACGAGGAGGCATAGAAAGGTATGTCAATTGGTATTTGTATGCTATGCAGATCACATGTACCGTCCTCCTCCCTTACCTCTACAATGAATATCCCATAGGCCTCTACATTATGGACAAGGTATGTGCATGAAAACCATTATCAAAATTAGTTTTTTTTCATTCACATTTACCACAAAAACCAAGGTATGAATACTGTCGTGTGCATGATTTCTTAATCATCTGTACAATAAAAAAAATGTTGGATTCACAGACTTCACCCTCCCTACACCTCTGATGAATATAACAGGAAACCTGTTCGATCACCATGCACTGCAAAATCCTTCTGGCTATGGATACGGAGAACATCAACACATTAACATCAACATGCCAGAGGATATATCCACTGGACTTGGGGCTCTGCTGGGAGTTTACCTCATATTTGGATTTTTATATTCTGCTTTGCCACTCAAATCATAATAAACACTGACCACTAAAATATTGTTGTTATTGTTGTTATTGTTAGTGTATTTACTACTAATAATAAGTAGTTCAAAAATTAACCCCAAAAGGTTCTTCAAAAGGTTATTCGAGGATCAATTAAAAGGGGTTCTTTGAAGAACTTATAGGGGTTCCTCCACAGTTTCAATTTGAAGAACCCCTAAAGGATCCTCCAGGAAGCTTTTACTTTTTAGAAGGTCCTCAACGAGATGATTCAAAGGTAGGCTGTGTATGATTGAGTGTGGGAGAGTGTAGAGGCCTATGTGTGTAAAGTTATCTGAACAGTACAGAGGGTTACAGTGTTCTCGGAACATTGTTGGGCACGTTTAAAATCTCTTTGTTCTTTGTATCCATAGAGACAGTTATTTTTTTTCTCATAGTCACACTCATTTAGAATGACTGAAGCTTTAACAGTACTTCAATCTGTGTGTGTGCGGGCGCGCTCAAGTGTTAAACTTCAAGAACGTTGATAAGAAGGAGTAGTCCTACTGAAACTTTGGGAGCATTAATAGCTGTATGTTAGTGACTTTTGTGTTGTTTATGGTGAAAATGCCATTAAAACATAAATGGAAAAATCTTTATTTAGGGCCAAATTTGAGCGAATTACATTTTTGGTTAATCGCGATTAACTAATGCCATTAACTCGATTTAATGATTTGAGTCGTTTGACAGCCCTAGTGTTTATGTTTGCGGTGGTAGTCTAGTGAATTCACTATGACCATGTCCAGAGTGGAACCAACTTGGGAGTAACACAACAATGGTTGTGTCCATTTGTCATGTTTTTCTTAACAATAATACCAAACATATTTGCTGTCTTGATAACAATGATTTCAATGCCCGGTGCCCGATTTTGTTCAAAACGTGATAAAAATTCAAACAGTCCCAGAAATTTATTTTGACATTTTATTTATTAATACATTTTATATTTCGACATTCCTCAACCCTTTAAAGTAAGCTTTTCAATACTGGGAAAACAATGAATGAATTAATATAGACATTAAGAAAGTAAAATACTTAATATAATGTATAATGCACTATTCTACAGGTATAATAAGGAGTTTCTAAACTTTGTCTCCATCTAGTGGTAGAACAGTTGTACTACAACCTGACGAACTTTCATTCAATATCTATTAACCAACAATAACTGACTTTACATTAGTTTAGATAAGGGTATTGATGAAACAGTCGGACACAAACTGGGGGCCGTTATCTGACATGATTGTCCTGGGAAGGCCCCTCATTATCCGTCATGATTGCCCTGGGAAGGCCCCAGCAGAAGCATAACTCAAGATTTGCTTTTAGCTTACAGTAAGTTCTATCAAACTACAATACTGACTTTACGTAAGGATTATGCTAACTTTCTTTGACACAAACTCCCGAGATACAGCAAGAGATGATATTTACTGATATGTTAACAATTCAATTCTGTTCCCCTGTGACAGAAGGGGTATCAGTTTACGGGCCTTTCCCAACAATGCAGAGAGAAAAATATAAAAATGATAACACAAGGAATAAATACACAATGAGTAACGGTAACTTGGCTGTATACACGGGGTGCCAGTACCAAGTCGACGTGCAGGGGTACGAGGTAATCGAGTTGGATATGTACATATACAGTGCCGTGAAAAAGTATTTGCCCCCTTTCTAATTTTCTCGACTTTTGCATATTTTTTTATACTGAATGTTTATCAGATCTTCAACTGAAACCTAATATTAGATAAAGGGAACGTGAGTTTACAAATAACAACAATTACGTACTTATTTCATTAACAAAGTTATGCAACACCCAATGCCCCCTGTGTGAAAAAGTAATTGCCCGCTTACACTCTAACTGGTTGTGCCATATTTAGCTGCAATGACTCCAACCAAACGCTTCCTGTAGTTGTTGATCAGTCTCTCACGTCGCTGTGGAGGAATTTTGGTTCCACTCCTGCATGCAGAACTGCTGTAACTCAGCGACATTTGTGGGTTTTCAAGCATGAACTGCTCTTTTCAAGTCCTGCCACATCTCAATTGGGATTAGGTCTGGACTTTGACTAGGCCATTCGAAAACGTCAAATTTTGTTGCTTTTTAGCCATTTTCATGTAGACTTGATTTTGTGTTTTGGATCATTGTCTTGCTGCATGACCCATCTGCGCTTCAGCTCACAGACGGATGGCCTGACATTCTCTGATACAGAGCAGAATTCATGGTTCCTTCTATTAAGGCAAGTCGTCCAGGTCCTGAGGCAGCAAAGCATCCCCAAACCATCACACCACCATCACCATGCTTGACTGTTGGTATGAGATTCTTAATGTGGAATGCAGTGTTTGGTTTTCGACAGGCATAAATGGGACCCACGTCGTCCAAAAAGCTATACTTTTGAATCATCGGTCCGTAGAACATTCTTCCAAGAGTCTTGATCATCCAGGTGCTTCCAGGTGCTTTTTGGCCAATCTTGAGTCAACATTTTTTGGATGACATGGGTCCCATTATGCCTGGCGAAAACCAAACACTGTCTCACTGGGATCCTCTGGGCTTTCTGTCTCACTGTGACCCTCTGGGCTTTCTGTCTCACTGTGACCCTCTGGGCTTTCTGTCTCACTGGGATCCTCTGGGCTTTCTGTCTCACTGGGATCCTCTGGGCTTTCTGTCTCACTGGGATCCTCTGGGCTTTCTGTCTCACTGGGATCCTCTGGGCTTTCTGTCTCACTGTGAACCTCTGGGCTTTCTGTCTCACTGTGAACCTCTGGGCTTTCTGTCTCACTGTGACCCTCTGGGCTTTCTGTCTCACTGGGATCCTCTGGGCTTTCTGTCTCACTGGGACCCTCTGGGCTTTCTTTCTCACTGGGCTTTCTGTCTCACTGGGACCCTCTGGGCTTTCTGTCTCACTGGGACCCTCTGGGCTTTCTGTCTCACTGGGACCCTCTGGGCTTTCTGTCTCACTGGGAGGTCAGCGCCTGGATCTGATGGGGAGGCTATTCCATATTCTCCCTCTGACCAGACTCTTTCACTACACCCACTCTCGATACTGGACTGTCCCCAAACTCAGCGTCCCAGCTGGGTGTCCCGGAGTTAAAGCACTAAGAGCCCAGGACCAATGGATAGTCATCAAACCTCGCTGGGCTGTCAGAAGGCTGCTGTCTCTCATCTCCGCATCGCGCACTGGTCAGATGGTCAGACAGGATGTAACATGGGTGAGCGGTCCAGAATCACAGGAGCTGAACAGAGAGAACACAGAAACATTAGAAAGTGATTGAGGGGAGACTAGTTCATTATGAATCACATTGAAATGCATTTCAAACTACGATCCTACATAACATCTTTCAGATTTTATACATTAGGTTTGTCTTTTTTGCGATCATAAAATCATACTGACAGTATTGAACAGACTCTGAACTGCAGGTTGCCCAGGTGATTGGCCACGTCTATCAACGCTCCTGAGACTAGCTGTGGATCTGGGAGTGTTCACTGGGCTCTGCAGAACATTCAGGAGTCCCGTTCTGCTGTGGGGTTAGGTTCAGAACTACAGAGAAGAGAGAGAGAGGAGGCAGATCTCTTACCGTTCCATGGTGGCCTTGTAGTTCTGTAAAAGAAAGGACCAGGCTATCAACAAATATTTGTACATTTTTCATCACGACATGTCTCGTAAACAATCTTTTGCTGAGGAGAGAGTTCCTACCTGCAGGAATGAAATGTCTTCAGCTCCTTGATCCTCCTCTATGGCTCTGATTGTGTCTGAAAGGGATGATAATCTCTCTGCTAATGTCTTCAATCTTCATCTGACTCTTCTGCTCCTCTTCCTCCCTCAGTGCAGCTATCCTGGCCTCCTCTTCCTCCCTCAGTGCAGCTGTCCTGGCCTCCTCTTCCTCCCTCAGTGCAGCTGTCCTGGCCTCCTCTTCCTCCCTCAGTGCAACTATCCTGGCCTTCTCCTTCCTCTGCTTCTCTCAGTGCAGCTATAATGGCCTCCTCTTCCTCCCTCAGTGCAATAAAGATATCCTATGGCCTCCTCTTCCTCCCTCAGTGCAGCTGGAGACAGTGCCTCCTCTTCCTCCCTCAGTGTAAATGTCCTGGCCTCCTCTTGGCTCCCTCAGTGAGAGCTGTCCTGGCCTCCTCTTCCTCTTGTAGAAACTGTGTGGGCCTGGCTCTCAATCTTCTCCTTAATCTGTAAATGAGTCGATGAGTGCTGGGCCTGGCTCTGGAGACAGTGAGAGAGATAATGATATTACTATGAAACTGTAAATGAGTCGATTAGAGTGCTGGGCCTGGCTCTGGAGACAGTGAGAGAGATAAAGATATTACTATGAAACTGTAAATGAGTCGATTAGAGTAGACTACAGCTTGTGCCATAAAGGTCCAGACCTCAGAGACTGGTTTGTACTGAAATAAATACAGAGCAAACTGTTATTTTACCTTGATATGTTGATTTAACTTGGTTAAAGACCTTCGGATTCTCCTGTAAGGACTCCAGTCCAGTCTTCACTTTCTCCTGTAAGGACTCCAGTCCAGTCTTCACTTTCTCCTGGAATTAAACAACATTGTCTGTGTATGAATTGCAAATTCAACACACAACAAATTAATACTGTAATGGGAAATTTTTAATTGTATGTGTCCACATAACTGAGTATGTGACTAACCTTGTGAAACTGTCCTATTATAACCTCCTGTTCTTCTGAGTATAATTCTGTGTTCCAAACCAGCTTGCTCCTGTGTCCTCTTAGAGATAAAAGAAGAACTGAAAGTCCCGCCCAAGAACAGCAAACTAGAAAGACACGTGCTTATCACCCAATGCTCTGTCTCGGTTCCCTCTGAGCTCAGAAATAAAGCATCTTAGTTTGACTTGGACCAAAGCAAATCCTTATTTTATAATATCCACCACAATACACTGGTTGCTGTGGTCACTGCAGTCCACTACGCCGTTCTCAAGACTGGTTGCTATAGTCACTGCAGTTAACTACGCCAGCGACAAAAAAAAATTATACTATATCGAATGTGTTATATTACGTTACCTTGTGATCCAGAACAGCTTCATCTATGGGGGCAGCACCTGTGGTTGGTGTGTCGTTTGGAAGTCTGACACGCCACACAGGCAGGCTGTTTATCCTCCAGACAGAAGAGCTTGAATTTCTCTCCATGCAGACTGCAGAACGTCTCAGAAGCTCTCTGTCTTTCTAGCTGTGACTGTGAGAAGGCCTCGCACAGGTTCCTCAAGGCCAGGTGAAGGGGAGGATGATTTCAGGATCTCTTTCTGTGAAGTGGACATTCCCAGAAATCCTTTAGACTCCAGTATTCCTGCAGACAGGCGTTTCCAGAAGACAGACGGGCTTTCCAGAACATTCCCAGAAATCCTTTAGACTCCAGTATTCCTGCAGACAGGCGTTTCCAGAAGACAGACGGGCTTTCCAGAACATTCCCAGAAATCCTTTAGACTCCAGTTTTCCTGCAGACAGGCGTTTCCAGGAGCTGTGGCTACACCTTGAAGACA
This sequence comes from Coregonus suidteri, assembly GCA_036851935.1. NCBI lineage: Eukaryota > Metazoa > Chordata > Actinopteri > Salmoniformes > Salmonidae > Coregonus > Coregonus suidteri. The sequence continues at coordinate 46,665,871 of CM072239.1, read as the reverse complement.
AACAGCACAGGAGAGATCCTCCTCTGGGAGAAACGATATGGAAGCCATTTTTGGGATGGCTCCGGAACGGCTTCTGAGGAGAAAGGTAATGTAACATCTAATCAAAGTCACAGGATCTAGGCCCATTTAAGGGAAAAAGTCTGAGACAGATATAAAAAGCAAGAAAAAGTTTATTAAACAAATCAGGTTTAGCTTTGCTTGTTGTTGGAGACTGAATAACCGTAGCGGGTGATGTTGGACGGAGTCAGACGCAGGAGAGAAAATCACGGAATAAATGGTTTAATCAATAAACAGAGGTACGCAGCAATGCGTAATATACACTAGTGTGGACAAACGGCTCACTGGGGAAGACAGGGCACACGGGTGAATATCCCGGCGATACACAATAGAATCCAGCTCCACCGAGCTATAGTCACCTCTACAATAAACAATCACACACAAAGACAAGGGGGGCAGAGGGAACACTTATACAGGTACTGATGAGGGGAAATGAACCAGGTGTGTGCAATAAACAAGACAAGACAAATGGAACGATGAGATGAGGAGCGGCAGTGGCTAGAAGGCCGGTGACGACAAACGCCGAAGCCTGCCCGAAAAAGGAGAGGAGGCAGCTTCAGAGGAGAGGAGGCAGCTTCAGAGGAGAGGAGGCAGCTTCAGAGGAGAGGAGGCAGCTTCAGAGGAGACGAGGTAGCTTCAGAGGAGAGGAGGCAGCTTCAGAGGAGAGGAGGCAGCTTCAGAGGAGACGAGGCAGCTTCAGAGGAGACGAGGCAGCTTCAGAGGAGAGGAGGCAGCTTCAGAGGAGAGGAGGCAGCTTCAGAGGAGACGAGGCAGCTTCAGAGGAGAGGAGGAAGCTTCAGAGGAGAGGCGGCAGCTTCAGAGGAGAGGTGGCAGCTTCGGAGGAGACGAGGCAGCTTCGGAGGAGACGAGGCAGCTTCGGAGGAGAGGAGGCAGCTTCGGAGGAGAGGAGGCAGCTTCGGAGGAGAGGAGGCAGCTTCGGAGGAGAGGAGGCAGCTTCGGAGGAGAGGAGGCAGCTTCGGAGGAGACGAGGCAGCTTCGGAGGAGAGGAGGCAGCTTCAGAGGAGACGAGGCAGCTTCAGAGGAGACGAGGCAGCTTCAGAGGAGACGAGGCAGCTTCAGAGGAAGTCGTGACAGTAACACATTAACAAGCATCCATGAAATGGCTTCTTAGATTGGTTACTTCTGCTAGATAGCTTTCTGAAATAACTGTCAAATAACTGCCAACATAATAGTATAAAATATTTGGAGTAAATGAGGGATACAAAGTATATTGAAAGCAGGTGCTCCAACACAGGTGTGTTTCCTGAGTTAATTAAGCAGTTAACGTCCCATCATGCTTAGGGTCATGTATAAAAATGCTGGGCAGGCCATTATTGTGGCCATTATTTTAGCTACCATGGCTGTGCCCCCATAGGATTAGAATGCCCCCATCCACAGGGTACAAGTGGTCCAAATCAAATTGAATTGGTCGCATACACATATTTAGTAGATGTTATTGTGGGTGTAGTGAAATGCTTGTGTTCCCAGCTCCGACAGTACAGTAATATCTAACAATACACAACATCAATCTAAAAAGTAAAAGAATGGAATTAAGAAATATTAGGACGAGCAATGTTGGAGTCCGGAGTGTGTATAAAAATAAATTGTTATATTATATATGTATATACAGTGGGGGAAAAAAGTATTTAGTCAGCCACCAATTGTGCAAGTTCTCCCACTTAAAAATATGAGAGAGGCCTATAATTTAAATCATAGGTACACGTCAACTATGACAGACAAATTGAGATTTTTTTTCTCCAGAAAATCACATTGTAGGATTTTTTATGAATTTATTTGCAAATTATGGTGGAAAATAAGTATTTGGTCACCTACAAACAAGCAAGATTTCTGGCTCTCACAGACCTGTAACTTCTTCTTTAAGAGGCTCCTCTGGCCTCCACTCGTTACCTGTATTAATGGCACTTGTTTGAACTTGTTATCAGTATAAAAGACACCTGTCCACAACCTCAAACAGTCACACTCCAAACTCCACTATGGCCAAGACCAAAGAGCTGTCAAAGGACACCAGAAACAAAATTGTAGACCTGCACCAGGCTGGGAAGACTGAATCTGCAATAGGTAAGCAGTTTTGTTTGAAGAAATCAACTGTGGGAGCAATTATTAGGAAATGGAAGACATACAAGACCACTGATAATCTCCCTCGATCTGGGGCTCCACGCAAGATCTCACCCCGTGGGGTCAAAATGATCACAAGAACGGTGAGCAAAAATCCCAGAACCACACGGGGGGACCTAGTGAATGACCTGCAGATACCTGGGACCAAAGTAACAAAGCCTACCATCAGTAACACACTACGCCGCCAGGGACTCAAATCCTGCAGTGCAGACGTGTCCCCCTGCTTAAGCCAGTACATGTCCAGGCCCGTCTGAAGTTTGCTAGAGTGCATTTGGATGATCCAGAAGAGGATTGGGAGAATGTCATATGGTCAGATGAAACCAAAATATAACTTTTTGGTAAAAAACTCAACTCGTCGTGTTTGGAGGACAAAGAATGCTGAGTTGCATCCGAAGAACACCATACCTACTGTGAAGCATGGGGTGGAAACATCATGCTTTGGGGCTGTTTTTTCTGCAAAGGGACCAGGACGACTGATCCGTGTAAAGGAAAGAATGAATGGGGCCATGTATCGTGAGATTTTGAGTGAAAACCTCCTTCCATCAGCAAGGGCATTGAAGATGAAACGTGGCTGGGTCTTTCAGCATAACAATGATCCCAAACACCACACCCGGGCAACGAAGGAGTGGCTTCGTAAGAAGCATTTCAAGGTCCTGGAGTGGCCTAGCCAGTCTCCAGATCTCAACCCCATAGAAAATCTTTGGAGGGAGTTGAAAGTCCGTGTTGCCCAGCGACAGCCCCAAAACATCACTGCTCTAGAGGAGATCTGCATGGAGGAATGGGCCAAAATACCAGCAACAGTGTGTGAAAACCTTGTGAAGACTTACAGAAAACGTTTGACCTGTGTCATTGCCAACAAAGGGTATATAACAAAGTATTGAGAAACTTTTGTTATTGACCAAATACTTATTTTCCACCATAATTTGCAAGTAAATTCATTAAAAATCCTACAATGTGATTTTCTGGAAAAAAAAATCTCATTTTGTCTGTCATAGTTGACGTGTACCTATGATGAAAATTACAGGCCTCTCTCAACTTTTTAAGTGGGAGAACTTGCACAATTGGTGGCTGACTAAATACTTTTTTCCCCCACTGTATACACTACTGTTCAAAACTTTGGAGTCACTTAGGAATTTCTTTGTTTTCAAAAGAAAAGCAATTTTTCTGTCCATTAAAATAACATCAAATTGATCAGAAATACAGTGTAGACATTGTTAATGTTGTAAATGGCTATTGTAGCTGGAAACGGCTGATTTTTAATGGAATATCTACATAGGCGTACAGAGGCCCATTATCAGCAACCATCAGTCCTGTGTTCCAATGGCACGTTGTGTTTGCTAATCCAAGTTTATCATTTTAAAAGGCTAATTGATCATTAGAAAACCCTTTTGCAATTATGCTAGCACAGCTGAAAACTGTTGTGCTGATTTAAAGAAGCAATTAAACTGGCCTTCTTGAGACTAGTTGAGTATCTGGAGCATCAGCAATTGTGGGTTCGATTACAGGCTCAAAATGGCCAGAAACAAATAACTTTCTTCTGAAACTTGTCAGTCTATTCTTGTTCTGAGAAATGAAGGCTATTCCATGCAAGAAATTGCCAAGAAACTGAAGATCTCGTACAACGCTGTGTACTACTCCCTTCACAGAACAGCGCAAACTGTCTCTAACCAGAATAGAAAGAGGAGTGGGAGGCCCCGGTGCACAACTGAGCAAGAGGAAAATAATGCAAATGTTCTACTCTTTCCTTTATTACTAATAAGGATAGACCAAATGGTGCAGTTTTATGCAATCTTAATATTAATATTTTTTAACATTCGTTGATTTTTCAGAAATGGTGCACGCAGATACTGTATTCGGTCTTAAATTTACGCAACGGTTATGAATGAGGCACCTGTCAGCAGAACGTTTAAATTCAACAATGTTTTATATTTAAAAAAATCAACGTGTGGTCAAAAATATTGAGATTTATAAACTTGCCGTACATACACGTTTCCTGTTATAAAACGGCGAACGAGCATTATAACTCCGCCTGAAAAACACCCGCTATTCACCTTCTATGGTGACAATAACGTCCTTATTTGCTGTACACTTTGGAAGTATTGGAATTAGGCCAAGGCAGTATTTCTAAAGGAAATAGCAAATGATGTACTTGGTCAAATGTCTTTGGAGGTGTTTGGCAGAATGTTCTCTTTTGCAGTGACATTTGCTGTATCCGACCGTTTCTGAATGGTTGTGGACCTGTAAACAGATCATAATGTTGCACTGCCTGCGAATTTCTGAAAACATTGTCTACTCGGAAAGCAGTGATAACTACAGGAGGGCTGTACTTACAGTGGTAGCCTACACACTTCAAATGCAATACATCAACTGTCGGTTCACCTGTTCAATTCTACTGTATGTTATCGACCGCGCTCCCTGTTGGATGGATATAGGCTAGGCTAGAGAAACAACTAGAACTGATAATAGTCTATCTAATAGGCCCAATCAAATGAGATTGTTGAATGGCTACTGACATGAACTCGTCATGGCCCGAAAAGGTTATGATATCGGCCTGTGTATGATGTTTATAAAGGAAATATTGTCTACTCGGGGAAATTTGACATTGCTGTATTCAGACGTAGCCTACAAAACGTCAATGGAAAAAGGTGAACCGTCTGTTCTACCGTTTAAACTGTGGATCGCATAGAGGAAAATACTTCGAGTTGATCTATTTACAGCTGAGAAGTAGGTCCAGTGAAATGAAATGGGACGTAGCCTATGCTAACTTGCTGTAGGCCTATAGGCTATTTCTCGAGTCTGAAACCATCACAGTCAGAAAAGGTGAGTCATTTATCCTTCAATGATCATGGAAATTAAATAAATAATAGGAAATAGATTTCTAATTATTTTAGAATGCAAAGATAAAATAAATAGATTTACGCTCTTCTCACTAAACACAAATGATTGCATCTTCTATATATATATATATATTTTTTATTTTTTTTTCTGAATAAGAGTGTCATCATATATTCCTGCACAAGGCTACGATAGGATACTGTTGCCTTCTGGGAAATGCAATACTTCAACCACTAGAAACTGTGCGTACACATGGTTTAAAGTTTGCGGGGAGGAAAGCACATACTCACGTCAAGTTCAGTTTGTATGAATTCCAACTTTAGCGTGAAAACTGGTGCACATTTCGGGGGTCTATTTTGTATGTATGTAACTGGCCTTGACGACATGAGGACACTGAAGACTATGGAGATACCGACTGGTTGTTAGTAAACACTTTCCCATGAGGTATTACTGCCACCTGGTGGTCAATCTGAGGTACTTAACCTCAACCATACAGACTTCCAACCAGATAAGAGACTGTATTACAGTTTCTCAATTGCAGACAAGCGTTGTTTGGAACAATGTTGTCATTTTTTTCTCTCGAAACGGTGTTCACAAGACACAACTATGTGGCAGTTTGCAAAACAGTAAATGTGTTTTTTTTTATGTAGCTGCCTTCTCAAAACAAATACGTTCAGCAAAACTAAATGATACCATCAAAACAGCAAATGCATTCTTTAAAACACGACCGTCTGCAAAAAAGATTAACACGAACATACAGCTGACAAAACAGAAAGTTAGTCTGTCTTAAAAAAAAAAAAAATCAAAGTAGATCAATAGATTGTCTTTGCAGTCACTAAATCATTGATGATCAAATTTTGGAAATACAATTATCAAAAGGTGCAGAAATATGGGTAAATCCTGTGGGCTTGTCTGCATATTTCACCAAACAATTTCATATAAATAATTCCTGATCCAAAAGAAAAGGGAAAACATCCACATTGTGTTCAGGATTCATTCATCGGTATCATCACTATCCAATTCCATGTATTCAATGAAAAGGCTGGTCTGCTTTTCACCACACCCGTCGCTATGGGCGGGCCATAGGGGGCCGGGCCCGCCCCCAAAAATGCTCAATTCACACCAAAACTAAGCGCTAATGTTGGAGCCGACTTAGGAGTAATCCAAAATTACTTTTAGAAATAGCTCAACTTCATTTTGCGCATCTCTGCAATGATGTAAGAAATCATGGCAATTAGACAGTCCCCGTGTCTAGATCTTTCCCTGTATTCTACTACTGATAAAGCCATTTGATATTTTGTGCATTTGTCGGAAACAGTAAAACACATTGGCAACCTTTTCTCTTATGAAAACAACGTGTTGATATTCATGTCAACAAAACACTTGACACTTTAATTGTTGTATTCATTGATGACATTTTGTATTTAAAGTTTTGCAAAGATATTCAATCCAGGTACAAAAGCAAGAAAATGATCGGACATTCTGGAAATATATTTAAGCATTTGACCTTTGTTGGTTTCCAAAAGGTCTGTTTAACCACAGTTAATTTGCCTTTTGTTGGTTTGCAATAGGTACGTTTAACCACAGTTAATTTGCCTTTTGTTGGTTTGCAATAGGTACGTTTAACCACAGTTAATTTGCCTTTTGTTGGTTTGCAATAGGTCAGTTTAACCACAGTTCATTTGACCATTGTTGGTTTGCAATAGGTCAGTTTAACCACAGTTCATTTGAACTTTGTTGGTTTGCTATAGGTCAGTTTAACCACAGTTCATTTGCCTTTTGTTGGTTTGCAATAGGTACGTTTAACCACAGTTCATTTGACCATTGTTGGTTTGCTATAGGTCAGTTTAACCACAGTTCATTTGACCATTGTTGGTTTGCTATAGGTCAGTTTAACCACAGTTCATTTGACCATTGTTGGTTTGCAATAGGTCAGTTTAACCACAGTTCATTTGACCATTGTTGGTTTGCAATAGGTCAGTTTAACCACAGTTCATTTGACCAGTTGTTCATTTGGTTGGTTTGCTATAGGTCAGTTTAACCACAGTTCATTTGACCATTGTTGGTTTGCTATAGGTCAGTTTAACCACAGTTCATTTGACCATTGTTGGTTTGCTATAGGTCAGTTTAACCACAGTTCATTTGACCATTGTTGGTTTGCAATAGGTCAGTTTAACCACAGTTCATTTGACCATTGTTGGTTTGCAATAGGTCAGTTTAACCACAGTTCATTTGACCATTGTTGGTTTGCTATAGGTCAGTTTAACCACAGTTCATTTGACCATTGTTGGTTTGCTATAGGTCAGTTTACGTTCAACCACAGTTCATTTGACCATTGTTGGTTTGCTATAGGTCAGTTTAACCACAGTTCATTTGACCATTGTTGGTTTGCTATAGGTCAGTTTAACCACAGTTCATTTGACCATTGTTGGTTTGCAATAGGTCAGTTTAACCACAGTTCATTTGACCATTGTTGGTTTGCAATAGGTCAGTTTAACCACAGTTCATTTGACCATTGTTGGTTTGCTATAGGTCAGTTTAACCACAGTTCATTTGACCATTGTTGGTTTGCTATAGGTCAGTTTAACCACAGTTCATTTGACCATTGTTGGTTTGCTATAGGTCAGTTTAACCACAGTTCATTTGCCTTTTGTTGGTTTGCTATAGGTCAGTTTAACCACAGTTCATTTGCCTTTTGTTGGTTTGCTATAGGTCAGTTTTTAACCACAGTTCATTTGCCTTTTGTTGGTTTGCTATAGGTCAGTTTAAACCACAGTTCATTTGCCTTTTGTTGGTTTGCAATAGGTCAGTTTAACCACAGTTCATTTGCCTTTTGTTGGTTTAAAATAGGTCAGTTTAACCACAGTTCATTTGCCTTTTGTTGGTTTGCTATAGGTCAGTTTAACCACAGTTCATTTGCCTTTTGTTGGTTTGCTATAGGTCAGTTTAACCACAGTTCATTTGCCTTTTGTTGGTTTGCAATAGGTCAGTTTAACCACAGTTCATTTGCCTTTTGTTGGTTTGCAATAGGTCAGTTTAACCACAGTTCATTTGCCTTTTGTTGGTTTGCTATAGGTCAGTTTAACCACAGTTCATTTGCCTTTTGTTGGTTTGCTATAGGTCAGTTTAACCACAGTTCATTTGACCATTGTTGGTTTGCTATAGGTCAGTTTAACCACAGTTCATTTGACCATTGTTGGTTTGCTATAGGTCAGTTTAACCACAGTTCATTTGCCTTTTGTTGGTTTGCTATAGGTCAGTTTAACCACAGTTCATTTGCCTTTTGTTGGTTTGCTATAGGTCAGTTTAACCACAGTTCATTTGCCTTTTGTTGGTTTGCAATAGGTCAGTTAAACCACAGTTCATTTGCCTTTTGTTGGTTTGCTATAGGTCAGTTTAACCACAGTTCATTTGACCATTGTTGGTTTGCTATAGGTCAGTTTAACCACAGTTCATTTGACCATTGTTGGTTTGCTATAGGTCAGTTTAACCACAGTTCATTTGACCATTGTTGGTTTGCTATAGGTCAGTTTAACCACAGTTCATTTGACCATTGTTTTGTTTGCTATAGGTCAGTTTAACCACAGTTCATTTGACCATTGTTGGTTTGCTATAGGTCAGTTTAACCACAGTTAATTTGACCATTGTTGGTTTGCAATAGGTCAGTTTAACCACAGTTCATTTGACCATTGTTGGTTTGCTATAGGTCAGTTTAACCACAGTTCATTTGACCATTGTTGGTTTGCTATAGGTCAGTTTTAACCACAGTTCATTTGACCATTGTTGGTTTGCTATAGGTCAGTTTAACCACAGTTCATTTGACCATTGTTGGTTTGCAATAGGTCAGTTTAAACCACAGTTCATTTGACCATTGTTGGTTTGCAATAGGTCAGTTTAACCACAGTTCATTTGACCATTGTTGGTTTGCTATAGGTCAGTTTAACCACAGTTCATTTGACCATTGTTGGTTTGCAATAGGTCAGTTTAACCACAGTTCATTTGACCATTGTTGGTTTGCTATAGGTCAGTTTAACCACAGTTCATTTGACCATTGTTGGTTAACCTATAGGTCAGTTTAACCACAGTTCATTTGACCATTGTTGGTTTGCAATAGGTCAGTTTAACCACAGTTCATTTGACCATTGTTGGTTTGCTATAGGTCAGTTTAACCACAGTTCATTTGACCATTGTTGGTTTGCTATAGGTCAGTTTAACCACAGTTCATTTGCCTTTTGTTGGTTTGCTATAGGTCAGTTTAACCACAGTTCATTTGCCTTTTGTTGGTTTGCTATAGGTCAGTTTAACCACAGTTCATTTGCCTTTTGTTGGTTTGCTATAGGTCAGTTTAACCACAGTTCATTTGCCTTTTGTTGGTTTGCTATAGGTCAGTTTAACCACGGTTCATTTGCCTTTTGTTGGTTTGCTATAGGTCAGTTTAACCACAGTTCATTTGCCTTTTGTTGGTTTGCTATAGGTCAGTTTAACCACAGTTCATTTGCCTTTTGTTGGTTTGCTATAGGTCAGTTTAACCACAGTTCATTTGCCTTTTGTTGGTTTGCAATAGGTCAGTTTAACCACAGTTCATTTGCCTTTTGTTGGTTTGCAATAGGTCAGTTTAACCACAGTTCATTTGCCTTTTGTTGGTTTGCTATAGGTCAGTTTAACCACAGTTCATTTGCCTTTTGTTGGTTTGCTATAGGTCAGTTTAACCACAGTTCATTTGCCTTTTGTTGGTTTGCTATAGGTCAGTTTAACCACAGTTCATTTGCCTTTTGTTGGTTTGCTATAGGTCAGTTTAACCACAGTTCATTTGCCTTTTGTTGGTTTGCTATAGGTCAGTTTAACCACAGTTCCAAAAGATGCTTGTACCCGATAGAGAAACTGTAATAAGCCTTCTAAACTGTCAGACTGCCTCATCCTCGTCTTTTCATCCTTTAAAGCCTTCTAAACTGTCAGACTGCCTCATCCTCGTCTTTTCATCCTTTAATAAACAGGTCTATCTAAATAAAGAGACATCAACAGGACGGAAACACAAGATAGATATTATTGAGAAACACAAAAAAAAGACAAAATACCAAAATCCGATAAGAAATGTAATTGTTTTAATAATAATAATAACAATAGTAATAATAATAGTTATATTAATGGTAATCCACAGTCCTATGTACGAACACAGTTTTAAAAATGCAAAATACAAAAGAGGGGGAAAGTCAAAAGGAAGTCACAAGATTCACCTCTAGACCAGCGATTGTACTTCACAATGGATGCATCCCAAACGAAACCCTATCCCCTATTTAGCGCACTACTTTAGACCAGAGCCCTATGGGGAACTGGGCAAAAGTAGTGCCCTATGTAGGGGATAGGGTTCCGTTTGGGACTCATCCAATCTCAGGGGTAGTAGTAGCATAGGTCATTTATTTGCCATGTGTGCTAACCCTAACAACTATCAATTAAACAACAACAACAACAACAACAACAACAAATGTTTTTCCTGAAAATCCTGCATATAGGTCTCATTGCTAACTAGGAGCCAGGAGTTTTATCCGCATGATTGTGTTAACTAACGAGTAACAACTCGGGGCCCTTGTTATATATATATAAGCTATAACTGGAGCCAGAGTGTTTCTTGTTGTAGGTAAAACCTCAGGTCCTGTTTTAATCCTGTATATTTGTTGTGTTGATCAGAAAGACTCACAGTTCCATGTAATTCTGTCCCGTGGTTGATTATAAGTGCAGTTTTGAATTCATCCATAAAGGTGCACTGGTCTGTGTTAGTTTTAGAGACGTACAGTGTTCTGTGTTTGTGCGATGAGTATTAGATAGACGTAGAACAGGACAGTGTGGGAGAGAAAGCACAGTAGTTTAGCAGTAGCCCTCCTAGTGGGGACAGTAGAATTCATGTTATGTGAGAAATAGGAAATAGACCACTGGTCGGGAATAGACAGTAAGTTGCTTGTCTTTCTAAATAAATAAAGTTATTTGAGAATATTTAGGGAAGTTAGCTGGTTAACTCATTGATCCTGCTATGTAGTACACCACACATGTCTGGCAACCACACATATCTGGCAACCACACATATCTGGCAACCACACATATCTGGCAACCAGGGAAGGTTTGTTCTACTTTAAAAGGAGCACTCTTTAGTTTCTATTTCCACTCAGCAGAGTGGCCCCAGCGGTTGTTTTTGTTTTTGTTTCGGAGGACTGATGGGGCGGGTCTTCGAAAGTGCAAAATCAAAACCAAAAAAGAAGAACAGGTGTCTGAGTGTTTCGAAAAAAGGTTTTTGTCTTTGCTTTATTTGCTGCCTTGATTGTGACTTGTCGTCCAACCACAGGAGGAAACAGAAGCTAAGGAAAGCTCCTTTAAGAGTTAGTCAGAAGCTAATGCTGCCTTCAAATGCTTGTTGGAACTGAAACATTTCCCAGTTAGAAAGTCTGACATTACTTTGTTCAATTGCTTTTGAATTTGGAAACAATTCTTCAACCAATAAGATTTTAGCTAGTTAGTTGAGCTAGCTAACATTGCTAATGATAAAGTTGGCTAGCTTTCTTAATGTTGATAATGTTGTCAACTAGCTACATTATCCACATTGATACAGTATGTTAGACGATGTCAGAAATGTTTATTTGCTTTTATCTTTTGGTTGAAAAAGGTGAGAAAAGTCAGTGACGAAACATCACAACTCGTAAACTAGGGATATCAAAATTACCTCCAACTTTCCCACTTGGAATTCCAACTTGGGATGGGGTCGTTCAAGTAGCTACTTCCCAGTCGGAACCTCATCTTTCCCAGATCTGAGGAGCATTTTAAAGGCAGCGTGACATAGTGGTAGGGTCGACATCGGCAGTCCAGGTGGGTACACTACATAGCATATTTATTGAGTTAGCCAGCTTACTTGCTTACTTAAATATTCTGAAAATAACTTCTTACTTTAAAGATAAGCTTGAAATTGGCATGGTCAAATTGACTCGAGAACCAAAAAACACATATCCAAGTTTAGCTTTTCTTAATGAACCAGAAAAATGATGGTTATTTCTGGTTGTTTGTCAACGTTAGCTGGGTAACTCATTGATCCTGCTTTGCAGTCAGTAACAGCAGGCGTTCCGTCAAACAAAACTCCAAAAGAAAATTCAAGTAAAACAGGAAGTCATATTATCCTGTCCCATGCGAGGGTCAGGGAGTGAATAACACTGGATGTCATGTAAACAAAACAAAAACAAAAAAACAAACAAAAAAAAGATTTCTCCACAGTCAACAAAATCAAGATTTGAAAACAAATGTTGGGAAAAGTGAGTGTTAATAAAAAGGATGTTATTTTAGAAAAGACAATGCGTTATGATTGGACAGTTGCTCTGAGTGCTGTCAGCAGCCGATATAGAGCAGAACAGTATAAGTGCGGTAAAGCTAGCAGGGTTGTCTACCATAGAGATGGAGTCCTCTGACTATCTCAATGTACTATTACACAGCAGTCTATAGCCTCTGAAGACAAGGTTTAGGCTCCCTATGGTCAAACGTAGTGCACTAAATAGGGTATAAGGTAGCATTTGAGACGCAGACAAGGTTTAGAAGTTACACACAGCCCTTGAGTGTTACAAACACAGTTTCTAAGTCAGAGAAGCAAAAATATGACCCATTATTCCTGCTTTTTGAAAAATATACTTTTTTTTTTTTTTTTTTTTGGCAACAAGATCATAGTTCAGTGAAGACGTCATAGTCCAGTGTGTGTGTGTTTGTGTGTGGCCTCTGTCTCCCATCGGATAGCAGTTCAGTTGAGGCATTGTGAGACTGTGAGTCTGGCACCAAGGAGAAGACAGTACAGTAGGCGATTGTCAGTAGACAGGACAAGGTGGGCGATGGCCTGGGTTGTATTCAGTAGTGCACACCGTAGCGAATCATTTTGTAATGGAAAAACGTTTTGCAATGAAAACGAGTGTTTCTTATTGGACAAGTTCAGGTTAGTCCCTCCCTGTTTGCTTCTGTTTGGTTCCTAGTGGAGACACCCTTAGAGCGTCTGTTTTATCCCATCTGTTATACCCCCTTCCCCCTAGGAGGCGTTTATCCCTCTCTTCTCTTCCTCTCTGTCTGCTGTTCATCGCTCGCTCCCTCCCTCCCTCAGTCTCAGAAGATGTCGTTGTTCCCTCCATTGGCGTAGTCTTCGCGTCGCACCCAGATGACATCACAGTGGTCCTTCTCGGCCACTCCCTCCACGGAACACTGCTTCCCGGCCACGCCCTCCGTGGCCCATTGCTTCCTTAGGGGTGTGAGCTTCACCGGGGGGGGGGGGGACCGTGAGGTGGGAGGGACGGGGGAGGCATTGTCTTTAGAGGGGGAGTCAGAGTCTACCTGTACCTTACTCCTTTCACCCCCCTCGTCCTCTTGGAGAACACCCTGGGAGCTCCTCCTCTCTTCCTCCAACTCTCCGTTCTGTCTCCTCTCATCTTTCTTTCCCTCCACATCTTCCTCCTCCTCTTCTACCCCTCTGTCCTGGTCTTGGCTCCTCTCCTCCTCCTCATCCTCCTCTTCCACCACTCCCTCTTTCCTCTCCTCCAGTAGGCTGGGTTCGGCTGATGAAGCCCTGACTGACTTACAGTACTCGTCATCGTCGCTCAGAATATCAGTCTCTTTCACCTCCATCCCTCCCTCCATCCTTCCCTCCATCCCTCCCTCCATCCTTCCCTCCATCCTTCCTCTCTTCCCCCTCTCTTCCCCCGTCACTCCTCCCTGGTCGACGTAGCAATCCAGGTCGAACTGTTCCTCCACCCAGCGGTCCGTGTCGCCTCCAGTCGCCAACAGCGTCCGCTGCTGAGGCTTCTGGGTAGGAAGCAGGGGGTTATGGGAAGGTGGAGGCTGGTGGGAATAGTCATGGGTGGAGTGGGAGGAGTTAGAGTCAGAGTCTTCATGGTTGCCATGGAGAACGAGGTCGGTGTCAATGGTTAATCGGTTCCTAACGAGCTTCCTGCGACCAAGGGTCCGAGACGGGGCTGAGACTAGAGGGAGGGAGAGAGATGAGATAGAGATGGGAGAGAGAGACAGGAGAGAGATGAGAGGGGAGAGAGGGGCAGGAGAGAGATGGGAGAGAGGGAGAGAGGGACAGGAGAGAGAGGGAGAGAGGGACAGGAGAGAGATGGGAGAGAGGGACAGGAGAGAGGGACAGGAGAGAGATGGGAGAGAGGGAAAGAGGGACAGGAGAGAGAGGGAGAGAGGGACAGGAGAGAGATGGAGAGAGGGAAAGAGGGACAGGAGAGAGATGGGAGAGAGGGAAAGAGGGAGGGAGAGAGAGAGGGGAGAGAGATGAGAGAGAGGGAGAGGGGGACAGGAGAGAGATGAGAGAGGGGAGAGAGATGAGAGAGGGGGAGAGGGGGCAGGAGAGAGATGAGAGAGGGTGAGAGAGATGAGGGAGAGGGAGAGGGTACAGGAGAGAGATGAGAGGGGGAAAGAGGGACAGGAGAGAGATGGGAGAGAGGGAAAGAGGGAGAGGAGAGAGA
>CM072239.1:46581358-46648858 GCA_036851935.1 Coregonus suidteri | reverse complement strand
GAATGGAGTTATTTGTAACCGTAGGATGAGAAAGCGCATGCACTGCAGCCTCAATTAGCCCAGCTAGCTAACGTTAGCTAGCTTAACTAGCTTCTCCCGGTTTGATGCAGTCAAGACAGGGAGACAGGAGCTAACTAGCTTAACTAGCTTCTCCCGGTTTGATGCAGTCAAGACAGGTACCACGTAATCATATTTGATGATAAATAACCAAGGCAGCTATTAGTCTACTGTAGCGCGAGTCGGCTTGGTTGGCTCCCTGCTCCCTCCCTCCCCCCTGTGTCACTCCCTCACAGTATGGCCCCTCCCCCCGCCAAACTAGAGCGCCACCTCTCTCTCCCTCCTCTCGGGCCTTTATCAGCTCCGCTAAATAAAGTAGCTTAAACAATTACTTTTCTGCTGCTTCCCTCACTCAGGATCGGACCCGGATCTGGATCCGACCAGGTCTATACGGAACGGATCTAGTTGTCCTCGTGTCCAATCGGAACGGGGTCTGTATACTAAAAAAATAATCAATTCATGCATATCGGGTGCGGATGTGGAAGCCCCATGTGGAAGGCCCTAACATAAGAGGAAGGAGTCCGCATTTCGGGAGGAGGTAGGCCTCTAACAGAGGGGAAATGTAAGGAGGAAGAGGAGTGTGGAGGGAGGAGGTAGAGGAAATGTGGAAAGGAGGAAAGTGGAGGGGAGGTTAGGGAGAAGAAGAGACTTGTGATGATGGCGCGGACTTGTAGGGCGTCTGTTGAGATCATGTGACGGAAACGGAACGGATCTCTGTCATCTGACACGGAAGCACGATGAGACCCTCCCTGAAAAACAAACACACACACACACACACACACTGTTTTAGAGCAAGCATTGCTACAGGCAAGTGTGTGTTTAACGAGACTGTATCTAAGAAACAGTTCCCCTCTACTTTATGGAGACATAAGAGTAGCGTTAACCTAGATCCACTCTGCGGGTGACCTCATTGTGCCTGTTCAAAACTAAAAGCCTTCTCCCCTTTTAAAAGCCCCTCTGGGAACCCCAGGACCCCAGCCAGTAAAGTAACGGGGCAAAGGAGCACTCACAAGCTTCTTCCTCTGCTTGGAGCGATCTCTGTATACAAACACCACCGCTGTCTTGAACACTGGGGAGAGAAGGAGACAAAGAGGAGGGAGAGATGGAGAGAGAGAGAGGGGGGGGGGAAACGGGAAGAGCATTAGAAGAGCTTTTTTAATTTCATAACACATTTTAAAAGCATTTACTAAAGAAGATTTATGAACAACATGAATGCTTTTAGGGGTTAGCATTTGAGAAAATCTCCCTTGCAGAAGCCACTAACACATAACCCTAAGAGAAGCCTAACCACTAACACATAACCCTAAGAGAAGCCTAACCTAACACCAAACCCTAAGAGAAGCCTAACCACTAACACATAACCCTAAGAGAAGCACTAACCAACCCTAAGATAAGCTAACCGCTAATACATAACCCTAAGAGAAGGGTTTTGCCACCAAGTACTAAGTCATGTTTTGCAGAGGGGTCAAATACTTATTTCCCTCATTAAAATGCAAATCAATTTATAACATTTTTGACATGCGTTTTTCTGGATTTTTGTTTTGTTATTCTGTCTCTCACTGTTCAAATAAACCTACCATTAAAATTATAGACTGATCATTGCTTTGTCAGTGGCAAACTTACAAAATCAGCAGGGAATCAAATACTCTCTCTCTCTCTCTCTCTCTCTCTCTCTCTCTCTCTCTCTCTCTCTCTCTCTCTCTCTCTCTCTCTCTCTCTCTCTCTCTCTCTCTCTCTCTCTCTCTCTCTCTCTCTCTCTCTCTCTCTCTCTCTCTCTCTCTCTCTCTCTCTCTCTCTCTCTCTCTCTCTCTCTCTCTCTCTCTCTCTCTCTCTCTCGAGCCTTTCTTCACTACTTTGAGATAATGTTATTTCATTATTAAAGGCCTTTGCAGACTGTACATCGGATTTATTATTTTACGATCATCACGTCACACAGCGCGGTGTTCCCTAATAAATTAAGATCTTGATATCAACCTGGCCAGATTGTACGATTTGCTTCCGTTTTGCAGTCACATTCTGCGATTGGCTTGTGAGGCTATGTCAGCAGACGTGGGCCACGTCAACATCTGGGCATGTGTCAGCAACACTAGCTGGATCCTATCCACGTTTAAGACTTCTGGTTTTTGGAATTTGCCTTCAAAATAAAAGTCAGCTGTAAAACGTTATGTGTATGATACGAAATCAATATTTTTTGCAGAGTGCATAATGTTAAAATTATGTACAAAAATATACACTGAGTGTACAAAACATTAAGAACACCTTCACAATATTGAGTTGCACCTCCCCTTTTGCCCTCAGAACAGCCTCAATTCGTCAGGACATGGACTCTACAAGGTGTCGAAAGCGTTCCACAGGGATGCTGGCCCATGTTGACTCAATGCTTCCCACAGTTGTGTCAAGTTGGCTGGATGTCCTTTCGGTGGTGGACCATTCTTGATACACACATGAAACTGTTGAGCGTGAAAAACCCAGCAGTGTTGCAGTTCTTGACACTCAAACCGGTGCACCTGGCACCTACTACCACACCCCGTTCAAAGGCATTTAAATATTTTGTCTTGCCCATTCACCCTCTGAATGGCACACATACACCATCTATGTCTCAAATGTCTCAAGGCTTTAAAAATCCTTCTTTAACCTGTCTCCTCCCCTTCATCTACACTGATTGAAGTGGATTTAACAAGTGACATCAATAAGGGATCATAGCTTTCACCTGGATTCATTCTGGTCAGTCTGTAATGGAAAGAGCAGGTGTTCTTAATGTTTTGTACACTCAGTGTATATAACTACATGGGGGGAATAATCTAAAGAGAATTTTTACTTTATATTAAATAAATAATATTATAAAAGGTTGAGCACATTGAGAAATGGTTGGAGCTTAAGTAAATGAACGTCAAGAACATAATATGTTAGTAGAAACCCCTACTGGTTATTTTACGGTTTTATTCGAGAGAAAGGTAGGAATGTTCTCTCTTTACGTTGGCCTTAAAAAGAGAAACAATATGAAATCACATGACTACATTTTTAGGCCACGTATTATGATGTCAGAGGCTGGCGATAGGCTGACAACATTCTAAAATGGTAGCTGTCCAATGGCGCTAACGTGTGTCCCACCGTTCAAACGTCAACATAAAGCTTCCTATGACCTTTTGTTCAAACTCACCTGTTTTTGTATTCTAGGGACTCTAGTGAGTAGACTGGAACCTGGTTTTAAGGACACACAATCTATAGTTTTTCCTGTTCAGGGCTGTGAAAGACACCATATCTGTATGACACCGGGATGTATTTGTCAGTCCCCTGAAATGATCTATTTGTATGTCACAGGGATCTATTGGTCAGTCACCGGGATCTATTTGTCAGTCACCGGGATCTATTTGTAAGTCACCAGGATCTATTGGTAAGTCACCTGGATCTATTTGTCAGTCACCGGGATCTATTTGTCAGTCACCGGGATCGGCTCATAACACCAGGTACACTACACGATAAAGGCACTGTCAGCCTACGACCGCACGTAGTGGTACTAAAATCGGCAGACCTAGACCCTGTCACACTGAACGAGCCAAGACGTCCGACACTCGTTTTACGACCTGAGAATTTGACCACGACGTGAACATGTTGTATGAGACGGCAAGATGGTGGCATAAGACGGTTAAAATGGTACAGACTGCAAAGGCCTTAAGAAGGAGACCCTTAGTAATAGGCCCTATATGGATCCCCAGTGTCTAGTAGGAGTGTACCCCACCGAAGGTAGCCAGCTCAGGGTCCTTTTTGCCCTTGACCAGGGAGGCTGGAGGATTGATCCACACCACGGTGGAGTGGAGGAGAAGATCTCCCATGGACAGGTCAGTCACCTGAGACAAGCACACAGAGATGGATCAATTAGAACAACTCGAATGGAAATCCTAGTGGATATGGCATTCAAGACTTACATTAGGATATATTTTAATAATAATATAATTTTGTTAGAAGGTGAAAATCTGCGATTTACATAGAAATAATACATTATTGTTTTAAGGACTAATAATCATGAATATGTGTTAAAAATAAGCTAAACCATAGAAATAGACTTTTAATTTTTTATTTTATTTAACCTTTATTTAACTAGGCAAGTCAGTTAAGAACAAATTCTTATTTACAATGACGGCCTACACCGGCCAAACCCGGGCCAATTGTGCGCCGCCCTATGGGACTCCCAATCACGTCCGGATTGTGATACAGCCTGGAATCGAACCAGGGGGTCTGTAGTGACGCCTCAAGCACTGAGATGCAGTGACCTTAGACCGCTGCGCCACTCGGGAGCCCAGTATTTATGACTATTGTGATGATGGGGATGATTACCTCCTTCTTGTCTGCAGTCTGTTCATTGATGAGCTGGTCGAACACTGCCCCATACTCCTCATGAAGCTTCTGCATCTCATTGATGTGACTGGCCACCTTGTTCATGGCCTTCATCGCAACTGAGGAAGACGAGGAGGAAAGCAGATGTTACAAACCGTGACAACACGATGCACGCAACACCATCTCACACACACACACACACACATTCAATCACACACACACACACACTTCCATGTCGTTCACCATCACATAGAAGTAGATGTTGGTGATCCTCTGTCTGGGTCGGTGACTGAGTACATCTCCCTCAGCAGCAGTGGGTCCTTCAGGACTCACACACACCCAACCCCACCCTCTCTCTCCCTCCCTCCCTCCTCCCTCCTTACCATTCAGGTGATAGTGTTCTTCACTCTCAGGGTCAGTCAGTGAGTACAGCTCTCTCAGCAGCAGTGGGTACTTCAGGACTCTCTGGATGGGTTTGATCAGGTAGGACTCCAGGGTGGAGGAGTGCTGCTGTTTAGGGTTCCTCTCTGCTAGGAACGCCTTGAAGTCTGCGTCTGTCTTAGCTGGACCACATACAGTACAGAAAGGATCATTATCCACAACGAGGACATGGCCATGAAACGTCCCCCCCCCCCCCACCCATAGCGTTAGATGAGAGAGAATGTGAAAGAACTGCACAATATAATATTGTTGTTTTTCAGCACGAGCAACGAGTCCTGTACCTTTGGCCAGGACCTTGGGGACCTTGGTGTGCCACTGTAGATCTTAAAACAACCCGCTAGCTATGGCACCGATGGTTGTAATGCGCTACTATGCAGTACTAATATATAATACAGTTGACTATGTATTGTACCTTTGGCCAGGACCTTGGGGACCTTGGTGTGGCTGGCACAGAAAGCACTGTAGATCTTAAAGCGGTCAGCGTAGTACAGGAACGATCCACCCAGAGAGAACAGCACTTTCTGGAGAAAGGAGTATGTAGAGTACGAAATCCCATTTACTCTAAAATAATACGAAAATCTAGAGAGGGAAGCCATCTTTTATATTTCCCTTAGATAGGCAGGTTATACAACACACGTTATCAATAGGATTCAAAGTAGTGAGGCAATCTGTTTTTTTTTCGCGTCCTAAATGGCATCCTGTTCCCTACATAGTGCACAACTTTAGACCAAAGGCCTTATGGGAAAATGTGATTGTACCTTAAACTGTTCTACTCTCTCCAGCCTGTCTAGGTCAGCTACCAGTCTGGTCCCATCTTCTAGAGTCTTCAGGAACTCAACCTGGAACTCCAGCATCTCTCCTAGGTTACCAAACAGGACATCTAGCTGGAAGAGATAGCATAGCAACCGTTAACGAGCTTTCTTTGCACATTGGGGATTGAAGATATTGTGATGTCAACATATCCAAAGAAGTATCTACATATATCTTATAACCAGCAACATGGAGATCTTTATTCCACCGGTCCACATGTGATCACTATCTTATAACCAGCAACAAGCGTTTCGCTACACCCGCAATAACATCTGCTAAACACGTGTATGTGACAAATAACATTTGATTTGATTGTGATCTTTATTCCAAGCGGGAACTTGTCCAATAGGTTTGCTACATTTTGCTACGGTGCGCCATAATGAATACCACCTGATCTACGGTTATGATAACCCAGTAGCATGCAGGATGTCTATGAGTTGACCTTTGACCTTTGCCCTCTGACCCTACCTCATCCTGGGTGAGGAAGCTCTCCTTCTGCAGAGGGGTCAGGTAGCGCTCTATCAGACAGTTCAGGTCCTGCAGGGGAGAGGAGACAGGGTTTAGTGTGTGTGTGTTTTGGTTTGGGTGCATAATGTGTTGTGACTGTGTTGTGTGTTGTGACTTTATTGTGACTGTGTTGTGTGTTGTGACTATGATGTGACTGTTGTGTATTGTGACTGTGTTGTGTTGTGACTGTGTTGTGTATTGTGACTGTGTTGTGTTGTGACTGTGTTGTGTATTGTGTGTTGTGTTGTGTGTTGTGTTGTGACTGTGTTGTGTTGTGACTGTGTGTGTTGTGTTGTGTGTGTGTTGTGTGACTTGTGTTGTGTATTGTGACTGTGTTGTGTATTGTGACTGTGTTGTGTATTGTGACTGTGTTGTGTGTTGTGACTGTGTTGTGTGTTGTGTTGTGACTGTGTTGTGTGTTGTGTGTTGTGAGTGTTCTGTTGTGACTGTGTTGTGACTGTGTTGTGACTGTTGTGTGTTGACTGTGAGTGTTCTGTGACTGTGTTGTGTGTTGTGACTGTGTTGTGACTGTTGTGTTGTGACTGTGTTGTGTGTTGTGAGTGTTCTGTTGTGACTGTGTTGGTGTATGCATTGATCCATGTTTGTGTAGCTTAGAAACTAGGAGTTTCCCCACCACACACACACCCACCCAACACACACACTCTCTCTACTAACTTTAACGTATGTCTTCTCAGTCTCCACCAGTTCACTGATGACTTTGCGTAGTTTGTCAGCGTGTGACAGCTGTCGCTGGATGGCAGTGCCCGCCGCCGGTGGCAGGGGCATCGACGGGCTGGGAGAGAGGGAGGAGGAAGACGGAGGAGGAACAACGGAAGGATTCATCTCATGGAGACTCCGGCAGAATGCAGTCACCTGCTCTGTACTCTGTGGACAGCAAGAGAGAGAGACAGCGAGAGAGAGAGACAGCGAGAGAGAGAGAGAGAGAGAGAGAGAGAGAGAGAGAGAGAGACAGCGAGAGAGAGAGAGACAGCGAGAGAGAGAGACAGCGAGAGAGAGAGTGAGAGAGAGAGAGAGAGAGAGAGAGAGAGAGACAGCGAGAGAGAGACAGCGAGAGAGAGAGAGAGAGAGAGAGAGAGAGAGAGAGAGAGAGAGAGAGAGAGAGACCATATTAGAGACACATATTTCCCACAGATCACACAGACCCACAAAGAGTTTCAAACATTGATAAACTCCCATATCTGTTATGTGAAATACAAGTGTGCAATCACCGCAGCAAGATTTGTGACCTGTTGCCATGAGAACAGGGCAACCAGTGAAGAACAAACATTGTAAATACTTATCTTCCCCTTCTATTCGTACACAACTATTTGCACATTGTTACAACACTGTACTTAGCAGATAATGTACCAATTGAGATGTCTTTATGTTTTGAAACCTTTGTGAGTGTAATGTTTACTGTTCATGTTTTCATGTTTACTGTTCATGTGTTTTTGTTTTCTTCTCACTTTAGTATTTTTCCCTTGCTTTGGCAATAAAGCCCCATTGATTTGATAGAGAAAGAGATACAGAGAGAGAGATACAGAGAGAGAGATACAGAGAGAGAGAGAGAGAGAGAGAGAGAGAGAGAGAATTAGTCATGTAGGATTTCTGTATTCCAAAGTAGAGTTTGTCAGCAACTCCTCCTCCATCTCCTTCTCCTACTCTCACTCCTCCTCCATCTCCTTCTCCTACTCTCACTCCTCCTCCATCTCCTTCTCCTCACTCTCCTCCACTCCTCTCTCCTCCATCCTCCTTCTCCTACTCTCACTCCTCCTCCATCTCCTTCTCCTACTCTCACTCCTCCTCCATCTCCTTCTCCTACTCTCACTCCTCCTCCATCTCCTTCTCCTACTCTCACTCCTCCTCCATCTCCTTCTCCTACTCTCACTCCTCCTCCATCTCCTTCTCCTACTCTCACTCCTCCTCCATCTCCTTCTCCTACTCTCACTCCTCCTCCATCTCCTTCTCCTACTCTCACTCCTCCGCTTCCTCCCTCCCTCTCATCTAGCCCCTCCCTCTCCTCCCTCTCATCTAGCCCCTTCCTCTCCTCCCTCTCATCTAGCTCCTCCCTCTAATCTAGCCCCTTCTCTCTCCTCACTCTCATCTTGCTCCTCCATCTCATCTTCCCCTCCTACTCTCACTCCCTCCTCCATCTCCTTCCTCCTACTCTCATCTAGCCCCTCCCTCTCCTCCCTCTCATCTACTCCTCACTCTCATCTAGCCCCTCCCTCTCCTCACCTCTCATCTAGACCCTCCCTCTCCTCCTCTCATCTAGCCCCTCCCTCTCCTCCCTCTCATCTAGCCCCTCCCTCTCATCCCTCCCTCTCATCTAGCCCCTCCCTCTCCTCCCTCTCATCTAGCCCCTCCCTCTCCTCCCTCTCATCTAGCCCCTCCCTCTCTCCCTCCCATCTCATCCCCTCCCTAATCTAGCCCCCTCTCATCTAGCCCCTCCCTCTCCTCCCTCTCATCTAGCTCCTCCCTCTCATCTAGCCCCTCTCCTCCCTCTCATCCCTCCCTCTCATCTAGCCCCTCCCTCTCATCTAGCCCCTCCCTCTCCTCCCTCTCATCTAGCCCCTCCCTCTCCTCCCTCTCATCTAGCCCCTCCCTCTCATCTAGCCCCTCCCTCTCATCTAGCCCCTCCCTCTCCTCACTCTCATCTTGCTCCTCCCTCTCATCTAGCCCCTCCCTCTCCCTCCCTCTCATCTAGCCCCTCCCTCTCTCCCTCCCTCTCATCTAGCCCCTCCCTCTCATCTAGCCCCTCCCTCTCATCTAGCTCCCTCTCATCTCCTCCCTCCCTCTCATCTTGCCCCTCCCTCTCATCTAGCCCCTCCCTCTCCTCCCTCTCATCTTGCCCCTCCCTCTCATCTAGCCCCTCCCTCTCCTCCCTCTCATCTAGCCCCTCCCTCTCCCTCTCATCTAGCCCCTCCCTCTCATCTAGCTCCTCCCTCTCCTCTAGCCCTCCTCTTGCCCTCCCTCTCATCTAGCCCCTCCCTCTCATCTAGCCCCTCCCTCTCTCCCTCCCTCTCATCTTGCCCCTCCCTCTCATCTAGCCCCTCCCTCTCCTCCCTCTCATCTTGCTCCTCCCTCTCATCTAGCCCCTCCCTCTCTCCCTCCCTCTCATCTAGCCCCTCCCTCTCTCCTATCCTCTCATCTTTTTCTGCTGCATTGTGTCTCAAAACACCCCCATCAGTATTATTTTCTTCAAATCAAAGAATCTCAAAGTAACCATAGAGGGAGGGTGAGGTAGGGCCAGAAGTTACCATGGAAACCAATGTTATTTTCCTCCCATACCTACCTTCAGGGGTGTGCTCTTTTAAGGCACACCTGGGAAACAACAATCTGGTCACACACAGACACACACACACACACAGACACACACACACACACACACACATACACAGACACACACACAGACACACACACACAGCAGCACAGTGAGAGCAGGGGAAAGGGAGAGGAGAAGAAAAGGGTGCTGCTGAATCGTCATGCCAACATGCCAGACAAGACAAGACATGACAAGCCCTCTCTCCTCCTCTCCCTCCCTCTCTCCTCCTCTCCCTCCCTCTCTACTCCTCTCCTTCCCTCCCTCCTCCTCTCCCTCCCTCCCTCCTCCTCTCCCTCCTCTCCTCTCCTCAATCTCTCCTCCTCTCCCCTCTGTCTCCTCCTCTCTCCCTCTCTCCTCCTCTCCCTCCCTCTCTAGCAGTGGAAAGAACCAGAGAGAGAGAGAGAGAGCTCAATCAGAATACAACTGTCTCTCTATTTCTCCCTCTCTCTTCCCCTCTCTTTCTCACCTTCCCCTCCCCCTCCTCCTCTCTCTCTCTCTCTCTCTCTCTCTCCCTCCTCTCGCTCTCTCCCCTCAGGACCTGACGATGGCTCTTATCTAACATCACAGCTACTGCTGATCAGATGAAACCTGGTGGAAATCTGCTCATGAAGATGTGCTTGACTTACACTCATCTGAGCTAAGATATGTAGGAGTAGTTAGATACAGGAGTGATATACTGTCAGGGTTGATCTGTGATAAGATATGTAGGAGTAGTTAGATACAGGAGTGATATACTGTCTGGGTTGATCTGTGATAAGATATGTAGGAGTAGTTAGATACAGGAGTGATATACTGTCTGGGTTGATCTGTGATAAGATATGTAGGAGTAGTTAGATACAGGAGTGATATACTGTCTGGGTCGATCAGGATAAGATATGTAGGAGTAGTTAGATACAGGATGATATGTGAGCTGGTTTCAGGATGGCGTTTGCGTATGTCAGCGTTGTCACTACGATTCACAGGGGAGCCATTTGAACGTAAACCTTTTTTTAAATTCAAAATATTTTACTAACAGAAATGCCTTCTGGAAACATGTGAACTTTCAAATGCCTTAATAACAAACTTGTATGCCATCTGTAAATAAAAAATGTAGGATTAGTTAGATAAATGAGAGCCTATGTGGTTCGCCACAGAAAAGGACAGCAACGCGCTTCCCTACTTCACATGATTGGCTGAGATAATGTGTGGGCTGGACATGCTGAGAGATCGAGCTTTGAAATCAGTGGAATTAGAGTATGATAGCTAAGGAGATGGAGAAAACACCTGTCTCCGGATTACACCTTCATACTAAGGGCAACCATGGCATCCGTGACAGAGAGGGAGAAGCGTCCATCCATGTATACGGGTAAGATAGTCTAGCTAGCTACATTTCCAGATATTACACGTTTATATAGTGTCAGAAAGTCGTTTTCATTTCAAGTTACTGTTAGCTAGCTAGCTAACGTTAGCTCGCTGGCTCGCTAGCTAACATTACGTGTATGATCTGTGTAGTAATATTATTTGTATCTCAGAGCCATTTGCTTTGCTAGTTATAGCCTAATGTTAGCTAGCTATCATTGAACCTGGTTGGTTAGCTACCTGCAGATTCATGCAGGGTAGTAACGTCATGAGTTGGGATTATGGTTCATTGTTTAGCTAGCTAGCTAGCTACATTTCTTAACAAAAGACTCCACTATGCAAGTAACCATTTCAATAGAATGTTCATGATGTCACTGCGACAACTGTTGCTAGACATAGCTGGTAAATTCGCTCTGGCTATCTACTCCAATTTCAGAGCACTCTCATCTGAGTGTGCCAGAGCGCAAAATAACTGACACATTTACGAATGCTCAACACCCGTTGAATACGGCCAGTGTCAGTAAACGTTGGCAAAAAAGTGTAATTAAATTGTTGCCAGCAGCACAGTTGTAGTCACCAATGCTCTGGATAACATAAAAACAGCCTAACCAGCTCTGCTAGGGCGAGTAAAATGGTCAGAGTGAGATGTTCTCTCATTTGTGTCTGGAAGTAGCTAGCAAGCTAGCCAACATTAGCCAGTTAGCTTGGGTGATTGACTGCCGTTGTGAGGTCAGAACACTCGGATCAACCCTACTCCTCTGCCAGAGCGTCCAGTGTGCACTCTGAACGCTCCGAGAGTGAAATGCTCTGAATTTACGAAAGGACAATCTGACAACGCCCTGAGTTTACAGGCGAGGCTATAGGTTAAGAGGGTGTGAACGATGCTGAATGGGTGTAGACAAAGAAGAGCTCTCCAGTGGGTGTACCAAAACATTCAAAGGTCATTTTCTCAAAAGTGAGGTTAAAGTTGATCAACTTTCAAAGCAGAATTACTTTCTCATTTTTCCTCAACTGTAGTGTATGATATAACATTTTCTAGCTCTGAGTCTCTACTTTTATCCAATGTAAAAAACACCATTTCAAATTTTGCTACATTAGACCAAATCGAGCCGGTCGGTCACATATACTGTCAGGGTTGATCTGTGAGAAGACATGTAGGAGGTCTGAGATACAGGAGTGATATACTGTCAGGGTTGATCTTTGATAAGATTATGTAGGAGTAGTGAGATACAGGAGTGATATATATTGTCTGTGAGAAGGTAGGAGTTGTGAGATACTGTGATAATTGTCATGTTGTGATAGGTAGAGATTCTGTCTTTTATAAATTTGAGGCCAATAGAATGTTGTCTTAAACACAGAAAATTGAGTGGTTTGATAGGAGTGATATACTGTCAAGTCTGGCTGCAAGGCTGATACCAGAATGAGATTAGGCAGTTGTACAAACCCATTATACCCATAATGCAACAGTAAATTCAATCTAACACCTAACATACAACAAATTCTGTCTTTGAGGCCAACAGAATTTTGTCTCAAACAAACAAAAGCAGAAAATGACATTCTGTCATAGACCCTGGACTGGACTTCTAGACCCTGGATTGGACTACTAGATCCTGGACTGGACACTAGACCCTGGACTGGACTACTATACCCTGGACTGGACTACTAGACCCTGGACTGGCTACTAGACCCTGGACTGGACTACTAGACCCTGGACTGGACTATATATATATACCCTGGACTGGACTGTTAGATCTTGGACTGGACTTCTAGACCCTGGTCTGGACTTATTGACCCTGGAGTGGACTCATAGACCCTGGACTGGACTGCTAGACCCTGGACTGGACTACTAGACCCTGGACTGGACTACTAGACCCTGGACTGGACTACTAGACCCTGGAGACCCTGGACTGGACTCTTAGACCCTAGACTGGACTTCTAGACCCTGGAGTGGACTCATAGACCCTGGAGTGGACTACATAGACCAAGGACTGTACTTCTAGACCAAGGACTGACTTCTAGACCCTGGACTGGACTACTAGACCCTGGACTGGACTACTAGACCCTGGACTGGACTACTAGACCCTGGACTGGACTACTAGACCCTGGACTGGACTACTAGACCCTGGACTGGACTACTAGATCCTGGACTGGACTTCTAGACCCTGGACTGGACTTCTAGACCATGGGCTGGACTACTAGACCCTGGACTGGACTACTAGACCCTGGACTGGACTACTAGACCCTGGACTGGACTGTGGACCCTGGACTGGACAACTTGATCCTGGACTGGACTTCTAGACCCTGGACTGGACTTCTAGACCCTGGACTGGACTCATAGACCCTGGACTGGACTACTAGACCAAGGACTGTACTTCTAGACCCTGGACTGGACTGCTAGACCCTGGACTGGACTGCTAGATCCTGGACTGGACTACTAGATCCTGGACACACACAGAGAAACACACACACACACACACACAGAGAGAAACACACACACACACACAGAGAAAGAGAGAGGGCGAGGGCGAGAGAGAGAGACAGAGAGACAGAGAGAGAGACAGAGAGAGAGAGAGAGAGAGAGAGAGAGAGAGAGAGAGAGAGAGACAGAGAGAGAGAGAGAGAGAGAGAGAGAGAGAGAGAGAGACAGAGAGAGAGAGAGAGAGAGACAGAGAGAGACAGAGACAGAGAGACAGAGAGAGAGAGAGAGAGACAGAGAGACAGAGAGAGAGAGAGAGACAGAGAGACAGAGAGAGAGAGAGAGAGAGAGAGAGAGAGAGAGAAACACCCACAAACACACCAGGGAATTGAGCACATAAATAAAAAACAGTTGATATACTGACACTACCAGTGAAAAGTTTGGACACACCTACTCATTCATTCGTTTTTCTTTATTTGTACTGTTTTTTACATTGTAGAATAATAGTGAATACCTAAAAACTATGAAATAACACATATGGAATCAGGTAGTAACCCAAAAAGTGTTAAACAAATCAAAATTTATTTTATATTTGAGATTCTTCTTATAGCCACGCTTTGCCTTGATGACAGCTTTGCACACTCTTGGCATTCTCTCAACCAGCTTCATGAGGTAGTCACCTGGAATGCATTTCAATTAACAGGTGTGCCTTCTTAAACATTAATTTGTGGAATTTCTTTCCTTCTTAATGCATTTGAGCCAATCAGTTGTGTTGTGACAAGGTAGGGGGGTACACAGAAGATAGCCCTATTTGGTAAAAGACCAAGTCCATATTATGGCAAGAACAGCTGAAATAAGCAAAGAGAAATGACAGTCCATTACTTTAAGACATGAAGGACAGTCAATATGGGAAATTTCAAGAACTTTCTTCAAGTGCAGTCGCAAAAACCATCAAGCGCTATGATGAAACTGGCTTTCATGAGGACCGCCACAGGAATGGAAGACCCAGAGTTACCTCTGCTGCAGAGGATAAGTTCATTAGAGTTACCAGCCTCAAAAATTGCAGCCCAAATAAATGCTTTACAGAGTTCAAGTCACAGACACATCTCAACATCAACTGTTCAGAGGAGACTGTGTGAATCAGGCCTTCATGGTTGTATTGCTGCAAAGAAACCACTACTAAAGGACACCAATAAGAAGAAGAGACCTGCTTGGGCCAAGAAACACGAGCAATGGACATTAGACCGGTGGAAATTTGTCCTTTGGTCTGGAGTCAAAATTGGAGAGTTTTGGTTACAACCGCTGTGTCTTTGTGAGACGCAGTGTGGGTGAGCGTATGATCTCCGCATGTGTAGTTCCCACCGTAAAGCATGGAGGAGGAGGTGTTATGGTGTGGGGGGTGCTTTGCTGGTGACACTGTCTGTGATTTCTTTAGAATTCAAGGCACACTTAACCAGCATGGCTACCACAGCGATACACCATCCCATATGGTTTGGGCTTAGTGGGACTATCATTTGTTTTTCAACAGGACAATAACCCAACACATTTTAGCAGATGCTCTTATCCAGAGCAACTTACAGTTAGTAAGTGCATACATATTTCATACTGGCCCCCCGTGGGAATCAAACCCACAACCCTGGCGTTGCAAGCGCCATGCTCTACCAAATGAGCTACAGGAGGCCTGAGTTACAACACACCTTAGGGCTATTTGACCAAGAAGGAGAGTGATGGAGTGCTGCACCAGATGAACTGGTTGAGAGAATGCCAAGAGTGTGCAAAGCTGTCATCAAGGCAAAAGGTGGCTATTTGAAGAATCTCAAATATAAAATATATTTTGATTTGTTTAACACTTTTTTGGTTACTACATGATTCCATATGTGTTATTTCATCGTTTTGATGTCTTCCACTATTATTCTACAATGTAGAAAATAGTAAAAAAAAAAAAAAAAAAAACCTTGAATGAGTAGGTGTGTCCAAACCTTTGTCTGGTACTGTAAATAGTTCAATAGTCCAACAGGCAGGTTCTGTATGTGATGTTTCTTGTTCACCGCTCCCCACAAATGTAAAAGCGTTTGATTGGTGGAGACTTGGGCTAGAGGAAGTTTCCACCATGTTTCATGTACCAGTCAGTTTCATTACACATCCATGAAGGGAAGTGAACAAGTGAACAAGTGTACAATTTGGGAGGTAGGGAGAGGTTGTTGGGACTCTGCCGTAGTTCTCTATAGTAACACAGTGGGGACTCTGGTAGGAGGAGAGGTTGTTGGGACTCTGCCGTAGTTCTCTATAGTAACACAGTGGGAGGTAGGAGGAGAGGTTGTTGGGACTCTGCCGTAGTTCTCTATAGTAACACAGTGGGAGGGTAGGAGAGGTTGGGAGGTAGAGGGTTGTTGGGACTCTGCCGTAGTTCTCTATAGTAACACAGTGGGAGGTAGGAGGAGAGGAGAGGTTGTTGGGACTCTGCCGTAGTTCTCTATAGTAACACAGTGGGAGGTAGGAGAGGTTGTTGGGACTCTGCCGTAGTTCTCTATAGTAACACAGTGGGAGGTAGGAGAGGTTGTTGGGACTCTGCCGTATTCTCTATAGTAACACAGTGGGAGGTAGGGGAGCCGTAGTTCTCTAGTAGTGGGAGGTTGTTGTTGGGACTCTGCCGTAGTTCTCTATAGTAACACAGTGGGAGGTAGGAGGAGAGGTTGTTGGGACTCTGCCGTAGTTCTCTATAGTAACACAGTGGGAGGTAGGAGGAGAGGTTGTTGGGACTCTGCCGTAGTTCTCTATAGTAACACAGTGGGAGGTAGGGAGGAGAGAGGGTTGTGTGGGACTCTGCCGTAGTTCTCTATAGTAACACAGTGGGAGGTAGGAGAGGTTGTTGGGACTCTGCCGTAGTTCTCTATAGTAACACAGTGGGAGGTTAGGAGGAGAGGTTGTTGGGACTCTGCCGTAGTTCTCTATAGTAACACAGTGGGAGGTAGGAGAGAGTTGTTGGGACTCTGCCGTAGTTCTCTATAGTAACACAGTGGGAGGTAGGAGGAGAGTTGTTGGGACTCTGCCGTAGTTCTCTATAGTAACACAGTGGGAGGTAGGAGGAGAGGTTGTTGGGACTCTGCCGTAGTTCTCTATAGTAACACAGTGGGAGGTAGGAGAGAGGTTGTTGGGACTCTGCCGTAGTTCTCTATAGTAACACAGTGGGAGGTAGGAGGAGAGGTTGTTGGGACTCTCCGTAGTTTTCTCTGCCGTAGTTCTCTATAGTAACACAGTGGGAGGTAGGAGGAGAGGTTGTTGGGACTCTGCCGTAGTTCTCTATAGTAACACAGTGGGAGGTAGGAGAGGGTTGTTGGGACTCTGCCGTAGTTCTCTATAGTAACACAGTGGGAGGTAGGAGGAGAGGTTGTTGGGACTCTGCCGTAGTTCTCTATAGTAACACAGTGGTGGAGGTAGGAGGAGAGGTTGTTGGGACTCTGCCGTAGTTCTCTATAGTAACACAGTGGGAGGTAGGAGAGGTTGTTGGGACTCTGCCGTAGTTCTCTATAGTAACACAGTGGGAGGTAGGAGAGGTTGTTGGGACTCTGCCGTAGTTCTCTATAGTAACACAGTGGGAGGTAGGAGGAGGCCGTAGTTCTCTATAGTTGTTGGGACTCTGCCGTAGTTCTCTATAGTAACACAGTGGGAGGTAGGAGGAGAGGTTGTTGGGACAGTTCTCTAGGTACAGTGGGAGGTAGAGGTTGTTGGGACTCTGCCGTAGGTTCTCTATAGTAACACAGTGGAGGTTGTTGGGACTCTGCCGTAGTTCTCTATAGTAACACAGTGGGAGGTAGAGGAGAGGTTGTTGGGACTCTAGTTCTCTATAGTAACACAGTGGGAGGTAGGAGGAGAGGTTGTTGGGACTCTGCCGTAGTTCTCTATAGTAACACAGTGGGAGGTAGGAGGAGGTTTGTTGGGACTCTGCCGTAGTTTCTCTATAGTAACACAGTGGGAGGTAGGAGAGAGGTTGTTGGGACTATAGTTCTCTATACACAGTGGGAGGTAGGGAGAGGTTGTTGGGACTCTGCCGTAGTTCTCTATATAGTAACACAGTGGGAGGTAGGAGGAGAGGTTGTTGGGACTCTGCCGTAGTTCTCTATAGTAACACAGTGGGAGGTAGGAGGAGAGGTTGTTGGGACTCTGCCGTAGTTCTCTATAGTAACACAGTGGGAGGTAGGAGGAGAGGTTGTTGGGACTCTGCCGTAGTTCTCTATAGTAACACAGTAGGGAGAGGTTGTTGGGACTCTGCCGTAGTTCTCTATAGTAAGGTTTGTTGGGACTCTGCCGTAGTTCTCTATAGTAACACAGTGGGAGGTAGGAGGAGAGGTTGTTGGACTCTGCCGTAGTTCTCTATAGTAACACAGTGGGAGTGGAGGAGAGGTTGTTGGGACTCTGCCTCTATAGTAACACAGTTAGGAGGAGGTTGTTGGGACTCTGCCGTAGTTCTCTAGTAACACAGTGGGGAGGTAGGAGGAGGGTTGTTGGGACTCTGCCGTAGTTCTCTAGGTGGGAGGTAGGAGGAGAGTTGTTGGGACTCTGCCGTAGTTCTCTATAGTAACACAGTGGGAGGTAGGAGGAGAGGTTGTTGGGACTCTGCCGTAGTTCTCTATAGTAACACAGTGGGAGGTAGGAGAGGTTGTTGGGACTCTGCCGTAGTTCTCTATAGTAACACAGTGGGAGGTAGGAGGAGAGGTTGTTGTTGGACTCTGCCGTAGTTCTCTATAGTAACACAGTGGGAGGTAGGAGGAGAGGTTGTTGGGACTCTGCCGTAGTTCTCTATAGTAACACAGTGGGAGGTAGGAGAGGTTGTTGGGACTCTGCCGTAGTTCTCTATAGTAACACAGTGGGAGGTAGGAGGAGAGGTTGTTGGGACTCTGCCGTAGTTCTCTATAGTAAACACAGTGGGAGGTAGGAGGAGAGGTTGTTGGGACTCTGCCGTAGTTCTCTATAGTAACACAGTGGAGGTAGGAGAGAGAGGTTGTTGGGACTCTGCCGTAGTTCTCTATAGTAACACAGTGGGAGGTAGGAGGAGAGGTTGTTGGGACTCTGCCGTAGTTCTCTATAGTAACACAGTGGGAGGTAGGAGAGGTTTGTTGGGACTCTGCCGTAGTTCTCTATAGTAACACAGTGGGAGGTAGGAGGAGAGGTTGTTGGGACTCTGCCGTAGTTCTCTATAGTAACACAGTGGGAGGTAGGAGGAGAGGTTGTTGGGACTCTGCCGTAGTTCTCTATAGTAACACAGTGGGAGGTAGGAGAGGTTTGTTGGGACTCTGCCGTAGTTCTCTATAGTAACACAGTGGGAGTAGGAGGAGAGGTTGTTGGGACTCTGCCGTAGTTCTCTATAGTAACACAGTGGGAGGTAGGAGGAGAGGTTTGTTGGGACTCTG
The DNA here is from genome assembly GCA_036851935.1 of Coregonus suidteri. Taxonomy (NCBI): domain Eukaryota; kingdom Metazoa; phylum Chordata; class Actinopteri; order Salmoniformes; family Salmonidae; genus Coregonus; species Coregonus suidteri. The sequence continues at coordinate 46,630,221 of CM072239.1, read as the reverse complement.
CCGTAGTTCTCTATAGTAACACAGTGGGAGGTAGGAGGAGAGGTTGTTGGGACTCTGCCGTAGTTCTCTATAGTAACACAGTGGGAGGTAGGGAGAGGTTGTTGGGACTCTGCCGTAGTTCTCTATAGTAACACAGTGGGAGGTAGGAGGAGAGGTTGTTGGGACTCTGCCGTAGTTCTCTATAGTAACACAGTGGGAGGTAGGAGGAGGGTTGTTGGGACTCTGCCGTAGTTCTCTATAGTAACACAGTGGGAGGTAGGAGAGAGGTTGTTGGGACTCTGCCGTAGTTCTCTATAGTAACACAGTGGGAGGTAGGGAGGGTAGGCCGTAGTCTCTCTATAGTAACACAGTGGGAGGTAGGAGGAGAGTTGTTGGGACTCTGCCGTAGTTCTCTATAGTAACACAGTGGGAGTAGGAGGAGGGTTGTTGGGACTCTGCCGTAGTTCTCTATAGTAACACAGTGGGAGGTAGGAGAGAGGTTGTTGGGACTCTGCCGTAGTTCTCTATAGTAAACACAGTGGGAGGTAGGAGGAGAGGTTGTTGGGACTCTGCCGTAGTTCTCTATAGTAACACAGTGGGATAGGTAGGAGGAGAGGTTGTTGGGACTCTGCCGTAGTTCTCTATAGTAACACAGTGGGAGGTAGGAGAGAGAGGTTGTTGTTGGGACTCTGCCGTAGTTCTCTATAGTAACACAGTGGGAGGTAGGAGAGGTTGTTGGGAGAGGTAACACAGTGTAGGAGGAGAGGTTGGGACTCTGCCGTAGTTCTCTATAGTAACACAGTGGGAGGTAGGAGGAGAGGTTGTTGGGACTCTGCCGTAGTTCTCTATAGTAACACAGTGGGAGGTAGGAGGAGAGGTTGTTTGGGACTCTGCCGTAGTTCTCTATAGTAACACAGTGGGAGGTAGGAGGAGAGTTGTTGGGACTCTGCCGTAGTTCTCTATAGTAACACAGTGGGAGGTAGGAGGAGAGGTTGTTGGGACTCTGCCGTAGTTCTCTATAGTAACACAGTGGGAGGTAGGAGGAGAGGTTGTTGGGTACTCTGCCAGTAGTTCTCTATAGTAACACAGTGGGAGGTAGGAGGAGAGGTTGTTGGGACTCTGCCGTAGTTCTCTATAGTAACACAGTGGGGAGGTAGGAGAGAGGTTGTTGTTGGACTCTGCCGTAACACAGTTTGTTGGGACTCTGCTCTATAATAGTAACACAGTGGGAGGTAGGAGAGGTTGTTGGGAGGTAGAGAGGTTGTTGGGACTCTGCCGTAGTTCTCTATAGTAACACAGTGGGAGGTAGGAGGAGGTTGTTGGGGACTCTGCCGTAGTTCTCTATAGTAACACAGTGGGAGGTAGGAGGAGAGGTTGTTGGGACTCTGCCGTAGTTCTCTATAGTAACACAGTGGGAGGTAGGAGGAGAGGTTGTTGGGACTCTGCCGTAGTTCTCTATAGTAACACAGTGGGAGTAGGAGACGGTTGTTGGGTACTCTGCCGTAGTTCTCTATAGTAACACAGTGGGAGGTAGGAGAGGTTGTTGGGACTCTGCCGTAGTTCTCTATAGTAACACAGTGGGAGGTAGGAGAGGTTGTTGGGACTCTGCCGTAGTTCTCTATAGTAACACAGTGGGAGGGAGAGGTACTCTGCCGTAGGAGAACACAGTGGGAGGTAGGAGAGGTTGTTGGGACTCTGCCGTAGTTCTCTATAGTAACACAGTGGGAGGTAGGAGGAGGTTGTTGGGACTCTGGTACTCTGCCGTGTTTGTTGGGACTCTATAGTACACAGTGTCTTTCTGGTTTATACAGTAACAGTTGGAACGGTTAGTCTACTCTGGTCATGGGTTGTCATTGACGATCACATTGTCTGCTGTGTCACGTACAAACACACACATGCACACGCACACGCACACGCACACACACAGTAGGTGTTAGGCGTGTTTAGTGTTCAAACCAGTTCTACCATGCTGAGACAAGTCATTTTCCTTTCATATCGCTCTATCTCAGTGCAACACACACACACACACACACACACACATTTCACATTTTTAGGAGACGTTCTTATCTGAGGTACTAACACACCCGCACGCATATTTGAGTTTCAGGAATGTTGTGTCAGCACGGCATCGATACAGCGGTGAAGAGCAGAGGCTGGTTCAGAATGTGTACCATTCAGCTCCTGATAATCATAGAGTTCTGGTTCTCGCCTCCACAGCAGAGCTGTTTCCCAAGACCTCGGGCACTGTGCTATGAATACGTACTGGGCACCACGGGGCACCACTCCACTAGGTCACTACCAAGGACAGAGGATAAACAGCTCACATCGTTTGCTTCATTCTCAAAATACATTGGAAACGAAGGTCAGAGAGGGTGGAAGGATTCACCCAGAGATGCTGAATTTCATTTTGGAAACTTGCCCCTTTCCTTTTACTATCGCTTAATCTCCAGAATAGGACATAACAGGGCTATTGACAGGAGATAACAGGGCTGTTGATAGGAGATAACAGGCCTATAGTAAAGTAGAGCTCCACCATGTTGACAGGAGATAACAGGTCTATAGTAAAGTACAGCTCCACCATGTTGACAGGAGATAACAGGTCTATAGTAAAGTAGAGCTCCACCATGTTGACAGGAGATAACAGGCCTATAGTAAAGTACAGCTCCACCATGTTGACAGGAGATAACAGGCCTATAGTAAAGTACAGCTCCACCATGTTGACAGGAGATAACAGGCCTATAGTAAAGTAGAGCTCCACCATGTTGACAGGAGATGAACAGGCCTATAGTAAAGTACAGCTCCACCATGTTGACAGGAGATAACAGGCCTATAGTAAAGTACAGCTCTGCACCATGTTGACAGGAGATAACAGGCCTATAGTAAAGTACAGCTCCACCATGTTGACAGGAGATAACAGGCCTATAGTAAAGTACAGCTCCACCATGTTGACAGGAGATAACAGGCCTATAGTAAAGTACAGCTCCACCATGTTGACAGGAGATAACAGGCCTATAGTAAAGTAGAGCTCCACCATGTTGACAGGAGATAACAGGCCTATAGTAAAGTACAGCTCCACCATGTTGACAGGAGATAACAGGCCTATAGTAAAGTACAGCTCCACCATGTTGACAGGAGATAACAGGCCTATAGTAAAGTAGAGCTCCACCATGTTGACAGGAGATAACAGGCCTATAGTAAAGTACAGCTCCACCATGTTGACAGGAGATAACAGGCCTATAGTAAAGTACAGCTCCACCATGTTGACAGGAGATAACAGGCCTATAGTAAAGTACAGCTCCACCATGTTGACAGGAGATAACAGGCCTATAGTAAAGTACAGCTCCACCATGTTGACAGGAGATAACAGGCCTATAGTAAAGTAGAGCTCCACCATGTTGACAGGAGATAACAGGCCTATAGTAAAGTAGAGCTCCACCATGTTGACAGGAGATAACAGGCCTATAGTAAAGTAGAGCTCCACCATGTTGACAGGAGATAACAGGCCTATAGTAAAGTAGAGCTCCACCATGTTGACAGGAGATAACAGGCCTATAGTAAAGTACAGCTCCACCATGTTGACAGGAGATAACAGGCCTATAGTAAAGTACAGCTCCACCATGTTGACAGGAGATAACAGGCCTATAGTAAAGTAGAGCTCCACCATGTTGACAGGAGATAACAGGCCTATAGTAAAGTACAGCTCCACCATGTTGACAGGAGATAACAGGCCTATAGTAAAGTACAGCTCCACCATGTTGACAGGAGATAACAGGCCTATAGTAAAGTACAGCTCCACCATGTTGACAGGAGATAACAGGCCTATAGTAAAGTACAGCTCCACCATGTTGACAGGAGATAACAGGCCTATAGTAAAGTACAGCTCCACCATGTTGACAGGAGATAACAGGCCTATAGTAAAGTACAGCTCCACCATGTTGACAGGAGATAACAGGCCTATAGTAAAGTACAGCTCCACCATGTTGACAGGAGATAACAGGCCTATAGTAAAAGTAGAGCTCCACCATGTTGACAGGAGATAACAGGCCTATAGTAAAGTACAGCTCCACCATGTTGACAGGAGATAACAGGCCTATAGTAAAGTACAGCTCCACCATGTTGACAGGAGATAACAGGCCTATAGTAAAGTACAGCTCCACCATGTTGACAGGAGATAACAGGCCTATAGTAAAGTACAGCTCCACCATGTTGACAGGAGATAACAGGCCTATAGTAAAGTACAGCTCCACCATGTTGACAGGAGATAACAGGCCTATAGTAAAGTACAGCTCCACCATGTTGACAGGAGATAACAGGCCTATAGTAAAGTACAGCTCCACCATGTTGACAGGAGATAACAGGCCTATAGTAAAGTACAGCTCCACCATGTTGACAGGAGATAACAGGCCTATAGTAAAGTAGAGCTCCACCATGTTGACAGGAGATAACAGGCCTATAGTAAAGTAGAGCTCCACCATGTTCCACCCATGTGACAGGAGATAACAGGCCTATAGTAAAGTAGAGCTCCACCATGTTGACAGGAGATAACAGGCCTATAGTAAAGTACAGCTCCACCATGTTGACAGGGAGATAACAGGCCTATAGTAAAGTAGAGCTCCACCATGTTGACAGGAGATAACAGGCCTATAGTAAAGTACAGCTCCACCATGTTGACAGGAGATAACAGGCCTATAGTAAAGTACAGCTCCACCATGTTGACAGGAGATAACAGGCCTATAGTAAAGTACAGCTCCACCATGTTGACAGGAGATAACAGGCCTATAGTAAAGTACAGCTCCACCATGTTGACAGGAGATAACAGGCCTATAGTAAAGTACAGCTCCACCATGTTGACAGGAGATAACAGGCCTATAGTAAAGTACAGCTCCACCATGTTGACAGGAGATAACAGGCCTATAGTAAAGTACAGCTCCACCATGTTGACAGGAGATAACAGGCCTATAGTAAAGTACAGCTCCACCATGTTGACAGGAGATAACAGGCCTATAGTAAAGTACAGCTCCACCATGTTGACAGGAGATAACAGGCCTATAGTAAAGTACAGCTCCACCATGTTGACAGGAGATAACAGGCCTATAGTAAAGTAGAGCTCCACCATGTTGACAGGAGATAACAGGCCTATAGTAAAGTAGAGCTCCACCATGTTGACAGGAGATAACAGGCCTATAGTAAAGTACAGCTCCACCATGTTGACAGGAGATAACAGGCCTATAGTAAAGTACAGCTCCACCATGTTGACAGGAGATAACAGGCCTATAGTAAAGTACAGCTCCACCATGTTGACAGGAGATAACAGGCCTATAGTAAAGTACAGCTCCACCATGTTGACAGGAGATAACAGGCCTATAGTAAAGTACAGCTCCACCATGTTGACAGGAGATAACAGGCCTATAGTAAAGTACAGCTCCACCATGTTGACAGGAGATAACAGGCCTATAGTAAAAGTAGAGCTCCACCATGTTGACAGGAGATAACAGGCCTATAGTAAAGTAGAGCTCCACCATGTTGACAGGAGATAACAGGCCTATAGTAAAGTAGAGCTCCACCATGTTGACAGGAGATAACAGGCCTATAGTAAAGTACAGCTCCACCATGTTGACAGGAGATAACAGGCCTATAGTAAAGTACAGCTCCACCATGTTGACAGGAGATAACAGGCCTATAGTAAAGTACAGCTCCACCATGTTGACAGGAGATAACAGGCCTATAGTAAAGTACAGCTCCACCATGTTGACAGGAGATAACAGGCCTATAGTAAAGTACAGCTCCACCATGTTGACAGGAGATAACAGGCCTATAGTAAAGTACAGCTCCACCATGTTGACAGGAGATAACAGGCCTATAGTAAAGTACAGCTCCACCATGTTGACAGGAGATAACAGGCCTATAGTAAAGTACAGCTCCACCATGTTGACAGGAGATAACAGGCCTATAGTAAAGTACAGCTCCACCATGTTGACAGGAGATAACAGGCCTATAGTAAAGTAGAGCTCCACCATGTTGACAGGAGATAACAGGCCTATAGTAAAGTACAGCTCCACCATGTTGACAGGAGATAACAGGCCTATAGTAAAGTACAGCTCCACCATGTTGACAGGAGATAACAGGCCTATAGTAAAGTACAGCTCCACCATGTTGACAGGAGATAACAGGCCTATAGTAAAGTACAGCTCCACCATGTTGACAGGAGATAACAGGCCTATAGTAAAGTAGAGCTCCACCATGTTGACAGGAGATAACAGGCCTATAGTAAAGTAGAGCTCCACCATGTTGACAGGAGATAACAGGCCTATAGTAAAGTACAGCTCCACCATGTTGACAGGAGATAACAGGCCTATAGTAAAGTAGAGCTCCACCATGTTGACAGGAGAGATAACAGGCCTATAGTAAAGTACAGCTCCACCATGTTGACAGGAGATAACAGGCCTATAGTAAAGTACAGCTCCACCATGTTGACAGGAGATAACAGGCCTATAGTAAAGTACAGCTCCACCATGTTGACAGGAGATAACAGGCCTATAGTAAAGTACAGCTCCACCATGTTGACAGGAGATAACAGGCCTATAGTAAAGTACAGCTCCACCATGTTGACAGGAGATAGTACAGGCCTATAGTAAAAGTACAGCTCCACCATGTTGACAGGAGATAACAGGCCTATAGTAAAGTACAGCTCCACCATGTTGACAGGAGATAACAGGCCTATAGTAAAGTAGAGCTCCACCATGTTGACAGGAGATAACAGGCCTATAGTAAAGTACAGCTCCACCATGTTGACAGGAGATAACAGGCCTATAGTAAAGTACAGCTCCACCATGTTGACAGGAGATAACAGGCCTATAGTAAAGTACAGCTCCACCATGTTGACAGGAGATAACAGGCCTATAGTAAAGTACAGCTCCACCATGTTGACAGGAGATAACAGGCCTATAGTAAAGTAGAGCTCCACCATGTTGACAGGAGATAACAGGCCTATAGTAAAGTAGAGCTCCACCATGTTGACAGGAGATAACAGGCCTATAGTAAAGTAGAGCTCCACCATGTTGACAGGAGATAACAGGCCTATAGTAAAGTAGAGCTCCACCATGTTGACAGGAGATAACAGGCCTATAGTAAAGTACAGCTCCACCATGTTGACAGGAGATAACAGGCCTATAGTAAAGTACAGCTCCACCATGTTGACAGGTGATAACATGCCTATAGTAAAGTAGAGCTCCACCATGTTGACAGGAGATAACAGGCCTATAGTAAAGTACAGCTCCACCATGTTGACAGGAGATAACAGGCCTATAGTAAAGTACAGCTCCACCATGTTGACAGGAGATAACAGGCCTATAGTAAAGTACAGCTCCACCATGTTGACAGGAGATAACAGGCCTATAGTAAAGTACAGCTCCACCATGTTGACAGGAGATAACAGGCCTATAGTAAAGTACAGCTCCACCATGTTGACAGGAGATAACAGGCCTATAGTAAAGTACAGCTCCACCATGTTGACAGGAGATAACAGGCCTATAGTAAAGTACAGCTCCACCATGTTGACAGGAGATAACAGGCCTATAGTAAAGTACAGCTCCACCATGTTGACAGGAGATAACAGGCCTATAGTAAAGTACAGCTCCACCATGTTGACAGGAGATAACAGGCCTATAGTAAAGTACAGCTCCACCATGTTGACAGGAGATAACAGGCCTATAGTAAAGTACAGCTCCACCATGTTGACAGGAGATAACAGGCCTATAGTAAAGTAGAGCTCCACCATGTTGACAGGAGATAACAGGCCTATAGTAAAGTAGAGCTCCACCATGTTGACAGGAGATAACAGGCCTATAGTAAAGTACAGCTCCACCATGTTGACAGGAGATAACAGGCCTATAGTAAAGTAGAGCTCCACCATGTTGACAGGAGATAACAGGCCTATAGTAAAGTACAGCTCCACCATGTTGACAGGAGATAACAGGCCTATAGTAAAGTACAGCTCCACCATGTTGACAGGAGATAACAGGCCTATAGTAAAGTACAGCTCCACCATGTTGCTTTCACCTAACTAACTAACTAACTAACTAACTAACTAACTAACTAACTAACTAACTAACTAACCCAGTCCTTTCAGATGCTTGAAGGAGAGAGCATGAGAGAAGACACACACACTATGGTTCAGCTCAGTACGGTTCAGCTCAGTAGTTCAGCTCAGTACGGTTCAGCTCAGTACGGTTCAGCTCAGTACGGTTCACCTCAGTATGATGCACGATTCAGAAACAGGTCTGCCTAGCCTCTTTCAGCTGAATGATGAATAAACACTACTGCTGCCCACTGCTTCCTACCCCGCAGATAACCTGAATGACTGGTCTCTACTGCTGCCCACTGCTTTCTACCCCGCTCCAACCTGAATGACTGGTCTCTACTGCTGCCCACTGCTTCCTACCCTGCACCAACCTGAATGACTGGTCTCTACTGCTGCCCACTGCTTCCTACCCCGCACCAACCTGAATGACTGGTCTCTACTGCTGCCCACTGCTTCCTACCCCGCACCAACCTGAATGACTGGTCTCTACTGCTTCCTACCCCGCACCAACCTGAATGACTGGTCTCTACTGCTGCCCAGCTTCCTACCCTGCACTGAATGACTGGTCTCTAAAGCTGCCCACTGCTTCCTACCCCTGCACCAACCTGAATGACTGGTCTCTACTGCTGCCCACTGCTTCCTACCTCACACCAACCTGAATGACTGGTCTCTACTGCTGCCCACTGCTTCCTACCCCGCACCAACCTGAATGACTGGTCTCTACTGCTGCCCACTGCTTCCTACCCCGCACCAACCTAAATGACTGGTCTCTACTGCTGCCCACTGCTTCCTACCCCGCACCAACCTGAATGACTGGTCTCTACTGCTGCCCACTGCTTTCTACCCCGCACCAACCTGAATGACTGGTCTCTACTGCTGCCCACTGCTTCCTACCCCACACACCTGAATGACTGGTCTCTACTGCTTCCTACCCCCGCACCAACCTGAATGACTGGTCTCTACTGCTGCCCACTGCTTCCTAGTAACCTAATGACTGGTCTCTACTGCTGCCCACTGCTTCCTACCCCGCACCAACCTGAATGACTGCTCTACTGCTGCCCACTGCTTTCACCCCGCACCAACAATGACTGGGTCTCTACTGCTGCCCACTGCTTCCTACCCCGCACCAACCTGAATGACTGGTCTCTACTGCTCCCACTGCTTCCTACCCCGCACCAACCTGAATGACTGGTCTCTACTGCTTCAGCACCAACCTGGATGACTGGTCTCTACTGCTGCCCACTGCTTCCTACCCCGTGACTGGTCTCTACTGCTGCCCACTGCTTCCTACCCCAACCTGAATGACTGGTCTCTACTGCTGCCCACTGCTTCCTACCCCGCACCAACCTGAATGACTGGTCTCTACTGCTGCCCACTGCTTCCTACCCCGCACCAACCTGAATGACTGGTCTCTACTGCTGCCCACTGCTTCCTATCCCGCACCAACCTGAATGATTGGTCTCTACTGCTGCCCACTGCTTCCTACCCCGCACCAACCTGAATGACTGGTCTCTACTGCTGCCCACTGCTTCCTATCCCGCACCAACCTGAATGATTGGTCTCTACTGCTGCCCACTGCTTCCTATCCCGCACCAACCTGAATGATTGGTCTCTACTGCTGCCCACTGCTTCCTACCCCGCACCAACCTGAATGATTGGTCTCTACTGCTGCCCACTGCTTCCTACCCCGCACCAACCTGAATGATTGGTCTCTACTGCTGCCCACTGCTTCCTACCTCACACCGGCACAGACCTAAATGGCTGGTCCCCATCACCAACACAGACCTAAATGACTGGTCAATAAGCAACACAGACCTAAATGACTGGTCGCTAAGCAACACAGACCTAAATGACTGGTCACTAAGCAACACAGACCTAAATGACTGGTCGCTAAGCAACACAGACCTAAATGACTGGTCGCTAAGTAACACAGACCTAAATGACTGGTCGCTAAGTAACACAGACCTAAATGACTGGTCGCTAAGCAAAATGACTGGTCACTAGCAACACAGACCTAAATGACTGGTCACTAAGTAACACAGACCTAAATGACTGGTCGCTAAGTAACACAGACCTAAATGACTGGTCGCTAAGTAACACAGACCTAAATGACTGGTCACTAAGTAACACAGACCTAAATGACTGGTCGCTAAGCAACACAGACCTAAATGACTGGTCACTAAGCAACACAGACCTAAATGACTGGTCAACTAAGTAACACAGACCTAAATGACTGGTCGCTAAGCAACACAGACCTAAATGACTGGTCGCTAAGTAACACAGACCTAAATGACTGCAACACATACCTAAATGACTGGTCACTAAGTAGCACAGACCTAAATGACTGGTCGCTAAGTAACACAGACCTAAATGACTGGTCACTAAGTAACACAGACCTAAATGACTGGTCGCTAAGCAACACAGACCTAAATGACTGGTCACTAAGCAACACTACAGAATATAACAACAACACCTCACAATGCAACCAAGCAGCAAAGAAGCAGCAAGGAACATGTGAAGACTACACTCAGAGGGAAGGAGGCCAGAACATGTGAAGACTACACTCAGAGGGAAGGAGGCCAGAACATGTGAAGACTACACTCAGAGGGAAGGAGGCCAGAACATGTGAAGACTACACTCAGAGGGAAGGAGGGCCAGAACATGTGAAGACTACACTCAGAGGGAAGGAGGCCAGAACATGTGAAGACTACACTCAGAGGGAAGGAGGCCAGAACATGTGAAGACTACACTCAGAGGGAAGGAGGCCAGAACATGTGAAGACTACACTCAGAGGGAAGGAGGCCAGAACATGTGAAGACTACACTCAGAGGGAAGGAGGGCCAGAACATGTGAAGACTACACTCAGAGGGAAGGAGGCCAGAACATGTGAAGACTACACTCAGAGGGAAGGAGGCCAGAACATGTGAAGACTACACTCAGAGGGAAGGAGGCCAGAACATGTGAAGACTACACTCAGAGGGAAGGAGGACAGAACATGTGAAGACTACACTCAGAGGGAAGGAGGCCAGAACATGTGAAGACTACACTCAGAGGGAAGGAGGCCAGAACATGTGAAAACTACACTCAGAGGGAAGGAGGCCAGAACATGTGAAGACTACACTCAGAGGGAAGGAGGCCAGAACATGTGAAGACTACACTCAGAGGGAAGGAGGCCAGAACATGTGAAGACTACACTCAGAGGGAAGGAGGACAGAACATGTGAAGACTACACTCAGAGGGAAGGAGGCCAGAACATGTGAAGACTACACTCAGAGGGAAGGAGGCCAGAACATGTGAAGACTACACTCAGAGGGAAGGAGGACAGAACATGTGAAGACTACACTCAGAGGGAAGGAGGCCAGAACATGTGAAGACTACACTCAGAGGGAAGGAGGCCAGAACATGTGAAGACTACACTCAGAGGGAAGGAGGCCAGAACATGTGAAGACTACACTCAGAGGGAAGGAGGACAGAACATGTGAAGACTACACTCAGAGGGAAGGAGAGGAAAAAAGTAAATACTTGACAAAATGCCCCCCCCCCCCCCCCCCCTCGATAATGACGTGAGAAACACAGAACAATAACAACAGGAGGGAGGGAGGGAGGGAGGGAGGGAGGGAGGATGACTGTATATAGACATAACATGACATTTGAAATGTCTTTATTCTTTTGGAACTTTTGTGAGTGTAATGTTTACTGTTCATTTTGTATTGTTTATTTCACTTTGTTTATTATCTGTTTCACTTACTTTGGCAATGTTAACATACGTTTCCCATGCCAATAAAGCCCCTTAAATTGAAATTGAAATGAATTAGGAAGGGACAGGATGGGAGGGGTTGACACAGGGGACGGCTAATCAGCTTGTGGCTGCAGAACGTCTCAGAGACTGAAGGACTAATGACATCATCACAGAGAGAGAGAGACAGATGACATCATCACAGGGAGAGAGACAGAGAGAGACAGATGACATCATCACAGAGAGAGAGACAGACAGAGAGACAGATGACATCATCACAGAGAGAGAGAGACAAACAGGGCAGAGGACAGAGAATTCACAAGGTCCACTTCAGGAGATCAACACTGGTCAATCCCTAACCTTAACACATCACCTGCCTAGAGGTGAAAACACATCACATGTCCAGACATCCAGAGGTCAAAGATCTTAGTCCAGCTCTGACAACCAGACTGCTGACAAATCAACAAGGCTGTGGCTGGGTCAATGCATGCTGGTTATGTGTATTTGACCAGCATTTCACCTGCAATCTACTTCATATTATCTGCATTTTACCTGTTCAGCAGAGATAGTCTGAATAGATAAAAACTGTTTACTGTTTAAATGTGCATAAAGTGACATCAAAGAAGGAGTCTCCCGAGTGGCGCAGTGGTCTAAGGCACTGCATCGCAGTGCTAGCTGTGCCACTAGAGATCCTGGTTCAAATCCAGGCTCTGTTGTAGCCGGCCGCGACCGGGAGACCCATGGGGAAGCGCGCAATTGGCCCAGGGTAGGGGAGGGGATGTAGCTCAGTTGGTGGCGTTTGCAACGCCAGGGTTGTGGGTTCGATTCCCACAGCGGGTATGAAAAAATAATAATAATGTATGCACTAACTGTAAGTCGCTCTGGATAAGAGCGTCTGCTAAATGACTAAAATATAAAGACTAATATAACTGTCCAGGGCGAGTCCCTTTCTCATCACTTTGATTTGATTTACTACGATCCCCATTAGCCAATGGCGACAGCTAGTCTTACTGGGGACCGACATAACGAAAAATAATTTACAAAAAACATTAACATGTAGTGTGTGTGTGAATCTATCAGTTAAATATACGTCAGTACACACACACACAACAATTAGGACTTTAGAAAGGCCCACTCCCATAGACAACACAACGTGGCTCCGTCCCAAAATGAGACCCTATTCCCAAACAGAGCCCTGGTCAAGAGTAGTGCACTAGGAAGTGAATAGGGCGTGATTTTGGGACACAAACCACGTTGAGAGCTCTTCAGAACGACATGAAAGGATACCATGTATGTCTCGCCCTTGTTCAAACTGTTCAAACAAGGTGCTGTAATTCACAAATACATAAGCATGCTGTTTTTTATTTTTTATTTTTTTGAATGGCTGGACGAGCCAGGGACTGGACTGTACTGTCAGCCTTTCTGTCTGTCAGAGATACAACACCAACATTAGACACACAAACAAACAATCAACAAGCACATAGCAATATGACGTCTGTGACTGAACGGTTGAAAAGGCAAGAGAGGAGAGAGTGAGAGAGACAGAGAGAGAGAGAGAGAGAGAGAGAGAGAGGAGAGAGAGAGAGAGAGAGTCAGAAAGACAGAGAGAGACAGAGAGAGAGAGACAGAGACAGAGACAGAGAGAGAGAGAGAGAGAGAGAGAGAGAGAGAGAGAGAGAGAGAGAGAGAGAGAGAGAGAGAGAGAGAGATGAATAAAAGAAAGGAACCAGTGGATGAATAGAGTAGAGCAGCCATACCTTTACTCCTGTCATCTCAGAACACACACTCCGTCCTTCTCTCTCCGTCCAAAGAACAGATAGACAGAGGGAGCAAGTACTAACCTGTTCCCCCCCACACACACACACACACACACACACTACAAATGGAATGTGAGCTACAGATACTGCACACACACACAAACAAACACACACACACACACACACACACACACACTCCTGAAGGTATTTTTCTAGTGAACAAAACCAACAGGAAAATAGCACTTCAACCACCTTCACAAGCATGGTTCCCTAGGATAATACTCTCCCCAGAGAGTGTGTGTGTGTGTGTGTGTGTGTGTGTGTGTGTGTGCTTATCAAAGAAACAGAGACTCATGGGAGACAGGAAAGGCTTTGCTTCCGTCCCTGGAGGGGAAAGGAGTCCCTTTATCAACACACACCCACACACACACACACACACACACACACCAACCCACTCATACACACATACACACACACACACACATACACACACCCACACAGGGAAGAGGTCTTCCTGTTGGTTTAGTACACTAGGGGTTGGGTTAAATGCGGAATAAGCATTTCAGTTGAATGTATTCAGTTGTACAACTGACAAGGGTTAGGGTTAGTATAACAGATAGAGGATACTGACGAGGTATCCCATTTTCCTTCCTTTTTACTCTCTGCACCAGCAAAACACCTTCAGAAGTTTGTGTGTGTGTAACATATACTTTTTTTTAGAACATTTATTTTTCCACAGACATTTAAAACATCCTGTAATGACATTTACCTCTCTGGCAGTTTGTTTCTCATAGGGCCCTGGTCTCTGGCAGTTTGTTTCTCATAGGGCCCTGGTCTCTGGCAGTATGTTTCTCATAGGGTACACCTAGGGCCCTGGTCCAAAGTAGTGCACTACGAAGGAGAATAGGGTGCGTTTTGGGACACAGCCTTGGGCTACTGTCAGTCATCCCATTCACTACGATCACTTGCATCCCAGACCCGAACGAGATCCTGGTTTCTCATTAGTGTTCCTTAACGAGGTGGTTCCACTTGTTAAGTGCTCTTAATTAACTCCCCTGTCTGTTTTCTCCAGCGCCTCACAGGGTAATTTATCTCAGCTAAACGATCTGGATGTTCCTGGATAATCAACCAATTAGGATGCAAGGATAATTAAACGGGGACACAATGAGAAGGGGACACCTCCAACCCCCCCCCCCCTCCCTCCTCCCCCTCCCCCCTCCCCCACGTTAAATTAGAGGGGGTGGGGTGGGGGAATTAGATAAAGATTGCTGTCGTCTACAATCATTCACTAAAGTCTGTGAAGGAAGAGAGAGACAGATGTGGGAAAATGTTAAACTGGAAAAACAATACATCTCCAAATGTGCCATACAACTGTTATGGTCTGAGTCTCTTGTTACTTGGGTAGAAAAGTCCAATAACAGCTTTAGGTAAGTGACTGCTTCATAAAGTTAGGAAGCTTCTGTGGTAGAGGTTACCTTCCTACAGGTCATGTGACTCATGTTTATGAAGATACACAGCGGCAGCAGGAGGGGAAAGGAGAGAGACAGATGGATGAGGTGGAGAGAGGAGGAAAGTTCGAGGAAGGAGAGAACTTGAAGGGATACATGTGTGACAGGGAAGCAGATGGCGAAAGAGAGAGAGAGAGAGAGAGAGAGAGAGAGAGAGAGAGAGAGAGAGAGAGAGAGAGAGAGAGAGAGAGAGAGAGAGAGAGAGAGAGAGAGAGAGAGACACAATATGGAAGAAAAGAAGAGACAAAGAGAAAGAGAAAGAGGGAGAGGGCATTTTATTTAGACCAGGAAGCTGGCAGGGTGAAAGAGAGAGACAGAGAGAGAAATAACAGAGAGAGAGGACAGACAGAGAGGACAGACAGAGGGAGGGAGGTTCGGAGGGAACAGTGAAATAGATTGAGATCCAAGGAAAGGGAGACAGGCAGAGAGAGGGAGTCAAATGGAGGCTTTAGGTTACAGAGAGTCAAATGGAGGCTTTAGGTTACAGACAGTCAAATGGAGGCTTTTGGCTACAGACAACACAAGATATTTGGAAATCCAGTACTGCCCAAAATCTTTTCCCTACCAGCCAAAAAGCACAGACAATTACAAATACAACAGAATCAAATGTTTTCCCTAATCTTTTGTCCACTGTCTTTCTGTTCATGTTTTCCATCTTATTTTTCCTCTGTTTTCTCTCTTTCTTTCTTTTTCTTTGTCTCAGTGACGCTGAATGAGTGAGAGAAGGGAAATCGTTTACGGTGGTTGCTGGTTATCAGGGGTTGCCGTGGTAATGGAGGTGACAGCCGTATCCAGGGACGACTGGAAGGGGGAGCACAGGCATCACCGTGGTGACCATGATCAGACCAGATGTAATCTTAATTAGATAGTGACGCACGCAAGGGGCACACACACACACACACACTCACACACACACACACACTCACACACTCACACACTCACACACTCACACACACACACCTGGCCGCTCACATGTCTGCAGATTGTCTTTTCTAATGCTTTGTTTAAGACAGACATCCACAGAGTCATAGGAGTTTTTAGTAGAACAATAAACGTCCCTGTTTGGTTACCAATAAACGTCCCTGTTTGGTTACCAATAAACGTCCCTGTTTGGTTACCAATAAACGTCCCTGTTTGGTTACCAATAAACGTCCCTGTTTGGTTACCAATAAACGTCCCTGTTTGGTTACCAATAAACGTCCCTGTTTGGTTACCAATAAACGTCCCTGTTTGGTTACCAATAAACGTCCCTGTTTGGTTACCAATAAACGTCCCTGTTTGGTTACCAATAAACGTCCCTGTTTGGTTACCAATAAACGTCCCTGTTTGGTTACCAATAAACGTCCCTGTTTGGTTACCAATAAACGTCCCTGTTTGGTTACCAATAAACGTCCCTGTTTGGTTACCAATAAACGTCCCTGTTTGGTTACCAATAAACGTCCCTGTTTGGTTACCAATAAACGTCCCTGTTTGGTTACCAATAAACTTCCCTGTTTGGTTACCAATAAACATCCCTGTTTGGTTACCAATAAACTTCCCTGTTTGGTTACCAATAAATGTTTGGTTACCCTGTTTGGTTACCAATAAACTTCCCTGTTTGGTTACCAATAAACTTCCCTGTTTGGTTACCAATAAACTTCCCTGTTTGGTTACCAATAAACGTCCCTGTTTGGTTACCAAAACAAAGAGTGTGTAAACGTGTTTCTGTTACTGTATTTAGACTTTACTGCTCCAGTCCATAGAAGTGCATTGAATAACACACGAATAAATGGCTAAACAGACGTAAGATTTTTGAAGTGTGGTCCTCTGTAGCTCAGCTGGTAGAGCACGGTCCTCTGTAGCTCAGCTGGTAGAGCACGGTCCTCTGTAGCTCAGCTGGTAGAGCACGGCGCTTGTAACGCCAAGGTAGTGCGTTCGATCCCCGGGAACCACCCATACACAAAAAATGTATGCACGCATGACTGTAAGTCGCTTTGGATAAAAGCGTCTGCTAAATGGCATATTATTATTAATATTAAGTGTCTGTCCTACAGTTGAAGTCGGAAGTTTACATACACACTTAGGTTGGAGTCATTAAAACTTGTTTTTCCAACCACTCCACAAATTTCTTGTTAACAAACTATAGTTTTGGCAAGTCGGTTAGGACATCTACTTTGCGCACGACACAAGTAATTTTTCCAACAATTGTTTACAGACAGATTATTTCACTTATAATTCACTGTATCACAATTCCAGTGGGTCAGTTGGTAGAGCATGGCGCAGGGTTGTGGGTTCGATTCCCACGGGGGGCCAGTATGAAAAATGTATGCACTCACTAACTGTAAGTCGCTCTGGATGAGAGCGTTTGCAAAATGACTCAAATGTAAAATGTAAATGTACATACACTAAGTTGACTGTGCCTTTAAACAGCTTGGAAATTTCCAGAAAATTAAGTAATGGCTTTAGAAGCTTCTGATAGGCTAATTGACATCATTAGAGTCAATTGGAGGTGTACCTGTGGATGTATTTCAAGGCCTACCTTCAAACTCAGTGCCTCTTTGCTTGACATCATAGGAAAATCAAGAGAAATCAGCCAAGACCTCAGAAAAACAATTGTAGACCTCCACAAGTCTGGTTCATCCTTGGGAGCAATTTCCAAACGCCTAGTACCACTTTCATCTGTACAAACAATAGTATGCAAGTATAAACACGATGGGACTATGCAGCCGTCATACCGCTCAAGAAGGAGACGCGTTCTGTCTCCTAGAGATGAACGTACTTTGGTGCGAAAAGTGCAAATCAATCCCAGAACAGCAGCAAAGGACCTTGTGAAGATGCTGGAGGAAATAGGTACAAAAGTATCTATATCCACAGTAAAATGAGTCCTACAGTGAGGGAAAAAAGTATTTGATCCCCTGCTGATTTTGTAAGTTTGCCCACTGACAAAGAAATGATCAGTCTATAATTTGAATGGTAGGTTTATTTGACCAGTGAGAGACAGAATAACAACAAAACAATCCAGAAAAATGCATGTCAAAAATGTTATAAATTTATTCCCATTTTAATGAGGGAAATAAGTATTTGACCCCCTCTCAATCAGAAAGATTTCTGGCTCCCAGGTGTCTTTTATACAGGTAACGAGCTGAGATTAGGAGCACACTCTTAAAGGGAGTGCTCCTTATCTCAGCTTGTTACCTGTATAAAAGACACCTGTCCACAGAAGCAATCAATCAATCAGATTCCAAACACTCCACTATGTCCAAGACCAAAGAGCTCTCCAAGGATGTCAGGGACAAGATTGTAGACCTACACAAGGCTGGAATGGGCTACAAGACCATCGCCAAGCAGCTTGGTGAGAAGGTGACAACAGTTGGTGTGATTATTCGCAAATGGAAGAAACACAAAAGCACTGTCAATCTCCCTCGGCCTGGGGCTCCATGCAAGATCTCACCTTGTGGAGTTGCAATGAACATGAGAACGGTGAGGAATCAGCCCAGAACTACACGGGAGGATCTTGTCAATGATCTCAAGGCAGCTGGGACCATAGTCACCAAGAAAACAATTGGTAACACACTACGCCGTGAAGGACTGAAATCCTGCAGCGCCCGCAAGGTCCCTCTGCTCAAGAAAGTACATATACAGGCCCGTCTGAAGTTTGCCAATGAACATCTGAATGATTCAGAGGAGAACTGGGTGAAAGTGTTGTGGTCAGATGAGACCAAAATCGAGAGCTCTTTGGCATCAACTCAACTCTCCGTGTTTGGAGGAGGAGAAATGCTGCCTATGACCCCAAGAACACCATCCCCACCGTCAAACATGGAGGTGGAAACATTATTCTTTGGGGGTGTTTTTCTGCTAAGGGGACAGGACAACTTCACCGCATCAAAGGGACGATGGACGGGGCCATGTACTGTCAAATCTTGGGTGAGAACCTCCTTCCCTCAGCCAGGGCATTGAAAATGGGTCGTGGATGGGTATTCCAGCATGACAATGACCCAAAACACATGGCCAAGGCAACAAAGGAGTGGCTCAAGAAGAAGCACATTAAGGTCCTGGAGTGGCCTAGCTAGTCTCTAGACCTTAATCCCATAGATAATCTGTGGAGGGAGCTGAAGGTTCGAGTTGCCAAACGTCAGCCCCGAAACCTTAATGACTTGGAGAAGATCTGCAAAGAGGAGTGGGACAAAATCCCTCCTGAGATGTGTGCAAACCTGGTGGCCAACTACAAGAAACGGCTGACCTCTGATTGCCAACAAGGGTTTTGCCACCAAGTACTAAGTCATATTTTGCAGAGGGGTCAAATACTTATTTCCCTCATTAAAATGCAAATCAATTTATAACATTTTTGACATGTGTTTTTCTGGATTTTTTTGTTGATTTTTTTGTTGTTATTCTGTCTCTCACTGTTCAAATAAACCTACCATTAAAATTATAGACTGATCATTTCTTTGTCAGTGGGCAAACGTACAAAATCAGTAAGGGATCAAATACTTTTTTCCCTCACTGTATGTATGTATGTATGTATGTATGTATGTATGTATGTATGTATGTATGTATGTATATATATTTGCAAGATAAAAAAAAACATATGGGGGATTGGAAGTGATGCAGACAATTATATTGATGGAAGTTACAATCTATCTGCAATATTAAATCTGATCTACCCCCTAAAAAAAAATATTTAAAAAATAGACCACTGCAAATGTTTCTTAAATCAGCATCTCTACATGTATGTATGTCTTACTGATATTTACTGTCAGGGCCCAGGTCTGACAGAATCTGTGCAGAAGATCTAGGTGCTGCTGTAGGCCCTCCTTGGTTGGGGACAGAAGCACCAGATCATCAGCAAACAGTAGACATTTGACTTCAGATTCTAGTAGGGTGAGGCCGGGTGCTGCAGACTGTTCTAGTGCCCTCGCCAATTCATTGATATATACAGCTCTGGAAAAAAATTAAGAGACCACTGCAAATCTTTCTTAAATCAGCATCTCTACATGTATGATAGCCATTCCATTCCAGTGTCTGTTAAATTCCAACACAGGCACACCTCATTCTAATGAATTAGGTACTGATTAGATGATCACCTGAACCAAATCTTATTTAACAAGGAAAAGTATAAAAACCACTGCTGTGGTCATCACTATCCTCTTGCATTAGGACCAGCTGGATGGCAAAAACAGTGCTAATAGTACCTCAAAAGTAATATTAATCAAAAAATAACTATTGACCATGCCAAAAGAGTTTTGAGTGAGGAAAAGAAGGGTTCAATTCTGGCTTTACTGGCAGAGGGATACAGTGAGCGTCAGGTTGCTTCCATCCTTACAATTTCAAAGACGGTGGTTCATAAGAACAAGGTCAAGCAGCAGATATTGGGGACAACAAAGCTACAGACCGGCAGAGGGCGAAAATGACTCTCTACTGACCGGGATGACCGCCAACTCATTCGAATGTCACTCAACAACCGTAGGATGACATCAAGTGACCTACAAAAAGAATGGCAAACGGCAGCTGGGGTGAAGTGCACGGCGAGGACGGTTCGAAACAGGCTCCTAGGGGCAGGGCTGAAGTCGTGCAAAGCTAGAAAAAAGCCCTTCATCAATGAGAAGCAAAGAAGAGCATTGCTGAGGTTTGCAAAATACCATAAGAATTGAACCATAGAGGACTGGAGTAAGGTCATCTTCTCTGATGAGTCCAATTTTCAACTTTGCCCAACACCTGGTCGTCTAATGGTTAGACGGAGACCTGGAGAGGCCTACAAGCCACAGTGTATCGCACCCACTGTGAAACTTGGTGGAGGATCATCAAGGCTGGAATTGGGCAGATTTGTCTTTGTGAAGGACGCATGAATCAAGCCACGTACAAGGTTGTCCTTTTGCTCTGACATTGTTTCCCAACTCTGAGGATTGGTTTTTCCAGCAGGACAATGCGCCATGCCACACAGCCAGGTCAATCAAGGTGTGGATGGAGGACCACCAGATGAAGACCCTGTCATGGCCAGCCCAATCTCCAGAGCTGAACCCCATTGAAAACTTCTGGAATGTGATCAAGAGGAAGATGGGATGGTCACAAGCCATCAAACAAAGCCGAGCTGCTTGAATTTTTGTGCCAGGAGTGGCATAAAGTCACCCAACATCAATGTGAAAGACTGGTGGAGAGCATGCCAAGACGCATGAAAGCTGTGATTGAAAATGTTACATTTACATTGTAGTCATTTAGCAGACGCTCTTATCCAGAGTGCATACATTTTCATACTGGCCCCCCCGTGGGAAATGAACCCACAACCCTGGCGTTGCAAGCGCCATGCTCTACCAACTGAGCTACAAGGGTTATTCCACCAAATATTGATTTCTGAACTCTTCCTAAGTTAAAACATTAGGGGGGCGGGGTAGCGGCAGGTAGCTTAGTGGTTAAGAGCGTTGTGCCAGTAACCGAAAGGTCGCTGGTTCTAATCCCCGAGCCGACTAGGTGAAAAATCTGTCGATGTGCCCTTGAGCAAGGCACTTAACCCTAATTGCTCCTGTAAGTCGCTCTGGATAAGAGCGTCTGCTAAATGACTATATATATATATATATATTAGTATTGTGTTGTTTAAAAATGAACATGAACTTCTTTTCTTTGCATTATTCGAGGTCTGACAATACTTTTTTGTTATTTTGACCAGTTGTCATTTTCTGCAAATAATTGCTCTAAATGACAATATTTTTATTTGGAATTTGGGAGAAATGGTGTCAGTAGTTTATAGAATAAAACATAAATGTTATTTTTACCCAAACACATTTCTATAAATAGTAAAACCAGAGAAACTGATAATTTTGCAGTGGTCTCTTAATTTTTTCCAGAGCTGTGTATATATACTGTATATATAAATAAATAAAAAGTCCAATAAAAAAAATAAAAAATAAAAAACACCTCCCTCTGCAACTGGATCCTGGACTTCCTGACGGGCCGCCCCCAGGTGGTGAGGGTAGCAAACAACACATCTGCCACGCTGATCCTCAACACGGTGGCCCCTCAGGGGTGTGTGCTCAGTCCCCTCCTGTACTCCCTGTTGACCCATGACTGCATGGCCAGGCACGACTCCAACACCATCATTAAGTTTGCCGACGACACAACAGTGGTAGGCCTGATCACCGACAACGATGAGACAGCCTATAGGGAGGAGGTCAGAGACCTGGCCATGTGGTGCCAGGATAACAACCTCTTCCTCAACGTGATCAAGGCAAAGGTGATGATTGTGGACTACAGGAAAAGGAGGACCGAGCACGCCCCCATTCTCATCGACGGAGCTGTAGTGAAGCAGGTTGAGAGCTTCAAGTTCCTTGGTGTCCACATCACCAACAAACTATCATGGTCCAAACACACCAAGACAGTCGTGAAGAGGGCACGACAAAGCCTATTCCCCCTCAGGAGACTGAAAAGATTTGGCATGGGTCCTCAGATCCTCAAAAAGTTGTACAGCTGCACCATCGAGAGCATCCTGACCGGTTGCATCACCGCCTGGTATGGCAACTGCTCGGCCTCCGACCGCAAGGCACTACAAAGGGTAGCACGTACGGCCCAGTACATCACTGGGGCCAAGCTTCCTGCCATCCAGGACCTCTATACCAGGCGGTGTCAGAGGAAGGCCCTAAAAATTGCCAAAGACTCCAGCCACCCTTGTCATAGACTGTTCTCTCTGGTACTGCACGGCAAGCGGTACTGGAGCACCAAGTCTAGGTCCAAAAGGCTTCTTAACAGTTTTCTACCCCAAAACCATAAGACTGCTGAACAGCTAATCAAATGGCTACCCGGACAATTTTCATTGACACCCCCCCATCACCCCCCATTTTATTTTTTCACTGCTGCTACTTGCTGTTTACTATCTATTATCTATGCATAGTCACCTTACCCCTACCTACAGTGCCTTCGGAAAGTATTCAGACCCCTTTAATTTTTCCACATTTTGTTACGTTACAGACTTATTCTAAAATGGATTAAATAAAAATAATAATAATAAGTCATCATCACCTTCTCTGGCGCTTGAACAATACCATCAAATGGCTGCCATCTTTACAAGACGTGAAAACACAGACCTGGCACCACTGTTTCAGAATCGTCCCTCTGGATTACTACTGAATGTCACACAGATATAAATCACACATACAATCCTGGGAAAAGCCAACTAGGATTACCAAATGCCTAAGGTATCGGTATCGTTTTGACAGGTCGACCTGCGGCTGCGCTGTGGTGTACCGAGAGACTGATTGGCTGGTTTAATCCTTCACCTCTACAAAGGAGGGTTTTGGCCGCGGGAGGGACGGGAGTCACAGGTGCAGTCCCAAACTCTTACCTTCTGTCCTGTCTCAGTGTAGTCCGCGTGGTTGTGTCCTGTGTTCTCCAGACCCAGAACTGACCCCTCCTCCAGAGTATCTTCTGGACTGACCACCGTCAACCCTGATACCTCATCCAGAATGTCCTCTAAAGGAGGGGGAGGGAGGGGGGTGGGGGGGGGGGGTGGAGAGAGAGAGAGAGAGGATTTGTGGAAACAACAGCAGTTGCAGTACAGTACTGGACAAGAACACAGCTCACAACCCACAAACAACCCACAGCTCACAACCCACAAACAACCCACAGCTCACAACCCACAACTCACAACTCAAAACCCAATCCCCTGTGACACAAACACCTCGATGGGGTTGGAAGCACAGGGTTAGCTGCGGTGCAGTGCCCCCCTGTAGCAGTATACGGGTTAAGTACCTTGCTCAAGGGCAGAACGGCAGCAGATGGTATTTAGGATGATGCTAACAGAGCTGTGATTCGAACCACCAACCCTCCGGGTTGTTTCTAGCTTCTCTAGAACCTTCCACCCCAGATACTATATAAGACAGTGTTTCTCAATCCTGCTCCTGGGGACCTAAAAGGGAGCACGTTGTAGTTTTTGCCCTAAGCACTAACACGCTAGCTTTAACTAAAGGCTTGTTGATTATTTGTATCAGGTGTGCAGCGACCCCACCTTTGGGACCAGGATTGAGAAACCCTGTTCTACAGTTCGGTCTGTGCAGTATGAAGGTATTCCTGTGTCTGACCTTCTGAAGGGGTCAGAAACATACAGTTATTAATATAACTACTGTACCCTGAAGGAGGGAACGAGGTATAACATACTAGTGTGAAAAAATGTACGCACTCACTAACTAAGTCGCTCTGGATAAGAGCGTCTGCTGAATGACTAAAATGTAAATGTAAATACTATGGGGAGTCAACGACTAATCATATTTACCTGAAGAAAACTAAAACATGCCCAACGGGCCAAGGAATGCAGAGCCCACCCTCGGAAGCCCCGCCTTCCTGGCTATGACACATTAATTTCCTAAATTCAGTACCACTCTTCAGCAAGCCCAAATCCCCTGACGGCGCAGGGCCAAAATATGTTATACCTCCTTCAGGGAACAGTAATTACATTCATAACTGTACGTTCCCTTTCAGTCGGTCACTCTGTATAACATACTATGGGGAGATACAATCACGCCCCAAGCCGGCTCAGAGGGTACCAAACTAGGATGTCCACGGTAGCTCAAGCACACACAGGTTCACTCAGCTCCAAAAAGGGTTACAGAAGCTACCTTTTCCTCCTAATTCTTACCCGAGAAGCCTGATCTGCCAACTTGGCTATGCGCACTGACACGCCTCCACTGCAACCCAAGTCCCTAGACCCCACGGTTCCAAGAACAATACTTACCTTGTGAACCTGAAATGGAACCGCAAGTCCAAAACAACAGGCGCCTGCTGTGACTTGACAATGCGCATTCGCCTTATCGACGAATCATGGCAGCCCAAGGCTAAAACCCACAGGGAAACTGTGGTAACACGGATAAATGCGCAACCTGCACGCTGCCTACTACCTAGTTCCGGAACCATCCGCAAGAACACTATGAGCCACACTGAGAGCAGTTACATCCAAGCAATAACCCAACTCACTGCAGCACAGAGATCACCAATCGTCATGCCCCTGAACAATGCCTAAAAGCCGCCACACCCCTAGTACCGCTAGGCAACGCTAGGCAACGCTAGGCAACGCTAGGCAACTCCACAATACAACGAGAAAGACGCTGCTTAGAAAGAGCCCTACCCTGAGGTAGATTAGTGAAACAGACAAAAAGCTGGTAATAAATGCGGATATCCTTGGTCCTATCCATATACCTGCATAAAGCGTCGCACCGGACACAGGCAATGCATCCTCCATTGTTCACTGGAAGCAAACGGGGGATGAGACCCTGGTGCAGAGACTTTCATCCCTTCATGACACGCCGTGATGGCTGACATGTAAAGAAAGCTTCAATGTGGAAAAAGAAAGGCCTTGCTCAAAAAAAACTCTTGCAACAACATCAAAATGCCACCAAAGAGCTCTGAAAAGGAGAAACTCCTTTAACCTGACACCAACCCTCAAACACACGCCACTTATATGTATACAACCCCCTCGTAGAGGCCGCACGCGCTGACTGTCGTAATCATGTTCCAGGGTAAACCCCTAGCCGTCAGATTCAACCTTTCAGGGGCCAAACCTACAGATCCTTTCAGGGGCCAAACCTACAAATCCTCCTTTGCGCCTGGAACAATAGATCCCAACGACACAGAACCCCACACGTGTCCCCGCCCAACAGGCAGATGATCTCCAGGAACCAGGGTTGTCTGGGACAACGGAGAGCCACCAGACTCAGACTCCTGATGGACCCTCCTGACAGACCCGCCTGACGGACCCGCCTGACGGACCCTCCTGACGGACCCTCCTGACGGACCCTCTCCACGGTGGCCTGAATCAGGTCATCCAAAGGAACGCACACTGATACGCCAAAGCATCCCTTCCCAACAGAGCGCCAAGATCCCTTAATGAGAAGAACAGACAATGCGCGTTCTCGCGATACGTGAGATCTACGTTGGCCCTGCCGAACCGGTCCCATATCTGGGCCACTAAAAGACCAAAATGCAAATGCACAATGTTACGATTGACAGCGAAAAAAGGCCCTGTTTGTCCTTTTCAGTTGTGATGACATCGAAACCCCGCATATGAAAAAGATAGGGGTCCAGATATCATATGCGAGTCTCCTAGTCAAATCAAGAGTTGGACGGGCATTCACGTGCATTTTCCCAGCAGGAAGGTTGTATTGCACGAGCTTGGCCCAGAACATCACTGGGGCCAAGCTTCCTGCCATCCAGGACCTATACACCAGGCGGTGTCAGAGGAAGGCCCTAAAAATTGCCAAAGACTCCAGCCACCTTAGTTATAGACTGTTCTCTCTGCTACCACACGGCAAGCGGTACCGGAGCGCCAAGTCTATGACCAAAAGGCTTCTTAACAGCTTCTACCCCCAAACCATAAAACTGCTAAACAGCTAATCAAATGGCTACCCGGACTATTTTTATTGACTGCTACTTGCTGGTTACTATTATCTATGCATAGTCACTTTACCCCTACCTACAGTGCCTTCGGAAAGTATTCAGACCCCTTGAATTGTTCCACATTTTGTTAGGTTACAGCCATATTCTAAAATGGATTAAATTGTTATTCCTCCCTCAATCTACACACAATACCCCATAATGACCAATCAAAAACAGGTTTTCAGAAATGTTTGTTAATTTATAAAAAATAAAAAAACTGAAATAATTTACATAAGTATTCAGACCCTTTACTTTGTACTTTGTTGAAGCACCTTTTCAGCAATTACAGCCTCGAGTCTTCTTGGGTATGACGCTACAAGCTTGGCACACCAGTATTTGGGGAGTTTCTCCCATTCTTCTCTGCAGATCCTCTCAAGCTCTGTCAGGTTAGATGGGGAGCGTTGCTGCACAGCTATTTTCAGGTCTCTCCAGAGATGTTTGATCAGGTTTAAGTCCGGGCTCTGGCTGGGCCACTCAAGGACATTCAGAGACTTGTCCCGAAGCCACCCCTGCGTTATCTTTGCTGTGTGCTTAGGGTCGTTGTCCTGTTGGAAGGTGAACCTTCGCCCTAGTCTGAAGTCCTGAGAGCTCTGGAGCAGGTTTTCATCAAGGATCTCTCTGTACTTTGCTCCGTTCATCTTTGCCTCAATCCTGACTAGTCTCATGAGGACCCCCACAGGAAAGGAAGACCCAGAGTTACCTCTGCTGCAGAGGATCAGTTCATTAGTTACCAGCATTAGAAATCGTCAATTAACTGCACCTCAGATTGCAGCCCAAATAAATGTTTCACAGAGTTCAAGTAACAGACACATCTCAACTTCAACTGTTCAGAGGAGACTGTGTGAATCATGCCTTCATGGTCGAATTGCTGCAAATAAACAACTACTAAAGGACACCAATAAGAAGAAGAGACATGCTTGGGCCTAGAAACATGATTAACGGACATTAGACCGGTGGAAATCTGTCTTTTGGTCTGATGAGTCCAAATTTGAGATTTTTGGTTCCAACCGCCGTGTCTTTGTGAGACGCAGAGTAGGTGAACGGATGATCTTCGCATGTGTGTTTCCCACCGTGAAGCATGGAGGAAGAGGTGTGATGGTGTGGGGTGCTTTGCTGGTGACACTGATGGTGATTTATTTAGAATTCAAGGCACACTTAACCAGCATGGCTACCACATCATTCTGCAGCGATACGCCATCCCATCTGGTTTGCGCTTATTGGGACTATCATTTGTTTTTCAACAGGACAACGACCCAAAACACACCTCCAGGCTGTGTAAGGGCTATTTGACCAAGAAGGAGAGTAATGGAGGGCTGCATCAGATGACCTGGCCTCCACAATCACCCGGCCTCAATCCAATTGAGATGGTTTGGGATGAGTTGGACAGCAGAGTGAAGGAAAAGTTGCCAAGAAGCATATGTGGGAACTCCTTCAAGACTGTTGGAAAAGCATTCCAGGTGACTACCTCATGAAGCTGGTTCAGTGTGCAAAGCTCAATTACCTGGACTAACCTGTACCACCGCACATTGATTCGGTACCGGTACCCGCTTTATATATCGCTATTGTTATTTTATTGTTGCGCTTGTATTTTTTACTTTAGTTTATTTAGTAAATATTTTTCTTAACAACTGCATTGTTGGTTAAGGTCTTGTAAGTAAGCATTTCACAGTAAGGCCTACAACTGTTGTATTCGGCGCATGTGACAAATACAATTTGATTTGATTTGATTTTAGCAAACACAAAAACTGACACCAAAGACCTAAAACTCACAACATCTAGGGGGATGAGTGCTCTCCCCACTAACATACACTTAAAGCAGAGCCGAATCTAAATTAGTAGTCTTAACTGCATGACACGTTCCCCTTCAGGCGAGCTGAAGAGCAGTAGTGAATTTAGGAAATTAATGCGAGCCCGAAGGCGGTCTCTGCATTCAGTGGGCATGTTTTTAGTTTTCTTCAGGTGAATATGATTGGTCATTGACTCCCCCCATAGTATGTTATACAAAGTGACCGACTGAAAGGGAACCCTGTTCTACATTATGGTCTGTGCGGTATGGGGAACCCTGTTCTACATTATGGTCTGTGCAGTATGGGGAACCCTGTTCTACATTATGGTCTGTGCAGTATGGGGAACCCTGTTCTACATTATGGTCTGTGCAGTATGGGGAACCCTGTTCTACATTATGGTCTGTGCGGTATGAAGGTACTCCTGTGTCTGACCTTGTGAGGGGCCAACTGAAATCCCTGACAGCTCTCTCCAACCGGTGGGTTAATTACATTCTTTACATATTCATGAATGTTCTTTCGGGCACAACAGCATTCTGTCAGGCAGTTTAATATCAGAGGCTTATATACACTCCCAGCTGTTCTCTGTACTGCTCTATCAGGCTAAGGGACAGCACGCGTGCATAATCAGATGAACTTTTTTTAACCCGAGTGATTTTTTTCTACCTGTACACCTTTTCAACTGTACGCCTGTCGTCTCTGTCCCTGTACCTTCAGGTGAAGGACACCTGTTGTCTCTGTCCCTGCACCTTCAGGTGAAGGACACCTGTTGTCTGTCTTCTTTCTTATCAGGTGAAGGTGAAGAAGGTGAATGGCCACAGGTGTATAATGGCCTGAAACTGAACTGGACAGTAAAGACATGACCAAAGCCAGAAAAAAAGCTCTTTCACATTGTGTTTTTCTCATACTAATGTTACAAATAATATTTCTGGAGACGATTTCACTGACAATGCAAAACATTTTTTTTTACACTGAACAACAATATAAAAGCAACATGTAAAGTGTTGGTCCCATGTTTCATGAGCTGAAATAAAATATCCCATAAATCTTCCATTCGCACAAAAAAGCTTATTTCTCTAAAATATTTGTTTACATCCTCTGTTAGTGAACATTTCTCCTTTGCCAAGATAATCCGTCCACCTGACAGGTGTGGCATATCAAGAAGCTGATTAAACAGCGTGATCATTACACAGGTGCACTTTGTGCTGGGGACAATAAAAGGCCACTCTAAAATGTTCCATTTTTTCGTCACACAACACAATGCCACAGATGTCAAAATGTTTTGAGGGAGGGTGCAATTGTCATGCTGACTGCAGGAATGTCCACCAGAGCTGTTGCTATAAGCCCCCTCCAACGTCGTTTTAGAGAATTTGGCAGTACGTCCAACCGGCCTCACCACCGCAGACCACGTGTAACCACGCCAGCCCAGGACCTCCACATCCGGCTTCTTCACCTGCGGTATCGTCTTGAGACCAGCCACCCGGACAGCTGATGAAACTGTGGGTTTGGACAAACGAAGAATTTCTGCACACATTGTCAGAAACTGTCTCAGGGATCTGCGTGTTCGTCGTCCTCACCAGGGTCTTGACCTGCAGTTCATCTGGGCAGATGGCAGACAGCGTGTTTTGGCGTCGTGTGGACGAGCGGTTTGCGGATGTCAACGTTGTGAACAGAGTGCCCCATGGTGGCGGTGGGGTTATGGTATGGGCAGGCATATGCTGTGGACAACGAACACAATTGCGTTTTATCGATGGCAATTTGAATGCACAGAGATACCGTGACGAGATCCTGATGCATGGCCCATTGTCGTGCCATTCATCCGCTGCCATCACCTCATGTTTCAGCATGATTCCCGCTCGGCTTCCTGGCCTGTGCCTGACGCACGGCTTCCATTTCGCAAAGGATCTGTACACAATTCCTGGAAGCTGAAAATGTCCCAGTTCTTCCATGGCCTGCATACTCACCAGACATGTCACCCATCGACGTGTACGACGGCGTGTTCCAGTTCCCACCAATATCCAGCAACATGGCACAGCCATTGAAGAGGAGTGGGTCAACATCAACAGCCTGATCAACCCTATGCGAAGGAGATGTGTCGCGCTGCATGAGGAAAATGGTGGTCACACCAGATACTGACTAGTCTTCTGGTCCACGCCTCTTACCTTTTTATAAAGATATCTGTGACCAACAGATGCATATCTCTATTCCCAGTAATGAGAAATCCATCGATTAAGCCGAATTAATTAATTTAATTAAACTCAGTAAAAAATCTTTGAAATTGTTGCATGTTGCGTTTATATTATTGTTCAGTGTAATATATGCATGTGATATCAAAAACAATTTGCAACGTAAATTGTTTTGCAGTGAAAACGACAGTTTCTCAACAAAAAAAAAAATGCAGGTAGATCCTTCTCCGGTTCGATATGTTTGCTTGTGTTTCCTTCCTGTTTCCTTCCGTTTGGTCCGGTTTGGTTTATTGGTTTATATATAAATATAATTATAATATAATTATCCCCTGAACTTGTCCAATAAGAAGCTGTCATTTTGTCACAATATTTATATTTAATAATATTATTATTAATATTAATATATTTAATATCATTTTGGCAACAATAAATACAACCACTCACCTTGGCTCTGGGAGTAGATGTCTGTACAGGTGTCGTGTTCTGCTGTGTTGGAGCGTCGAGGGGGCAAAGGGCAGAGGTCGCGGGGGTCAAGGGTCGGCAAGGTGCTCACGCTCAGGGACAACGAGGGGCCGACGAACGCTGACCTCATATCCGCCACCCCCAGAGCCGACGCCGGTTTACCATTTAACAACATGATCTCATCACCCACAAGCAGGCCTGGAGATAGAGAGAGAGATACAGAGAGAGAGAGAGAGAGAGAGAGAGAGATACAGAGAGAGAGAGAGAGAGAGAGAGATACAGAGAGACAGAGAGAGAAAGAGAGAGAGAGAGAACAGAGAGAGAGAGAGAGAGAGAGAGAGAGAGAGAGAGAGAGAGCACCAGGGGAGAGAGAGACAGAGAGAGAGAGACAGAGAGAGAGAGAACAGAGAGAGAGAGAAAGACAGAGAGAGAGAGAGAGAGAGAGAACAGAGAGAGAGAGAAAGAGAGAGAGAGAGAGAGAGAGAGAGAGAGAGAGAGAGAAGACAGAGAGAGAGAGAGAGAGAGAGAAAGACAGAGAGAGAAAGACAGAGAGAGAGAGAGAGAGAAGAGAGAGAGAGAGAGAGAAAGACAGAGAGAGAGAGAGAGAGAGAGAGAGAGAGAGAGAGAGAGAGAGAGAGATTACATTACACACACCATCACCAAAGATAAAGAGAGAGGACATGATAGAGACTTTAGATAAAGGGAGGACAAGATCTAACATACACACACGCCAGGCTGCTGAGGGGAGGACAGCTCATAATAATGGCTGGAACGGAGTGAATGGAATGGCATCAAACCATGTGTTTGATGTATTTGATACCATTCCACCGATTCCGCTCCAGCCATTACCACGAGCCCATCCTCCCAAATTAAGGTGCCACCAGCCTCCTGTGACACACACACACACACATAAACTCAAATACACACACCAACTTTTAGAGAGAACATGAGCTAACACACACACACACACACACACACACAACACACAAAGCACTCAGACCTATGTGAATGCTTAATTCCAACTAGACACAAACCCCTCCAGGACATACATCCAACGAAGGGTAGAGGCTGAGACATTCATTGACCAGCTAATCACAAAGATCCCTCAAGCAGACATACTTTCCTATGGGCCATCACATATAGAACACGCAAAACAAAACTGTGACAAATATATCTTCACTTATATATCCACACAAGAAAAAAAAATGATTTAACAATAAATCTATTTCATTGTTGTTTTGTATTAGCTGAGATACAAACACATCAAAACGCTATTCCCTCTCTCCACCCTTTGCACTAACTCAAGCTCTAGAAAAATACTTTAAAAATCCTTCCTTCCTTCCTTCCTTCCTTCCTTCCTTCCTTCCTTCCTTCCTTCCTTCCTTCCTTCCTTCCTTCCTTCCTTCCTTCCTTCCTTCCTTCCTTCCTTCCTTCCTTTCCTCCTTCCTTGAAGCAATCCCTAATCCGAACACAGTTGGATTAATGGAAGCAGCACTGCATGCAGTGTGGTTGACACCTGGCCTTTTCCTTTTCCACTAACATATAGACCGGCGTTTACCTGAACAAAGGAAGGAAGAATGTATTGTATTGGACAAGGCCCTTTGATTGACTGGCTCTAGTCCCGCCTCCTTTCACCAACTGTGTCTGTGCGGTCCTAATTAGCAATCAAATAGCCAGCCAATTAGAACCCATTAAATCAAATTATGCAAATAGACTGTGAAAAGCGTTCTCGGGCTTCTGACTGCTCCTGTCTCTGTGCTGATGCAGGATGGTCTGCGTGGCTCAGTAAGTAGACTTCGCAAAACAGCAGGATGGTGGGTTCAATTCCCCCCTTGGGGGGGCCACTCATACTCACAGAAGTGTTTACTGTAAAGTTGCTTTGGATAAAAGTGTCTGCTGAACGGCAATATATAAATATAGAAACACACTACGTAGAAGAGGACGGACACCCAGGACAGTCGGTGGTGAGGTTGTAACGACTTGTCTGTGAGAATAAAGCAGTGTGTGATCCCCAGAGTGTACACATTGTTATTACTGTAGCGGCCATCATCCCTGTAGGGCCAGACTTCAATCTCAATTCACATCCCTTCTAATAGAAGCAGTGCTACGGCTGGAATAATAGACTGTGTGTCCTGAAAAGGAACAGGGCAGGAGTGCAGACACACACACACACACACACCCTCAAGCCTAACACTAATGCTTTCCCATTGCCATTCAGGCTCTGAACACACACGGCCTGAAGGCGTGACCCAGTTGTCTGAGATGTTATATGTCAGTTGTCTGAGAGAGTCTCTGTTGGACAAAGAGGGTTATCACCCCT
The DNA here is from genome assembly GCA_036851935.1 of Coregonus suidteri. Taxonomy (NCBI): domain Eukaryota; kingdom Metazoa; phylum Chordata; class Actinopteri; order Salmoniformes; family Salmonidae; genus Coregonus; species Coregonus suidteri. The sequence goes on along the minus strand of CM072239.1, from coordinate 46,597,018 downwards.
TCTAGCTGTTCGTGTGTGTGATGATGTGGTGCTATTTGTCCCGTGCTGGCCTGGTTTCCCAACACACCCTCTAGTCTTTCATGCTTTCAAATTGCCATTCACACACAAACCCTCAGGCATTGCCATTCATTCTCCTGAACACATACACTCTCTCTCCCTCACACACACCATCGCACGCTCTGCTTAAATATATTCCAAATGTATTTTAGTATTGTCTCTATATATTTCCACCTCTCCATAGAGAATAAGTCATATAGCCTCCAGCAAGCATCATTTACAATGCCAAAGCATTAGATTCCAGCTAGCCACTGCTAGCATCATTTACAATGCCAAAGCATTAGATTCCAGCTAGCCACTGCTAGCATCATTTATAATGCCAAAGCATTAGATTCCAGCTAGCCACTGCTAGCATCATTTATAATGCCAAAGCATTAGATTCCAGCTAGCCACTGCTAGCATCATTTATAATGCCAAAGCATTAGATTCCAGCTAGCCACTGCTAGCATCATTTATAATGCCAAAGCATTAGATTCCAGCTAGCCACTGCTAGCATCATTTATAATGCCAAAGCATTAGATTCCAGCTAGCCACTGCTAGCATCATTTACAATGCTAATGCATTAGATTCCAACCAGCTACAACCTCACGCTGGACTAGCCTCCTCCCAACATCGGGACAGAGTCAACCATGTCAGCTCCATGCATTATGGGCTGGTTTCCCGGACCCAGAGCAAGCCCTTGAAAGTGCTTTTAATTCCAGAAATGGGGTTTATATGGGTCCAAGAGAAATGTGGTTGATATGGGTCCAGGAAAAACTGCCCAATCTGCAGCACATCTAAGAGGGGCCGGCAGGTACTCCTGAGGTTAGAGAAGCAAGCTTTCAACCGGAGGGTTGTCGGTTTGATTTTCAGGTGTGTGTGTGTTTGTCCATGTGTACCTTTAGCGGAAGCCAGTCCTCCTGCTTTTACTTCAGTGATATGGAGCTGCTGGGTCCCCTCCTCGTCTACTACTGCTACTGAGAAACCTAGAGAGAGATGTAGTTTAGTTAATTAGGATTCCCATTAGCTACTGAGAAACCTAAAGAGAGATGTAGTTTAGTTAATTAGGATTCCAATTAGCTACCGAGAAACCTAGAGAGAGATGTAGTTTAGTTAATTATGATTCCCATTAGCTATGGGGAAACCTAAAGAGAGATGTAGTTTAGTTAATTAGGATCCCCATTAGCTATGGGGAAACCTAAAGAGAGATGTAGTTTAGTTAATTAGGATTCCCATTAGCTATGGGGAAACCTAGAGAGAGATGTAGTTTAGTTAATTAGGATTCCCATTAGCTACTGAGAAACCTAAAGAGAGATGTAGTTTAGTTAATTAGGATTCCAATTAGCTACGGAGAAACCTAAAGAGAGATGTAGTTTAGTTAATTATGATTCCCATTAGCTATGGGGAAACCTAAAGAGAGATGTAGTTTAGTTAATTAGGATCCCCATTAGCTATGGGGAAACCTAAAGAGAGATGTAGTTTAGTTAATTAGGATTCCCATTAGCTACGGAGAAACCTAAAGAGAGATGTAGTTTAGTTAATTAGGATCCCCATTAGCTACGGAGAAACCTAAAGAGAGATGTAGTTTAGTTAATTAGGATTCCCATTAGCTATGGGGAAACCTAAAGAGAGATGTAGTTTAGTTAATTAGGATTCCAATTAGCTACGGCGAAACCTAAAGAGAGATGTAGTTTAGTTAATTAGGATCCCCATTAGCTACTGCACATACCCCGTTCAAAGGCACTTACATTTTTTGTCTTGCCCGTTCACCCTCTGAATGGCACACATACATAATCCATGTCTCAAATGTCTCAAGGCTTACAAATCCTTCTTAAACCTGTCTCCTCCCCTTCATCTACACTACTTGAAGTGGATTTAACAAGTGACATCAATAAGGGATCACAGCTTTCACCTGGTCAGTCTGTCATGGAAAGAGCAGGTGTTCTTAATGTTTTGTATACTCTGTGTATATTGGAAAGACCAAGAGACAACACCAAGAGACAACAAAAATACAATTTACACACGATTCATGCCTTTGGAATGTACTCAGACCCATTGATTTTTTCCACATTTTTTTTTACGTTACAGCCTTAATCTAAAATGGATTAAATAAATAAAAATCCTCAGCAATCTACACACAATACCTCATAATGACAAAGAGAAAAACAGGTTTTTAGAAATGTATGCGAATGTATTAAAAATAAAAAACAGAAATACCTTATTTACATAAATATTCAGACTCTTTGCTATGAGACTCGAAATTGAGCTCAGGTGCATCCTGTTTCCATTGGTCATCCTTGAGATGTTTCTACAACTTGATTGGAGTCCACCTGTGATAAATTCAATTGATTTGACATGATTTGGAAAGGCACACATCTGTCTATATAAGGTCCCATAGTTGACAGTGCATGTCAGAGCAAAAACCAAGCCATGAGGTCGAAGGAGTTGTCCGTAGAGCTCCGAGACAGGATTGTGTTGAGGCACAGATCTGGGGAAGGGTACCAAAACATTTCTGCAGCATTGAAGGTCCCCAAGAACGCAGTGGCCTCCATCATTCTGAAATGGAAGAAGTTTGGAACCACCAAGACTCTTCCTAGAGCTGGCCGCCCGGCCAAACTGAGCAATCGGGGGAGAAGGGCCTTGGACAGGGAGGTGACCAAGAACACGATGGTCACTCTGACAGAGCTCTAGGGTTCCTCTGTGGAGATGGGAGAACCTTTCAGAAGGACAACCATCTCTGCAGTACTCCACCAATCAGGCCTTTATGGTAGAGTGGCCAGATGGAAGCCATTCCTCAGTAAAAGGCACATGACAGCCCGCTTGGAGTTTGCCCAAATGCACCTAAAGGACTCAGACTATGAGAAACAAGAGTCTGTGGTCTGATGAAACCAAGATTGAACTCTTTGGCCTGAATGCCAAGCGTCACGTCTGGAGGAAACCTGGCACCATCCCTACGGTGAAGCATGGTGGCTGGATCATGCTGTGGGTATGTTTTTTCAGCGGCAGGGACTGGGAGACTAGTCAGGATCGAGGCAAAGATGAACGGAGCAAAGTACAGAGAGATCCTTGATGAAAACCTGCTCCAGAGTGCTCAGTACCTCAGACTGGGGCGAAGGTTCACCTTCCAACAGGACAACGACCCTAAGCACACAGCAAAGACAAGTCGGGACAAGTCTCTGAATGTCCTTGAGTGGCCCAGCCAGAGCCTGTACTTGAACCCGATCAAACATCTCTGGAGAGACCTGAAAATAGCTTTGCAGCAACGCTCCCCATCCAACCTGACAGAGCTTGAGAGGATCTGCAGAGAAGAATGGGAGAAACTCCCCAAATACAGGTGTGCCAAGCTTGTAGCGTCATATCCAAGAAGACTCGAGGCTGTAATCACTGCCAAAGGTGCTTCAACAAAGTACTGAGTAAAGGGTCTGAATATTTTTATAAATTAGCAAAAATAAATAAAAACCTGTTTTTGCTTCGTCATTATGGGTATTGTGTTTAGAAAGAGGAGACGTGCCGTGATAGAATATATTTTTTTTTATCTGTTTTTTTTTAAAGCTAAACTTGCTTTTTGCCTGAGTAACCTCTGGTGGCAGAGCCTTCCAGAGCCTTCCATGATGGCTCTATACATAACTGAGTGGCGTGTTAAATCTGTTTTTGGTTTGGGTACCGTGAAGGAACCCATAGTGGCATGTCTGTTGGGGTGTGTATGAAGTGTATGCAAATAGATTATACAAGTGCTTAGGCATTTTCAACACAACTGTTTCTTAAAAAGACTAGAATAGAAGTAGTCAAATTCTCCTCAACCCTCAACCATGAAAGACTATCATGCATGTTGTTGATGTTAGTTCTGTGTGTGCAGTTAAGGGCAAGGCGTGCTGCTCTGTTTTGAGCCTGTTGCAACTTTGCTGGGTCTTTCTTTGCTGCGCTTGACCATATTACCGGACAGTAATCAAGATGGGACAAGACCAGAGCCTGAACAACAAGTACCGTTGATCTTTTTATAACAGACATACCTCTCCCCATCTCCACAACAATTTTTTCAATATGACTTGACCATGATAATTGACCATCCAATGTTACTCCTAGGAGTTTAGCTTCTTCAACCTCAATGGTCACACCCTTTATACATAACTCCAGTTGAGGTTTAGGTCTTTAGAGAATGTTTTGACTTTACTTTTAGATGTATTTAAGACCCGTTTATTGTTAATTAACCATTCTGACACTGACTGTAACTCCTTGCTAAGAGTTTCAGTGAGCTCACTGGCTTTGGGTGTTGACATGTAGAGTGTGGAATCATCCGGATACATAGTCATTTTAGCTTCTTGTAAGACAAGTGACAAATCATTTGTAAAAATAGAGAAGAGTAACGGCCCAAGGCAACTGCCCTGAGGGACACCGCACTGTACATATCTGATATTAAATAAGCTTCCATTGAAGAACACTCTCTGGGTTCTATTGGAGAAATAACTTTCCAACCATGTGATGGCAGGTGATGTAAAGCCATAGCAAGTGAGTTTCTTCAATAACAATTTATGATCAATAACATGAAAGGCTGCACTGAAATCTAACAATACAGCTCCAACTATCATCATTGTTATCAATTTCTAGTCAGTGCGGCACAAGTTGAGTGCCCTTCCCCATGTGCATGCTGAAAGTAAGTAGTTAGCTTGTTCTTTGAAAAATAACATTGTATTTGTTCAAACATAATTTACTTCATCAGTTTACTAAGAGCAGGCAGCAAACTGATTGGTCGGCTGTTAGAGCCAGCAAAGGGTGCCTTACTATTTTTTAATCAGTGGAATTACTTTAGCTTCCTTCCACGCCTGTGGACACACACACTCCTTTAGGCTTTGGTTAAAGATATAGCAAATAGGGGTGGCATCAGTCTGCTACCATTCTCAATAGTTTCCCATCAAGGTTGTCTATACCTGGTAGCTTTGTTATTGATGGAAAACAATCATTTTTCCACCTCTAACTTGACCAAATTCATTATTAGATCTTCAATACACAAATATGATGGTTCACTGTTCAATGTTATCATTTCACTTCTGAGTTTTTCCACTTTACCAGTGAAATAGTCATTGAAATGATTGGCTGTTATAAATGAGCCATCAACTCCAATGAATGAAGGAGATGGAGTCACAAAGCTAATCCACTGAGCAGCCTGACTTGTTTGCCACCTTTTTTAGCGTCAATTTTTCAATTCATCATCGATCCAGGGGGGCTATTGGACTTGTCTACACACCACTAAGTAACCGAAAGGTCGCTAGTTCAAATCCCTGAGCCGACAAGGTGAAAAATCTGCCGATGTGCCCTAGAGCAAGGTACTTAACCCTAATCGCTCCAGGGTTGCTGTTAATAATAGCAGACCCTGGCTGTGACCCCACTCTCCGGAGGGTGTCTCAGGGAGAGTTGGGATATGCAAAAAAAACGACATTTCCAATTCACACATGCGTATGAATATACACTTCTACATGTTGTGAAATGGGACAAATACAGGTATAGGCACCCATTAAATGTTGTTCTACATCAGAGAGAGAGAGAGAGAGAGAGAGAGAGAGAGAGAGAGAGAGAGAGAGAGAGAGAGAGAGAGAGAGAGAGAGAGAGAGAGAGAGAGAGAGAGAGAGGGGGAGAGAGAGAGAGAGAGAGAGAGAGAGAGAGAGGGGGAGAGAGAGAGAGAGAGAGGGGGAGAGAGAGAGAGAGAGACAGAGAGAGAGAGAGACAGAGAGAGAGAGACAGAGAGAGAGAGAGAGAGAGAGAGAGAGAGAGAGAGAGACAGAGAGAGAGAGAGAGAGACATATCTGTTCCGCACAGCACATCTCTATCAGAATACTCTGGAACATTACATTCCAGTGAATTAGTCTCGGCTAAGAGGCCAGCCTACCATATTAGAATAAGATATTAGCCTCATATACGCGTATATCATTATAAAGTTACCTAGCCTCACACGCGTGGTCCTCTGTAGCTCAGCTGGTAGAGCACGGCGCTTGTAACGCCAGGGTAGTGGGTTCGAACCCCGCGACCACCCATGCGTAAAAATGTATGCACACATGACTGTAAGTCGCTTTGGATAAAAGCGTCTGCTAAATGGCATATTATATTATATATCATTATAATGTTACCTTATTACGATGTAGAGTGACCTACCGTATCCCAATGTGCAGGACTCAGCTTTGTCGAAGCGGATCAGCTTGGTGGTTTTGGGACATATCTCAATCTCTTTGTAGAGCTGCAGAAACAGGAGGAGACGATCAGTCTTGTCATCATGAAATAGCCCTGCCTGAGACTTCACTCTCACCGTCAAGATGTCGGTTTCTCCCGTGGGAGACCAGTGTTCAAATCCCGTGACACATGTATATCAGACCAGGGGCATTTGTACTACTGCCCATTGAGTTGAAGACCAGGCATTAGCTCAGGGTGCCAACGCAATTTTTGGGGGTGTCAGTCAAGGTTACTCATCATGTTAGGTTAGTTCAGCAAACCACATGTTAGATATCTGTGTTGGAGATCATGTAATACAGTGCATTGGGAAAGCATTCAGACCCCTTGATTTTTTCCACATTTTGTTATGTTACAGCCTTCTTCGGAAATGGATTAAATAGATTGTTCCACCTTCAATCTACACACAATACCCCATAATGACAAAACAAAAACTAGTTTTAGAATTTTTAGCAAATGTATTACAAAACAAAGAAAAATGGAAATTTCACATTTACGTAAGTATTCAGACCCTTTACTCAGTACTTTGTTGAAGCACCTTTGGCAGCCATTACAGCCTTGAGTCTTCTTGGGTATGACGCTACAAGCTTGGCACACCTGTATTTGTGGAGTTTCTCCTATTCTTCTCTGCAGATCCTCTCAAGCTCTGTCAGGTTGGATGGCGATCGTCGCTGCACAGCTATTTTCAGGTCTCTCCAGAGATGTTTGATGGGTTCAAGTTCGGGCTCTGGCTGGGCCACTCAAGAACATTCAGAGACTTTTCCCGAAGCCACTTCCGTGTTGTCTTGGCTGGGTCGTTGTCCTGTTGGAAGGTGAACCTTGGCCCCAGTCTGAGGTCCTGAGCGCTCTAGAGCAGGTTTTCATCAAGGATCTCTCTGTACTTTGCTCAGTTAATCTTTCCCTCGATCCTGACTAGTCTCCCAGTCCCTGCCGCTGAAAAACATACACACAGCATGATGCTGCCACCACCATGCTTTACCGTAGGGATGGTGCCAGGTTTCGTCCAGACGTGACGCTTTGCATTCAGGCCAAAGAGTTCACTATTGGTTTCATCAGACCAGAGAATCTTGTTTCTCATGGTCTGAGAGTCCTTTAGGTGCCTTTTGGCAAACTCCAAGCGGGCTGTCATGTGCCTTTTACTGAGGAGTGGCTTCCGTCTGGCAACTCTACCATAAAGGCCTGATTGGTGGAGTGCTGCGGAGTTGGTTGTCCTTCTGGAAGGTTCTCTCATCTCCACAGAGGAACTCTGGAGCTCGGTCAGAGTGACCATTGGGTTCTTGGTCAAGTTTCAAACTTCTTCCATTTAAGAACGATTCCTTCGATCTCATGGCTTGGTTTTTGCTCTGACATGTGGGACCTTATATAGACAGGTGTGTGCCTTTCCAAATCATGTACAATCAATTGAATTTACCACCGGTGGACTCTAATCAAGTTGTAGAAACATCTCAAGGATGATCAATGGAAACAGGATGCACCTGAGCTCAATTTCGAGTTTCAAAGCAAAGGGTCTGAATACTTATGTAAATAAGGTATTTCTGTTTTTTATTTTTAATAAATGTGCTAGAATTTTATAAAAACCTGTTTTCGCTTTGTCATTATGGGGTATTGTGTGTAGATTGATGATGAATCCATTTTAGAATAAGGCTGTAACGTAACAAAATGTGAAAAAGGGGAAGGGGTCTGAATACTTTCTGAATGCACCGTATATCTGTATTAGAGATCATGTTAGAAATCTGTATTAGAGATCATGTTAGAAATCTGTATTAGAGATCATGTTAGAAATCTGTATTAGAGATCATGATATAAATCTGTATTAGAGATCATGTTCGAAATCTGTATTAGAGATCATGTTCGAAATCTGTATTAGAGATCACGATAGAAATCTGTGTTAGAGATCATAGATGTTTGTTAAATGTCTCAGCATCTCAACATCAATACAAGCAATCTTATGATTGCATTTCAGAGTTAACAGTCGGAAAATCTATGACCTCAAATCCCATATCAAATATCATCTGTAAGTGTCCTTAACAACTAGATTTTGATGTGGCCATGCTTGAAGTATCACCAGCGTTTCAGTCTTTAACAACCCTAACCTCACCCCAACCCTACATCCAAGAACAAAGAGCGTGTGTATTTGGCCCAGCAGCTTTCTTTAATGATACTGCTACTTTTGACCTCTGTGGTGCCCCAGCAGTGGATGCATGTGAACACAGCTGTGTCTATGAATACACAGACTGAAACAGTAGCCTAGTGTGTGTAAGTCACCATGGATAAATACTAATGTCATATTACAGAGAGCGTGAGAGAGGGAGAGAGAGACAGAGAGACAGAGAGAGAGAGAGAGAGAGAGAGGAGAGAGAGAGAGAGAGAGAGAGAGAGAGAGAGAGAGAGAGAGAGAGAGAGAGAGAGAGAGAGAGAGAGAGAGACAGAGAGACAGAGAGAGAGAGAGAGAGAGAGAGAGAGAGAGAGAGAGATGGAGAGAGAGAGAGAGAGAGCGAGAGAGAGAGACAGAGAGAGAGAGAGAGAGAGAGAGAGAGAGAGAGAGAGATGAGGAGGAGGAGGAGGAGAGATGGAGGAAGAGAGATGGAGAGATGGAGGAAGAGAGAGAGATATGGAGGAAGAGAGAGAGATAGATGGAGGAAGAGAGAGAGAGAGAGAGAGAGAGAGAAGAGAGAGAGAGAGAGAGAGAGAGAGAGAGAGAGAGAGAGAGGGATGGAAAGATGAAGGAAGAGAGAAATTTGAAAATCTTCTGTATTATAGACTTGCACATTTCCTCAGTGAAAACAATGTACTGAGCAAACGTCAAATTGGCTTTTTACCAAATTACCATACGACAGACCACGTATTCACCCTGCACACCCTAATGGACAAACAAACAAACCAAAACAAAGGCAAAGTCTTCTCATGCTTTGTTGATTTCAAAAAAGCTTTTGACTCAATTTGGCACGAGGGTCTGCTTTACAAATGGATGGAAAGTGGGGTTGGGGGAAAAACACAAAACATTATAAAATCCATGTACACAAACAACAAGTGTGCAGTTAAAATTGGCAAAAAACACACATATTTCTTTCCACAGGGCCGTGGGGTAAGACAGGGATGCAGTTTAAGCCCCACCCTCCTCAACATATATATCAATGAATTGGCGAGGGCACTAGAACAGTCTGCAGCACCCGGCCTCACTCTACTAGAATCTGAAGTCTAATGTCTACTGTTTGCTGATGATCTGGTGCTTCTGTCCCCAACCAAGGAGGGCCTACAGCAGCACCTAGATCTTCTGCACAGATTGTCAGACCTGGGCCCTAAATCTCAGTAAGACAAAAATAATGGTGTTCCAAAAAAAGTCCACTTGCCAGGATCACAAATACAAATTCCATCTAGACACCGTTGCCCTAGAGCGCGCAAAAAAACTATACATACCTCGGCCTAAACATCAGCGCCACAGGTAACTTCCACAAAGCTATGAACGATTTGAGAGACAAGGCAAGAAGGGCCTTCTACGCCATCAAAAGGAACATAAAATTCGACATACCAATTAGGATCTGGCAAAAAATACTTGAATCAGTTATAGAACCCATTTCCCTTTATGGTTGTGAGGTCTGGGGTCCGCTCACCAACCAAGAATTCACAACATGGGACACACCAAATTGAGACTCTGCATGCAGAATTCTGCAAGAAATATCTTCTGTGTACAATGTAAAACACCAAATAATGTATGCAGAGCAGAATTAGGTCGATACCCGCTAATGATCAACATCCAGAAAAGAGCAGTTAAATTCTACAACCACCTAAAAGGAAGCGATTCCCAAACCTTCCATAACAAAGCCATCACCTTCAGAGAGATTAACCTGGAGAAGAGTCCCCTAAGCAAGCTGGTCCTGGGGCTCTGTTCACAAACACAAACAGACCCCACAGAGCCCCAGGACAGCAACACAATTAGACCCAACCAAATCATGAGAAAACTAAAAGATAATTACTTGACACATTGGAAAGAATTAACAAAAAAACAGAGCAAACTAGAACGCTATTTGGCCCTAAACAGAGGGTACACAGTGGCAGAATACCTTACCACTGTGACTGACCCAAACTTAAGGAAAGCTTTGACTATGTACAGACTCAGTGAGCATAGCCTTGCTATTGAGAAAGGCCGCCGTAGGCAGACCTGGCTCTCAAGAGAAGACAGGCTATGTGCACACTGCCCACAAAATGAGGTGGAAACTGAGCTGCAATTCCTAACCTCCTGCTAAATGTATGACCATATTAGAGACACATATTTCCCTCAGATCACACAGACCCACAAAAAAGGGGGGGGGGGGGGGGGGGGGGGGGTTCTAAGATGACATATGGAATTGTTTTAAGATGGTCATACCATGGATCATTTAGCTATTTGATTTAGAATTGTAGGACCCCTTTAGGTATCAAAATAATATCCAAAACATTTATTTGACAAATAAAAAATGGCCTTTAGCCCATAGAAACGCATTGAATAACACACTGAATAACACACTGAATAACACACTGAATAACACATTGAATAACACACTGAATAACACACTGAATAACACACTGAATAACACATTGAATAACACACTGAATAACACACTGAATAACACACTGAATAACACACTGAATAACACACTGAATAACACATTGAATAACACACTGAATAACACATTGAATAACACACTGAATAACACACTGAATAACACACTGAATAACACACTGAATAACACATTGAATAACACACTGAATAACACACTGAATAACACACTGAATAACACATTGAATAACACACTGCATAACACACTGAATAACACACTGAATAACATATTGAATAACACACTGAATAACACACTGAATAACATATTGAATAACACACTGAATAAAACATTGAATAACACACTGAATAACACATTGAATAACACACTGAATAACACACTGAATAACATATTGAATAACACACTGAATAACACACTGAATAACACATTGAATAACACACTGAATAACACATTGAATAACACACTGAATAACACACTGAATAACACATTGAATAACACACTGAATAACACATTGAATAACACACTGAATAACACACTGAATAACACATTGAATAACACACTGAATAACACATTGAATAACACACTGAATAACACACTGAATAACACACTGAATAACACACTGAATAACACATTGAATAACACACTGAATAACACACTGAATAACACACTGAATAACACATTGAATAACACACTGAATAACACACTGAATAACAGACTGAATAACACATTGAATAACACACTGAATAACACACTGAATAACACACTGAATAACACAATGAATAACACACTGAATAACACATTGAATAACACACTGAATAACACACTGAATAACACACTGAATAACACACTGAATAACATATTGAATAACACACTGAATAACACACTGAATAACACACTGAATAACACACTGAATAACACACTGAATAACACACTGAATAACACACTGAATAACACACTGAATAACATATTGAATAACACACTGAATAACACACTGAATAACACACTGAATAACACACTGAATAACATATTGAATAACACACTGAATAACACACTGAATAACACACTGAATAACACACTGAATAACACACTGAATAACACATTCCTAAATGACAAAAAATAAATCATAAGAAACTAGGTTTGAAAGTGTCCTATATCTAGGAGATATAAGAAAACTCAGGAAATACAGTATATATATATTTTTTTTTACACATATTTAATCCCTTTTTTTGGATAGGCACAAAACTATCTTTCATTCGTTTTTTAAAACCGGTATGGGTTACCTTCAGACAAGTCCTGTGACACTTGTGGGGGTCGTAGAGTCTCCCCATTCCATAGAGTGGTCATACTAGTTTGTAGGCCAAACCGTTCGGACGCTACAGACGTTGTCGTGAGAAGGCCGACTTTGTCTCATGGTCTGACAAACCAAATTTCTTCAGCCTCCTGAGGTTGAAGAGGCTCTGTTGCGCCTTCTTCACCACACTGTCTGCGTGGGTGGACCATTTCAGTTTGTCAGTGATGTGTAAGCCAAAGATCTTGAAGCTTTCCACCTTCTCCACTGTGGTCCCATCGATGTGGATAGGGGGGTGCACCCTCTGCTGTTTCCTGAAGTCCACGATCATCTCCTTTGTTTTGTTGACGTTGAGTGAGAGGTTATTTTCCTGGCACCACACTCCCAGAGCCCTCACCTCCTCCCTGTAGGCTGTCTGTCATTGTTGGTAATCAAGCCTACTACTGTTGTGTTGTCTGCAAACTTGATGATTGAGTTGGAGGCGAGCTTGGCCACGCAGTCATGGGTGAACAAGGGAGTACAGGAGGGGGCTGAGTACCCACCCTTGTGGGGCCCCAGTGTTGAGGATCAGCAAAGTGTTTCCTACATTCACCACCTGTGGGCGGCCTGTCAGGAAGTCCAGGACCTAGTTGCACAGGGCTGGGTTCAGACCCAGGGCCCTGAGCTTAATGATGAGCTTGGAGGGTACTATGGTGTTGAAGGCTGAGCTGTAGTCAATGAACAGCATTCTTACATTGGTATTCCTCTTGTTCAGATGATGTTGAAATGTTGAAGTTGAAATGGTTCTGGAATAGTGGAGGCAGCTCCTGTTTTCTTTGTGACTTGCGGTAACTCTCTGTGTTTCTAAATCAATAGTTGTTTAGTTGTCCGAAAATGTCGGAAACATTAACTTGAACAGAGAGAGAACACCCCCTTTTCACATGTGAGGACAATAATATGTTTTCACCTCACATGTGAATTGCAGATTCACATGTGAAATTAGCAGTTTCACATGTGAAAAACCTTCAAATGTTGTCACGTGTAGTTTCATGGTATCACACATTGACATTTTGCATCTCCATGTTGTCACATTTTATTTGACATGAGATCAAGTTTCACGTTATCACATGTTGCTTTTACATGTTGTCACGTGATCACATGTGAAATGCATGTGGTTTCTCCGTAAGGGTACACAAAGATTGCACTCTGAGAATAGGTTTATTGTGTTAAGCGCTCTCTATGAAAAATAACAGCACAGTAGATTAGGTTATTGGGGTTAAAGTGTCTGAGGATCTTTAACCAACACGACGTTACACACACACACACCACACACACACACACACACACACAAACACACACACACACACACACACACACACACACACACACACACACACACACACACACACACACACACACACAAACACAAACACAAATACAAATACAAACACAAACACACACAAACACACACACACACACACACACACACACACACCACACACACACACACACACACACACACACAAACACAAACACAAATACAAACACAAACACAAACACACACACACACACACACACACACACACACACACACACAAACACACACACAAACACACACAAACAGTCCTCCTGTCCTTCTATTCTCCTATCCTTCTATTCTCCTATCCTTCTATCCTTCTATCCTTCTATCCTTCTATCCTTCTATTCTCCTCACCAGATCAGAGACGTCCTCCTCCGGTTTGGGGACATATAGCAGCAGCTGTTCCTCTACACACACCTTCAGACGCAGGTAGACGCTAGACGGGTCCAGTTTATAGGCCTAGGGATAGAGAGAGAGAGAGAGAGAGAGAGGGAGGGGGTGAGAGAGGGAGAGAGAGAGAGAGAGAGAGAGAGAGAGAGAGAGAGAGAGAGAGAGAGAGAGAGAGAGAGAGGGAGGGGGTGAGAGAGGGAGAGAGAGAGAGAGGGAGGGAGATAGAGAGGGGGAAACGGAAAGAAAGGAGAGAGAAAGAGAAGGAGAGAGAGAGGAGGGAGAGAGAGAAGGAGGAGAGAGAGAGAGAGGAGAGAGAGAGAGAGAGAGAGAGAGAGAGAGAGAGAGAGAGAGACATTTAACCTCTGAATTGTGGAGACTAACACCAGGGGATGAGGATTTTCTAGAATAGTGGCCAATTAGTTTATGTAAATATTGAAGAGTGTGGGGCTGAGATTGAAACCCTGGCTGAGATTGGGGTTATGAGGCCTTGGTTCCAAGGAGATAGAGGGTTAAAGGGAGGGACAGTGCCTTCAGAGAGTATTCACACGTTTTTTTCTCAAATGTTGTTGTGGTACAAAGTGGGATTAAAATTGATTTAATTGTAATTTCTTGTCAACTATCTACACAAAATAATCTGTAATGTCAAATTGGAAGAACATTTTTAACGTTTATAAAAAGATATATATGGAAAGTAAAACACTAATATACGGTATTTTGATACGACAAGTATTCAAGTTTACATACACTCAATTAGTATTTGGTAGCATTGCCTTTAAATTGTTGGGTCAAACATTTCGGGTAGCCTTCCACAAGCTTCCCACAATAAATTGGGTGAATTTTGGCCCATTCCTCTTGACAGAGCTGGTGTAACTGAGTCAGGTTTGTAGGCCTCCTTGCTCGCACACGCTTTTTCAGTTCTGCCCACAAATGTTCTATAGGATTGAGGTCAGGGCTTTGTGATGGCCACTCCAATACATTGACTTTGTTGTCCTTAAGCCATTTTGGCACAACTTTGGAAGTATGCTTGGGGTCATTGTCCATTTGGAAGAACCATTTGCGACCAAGCTTTAACTTCCTGACTGATGTCTTGAGATGTTGCTTCAATATATCCACATAATTTTCCTTCCTCATGATGCCATCTATTTTGTGAAGTGCACCAGTCCCTCCTGCAGCAAAGCACCCCCACAGCATGATGCTGCCACCCCCGTGCTTCACGGTTGGGATGGTGTTCTTCGGCTTGCAATCATCCCCCTTTTCCTCCAAACATAATGATGGTCATTATGGCCAAACAGTTCTAATTTTGTTTAATCAGACCAGAGGACATTTCTCCAAAAAGTACAATCTTTGTCCCCATGTGCAGTTGCAAACCGTAGCCTGGCTTTTTTATGGCGGTTTTGGAGCAGTGGCTTCTTCCTTACTGAGCGGCCTTTCAGATTATGTCGATATAAGACTCGTTTTACTGTGGATATAGATACTTTTGTACCTGTTTCCTCCAGCATCTTCACAAGGTCCTTTGCTGTTGTTCTGGGATTGATTTGCACTTTTCGCACCAAAGTACGTTCATCTCTAGGAGACAGAACGCGTCTCCTTCCTGAGCAGTATGACGGCTGCGTGGTCCCATGGTGTTTATACTTGCATACTATTGTTTGCACAGATGAACGTGGTACCTTCAGGCATTTGGAAATTGCTCCCAAGGATGAACCAGGCTTTTGGAGGTCTACAATTATTTTCTGAGGTCTTGGCTGATTTCTTTTGATTTTCCCATGATGTCAAGCAAAGAGGCACTGAGTTTGAAGGTAGGCCTTGAAATACATCCACAGGTACACCTCCAATTG
>CM072239.1:46573858-46576358 GCA_036851935.1 Coregonus suidteri | reverse complement strand
TGTCTGTCTGTCTGCCTGCCTGCCTGCCTGCCTGCCTGCCTGCCTGCCTGCCTGCCTGCCTGCCTGCCTGTCTGTCCTGCCTGCCTGCCCTGCCTGCCTGCCTGCCTGCCTGCCTGCCTGCCTGCCTGCCTGCCTGCCTGCCTGCCTGCCTGCCTGCCTGCCTGTCTGCCTGTCTGTCTGTCTGTCTGTCTGTCGTCCATGCATTCTTACTTCCCTCCTATCTCTTTGTTCATCACTCCATCCCTCCATCCCCCATCTATCAAATTCCCATCCCGTCTGTCTCTCCTCTCCAGCTATCCATCATCCCATCCCTCGGTACCGCTCTCCATCTGTCCACTGGTAGTGTGTCTGTCTGCCTCGGTGGTCCCCTGTTTAACTGTGTGTGTGTGAAAGAACGAGAGACTCACACGAGAGAGAGAGAGAGAGAGAGAGAGAGAGAGAGAGAGAGAGAGAGAGAGAGAGAGAGAGAGAGAGAGAGAGAGAGAGAGAGAGAGAGAGAGAGAGAGAGAGAGAGACAGAGAGGGAGAGAGAGAGAGAGAGAGAGAGAGAGAGAGAGAGAGAGAGAGAGAGAGAGAGAGAGAGAGAGATAGAGAGGACAGAGAGAGAGAGAGAGAGAGAGAGAGAGAGAGAGAGAGAGAGAGAGAGAGAGAGAGAGAGAGAGACAGAGAGACAGAGAGACAGAGCGAGAGAGAGAGAGAGACAGAGACAAAGAGAGAGAGAGAGAAAGAGAGACAGAGAGACAGAGAGAGAGAGAGAGAGAGAGAGAGAGAGAGAGAGAGAGAGAGAGAGAGAGAGACAGATTGGGAACTCCCCCTACTCCCTGAATCCCCAGTCCTCCCCTGTACCATCTGGCTCCCCTCCTGGTCCTAGCCCACCAAGGAGGAATGTTCCCATCTCCCCAGCGCTCTCCTGGGCTGCATGGTATTGTAACAGACACATACGTATCCCCCTCACCTAACCTAACTTTAGAGAGTCTCGACCCCCCACTTTCCCCTGCCAGAACACACAGTATGCCACATGCGGCGTGGGTGGAGAGAACTCTATCCCCCACAATCCCAGTGGGGATTTCACTGTGTGAGTGTGTGTGTGAGTGTGTTTCCATCTGCAGAGAGGTGACAGTGACAGCAGGCTCTTCTCTTGTTCATGAAATATGGAGCTGACTGGGCTATTTTCACTGCACTCACACACAGAGTCCTCTCTAGTTCTCTCTAGCGGTGTCATCAGACAATCTCTCTTTCTCTCACAACTCTTATCTCACTGGGTTCTCTCAAGCGGTGTCATCAGGGAAGCCTCCTGCTCTTTCTGTGTCTGTCCAACTCATTTGTAAATGTAGCACTGACACAAGAAGGATCCAACATAGCCGTAGAAGCTATGGGCTACACTCACACTTTACATTCAGTTGTTATTCTTGTCTAACCACTAAAAGGCTACATGTTCCATGTCACCCTTCGAGGAAAAATATGCTTTGGACTCTTACTGATTTCTCACTAGCCGTATCTTCAAACATCCTCTCCAGTGGTTTCTTCGCTGGTTCCCCTCCATCAACAAACACCTGCAAAAACACACACACCATGACATTAGATAAGATTACCAGCGGACAACAAAGACAACCATGAGTTGACTAAAGTAGAAATAAACTGGTCGACTGACTATTTCCAAATTACACATTTGTTTTCTTCATTATTTGTGGTATCCAGGAGTAAGGGTTAGGGGTTTTATTTTATTTTACCTTTATTTAACTAGGCAAGTCAGTTAAGAACAAATTCTTATTTACAATGACGGCCTACACCGGCCAAACCCGGACGACGCTGGGCCAATTGTGCGCCGCCCTATGGGACTCACAATCACGGCCGGTTGTGATACAGCCTGGAATCGAACCAGGGGGTCTGTAGTGACGCCTCAAGCACTGAGATGCAGTGCCTTAGACCACTGCGCCACTCGGGAGCCCGGGTTAAAGGTCAGGAGTCAGGGTTAAAATTCAAAGGTGACTTAACCTGGTTGATGCTGCGTCGACCTTTAGTCCTCTTCTTAGACGTGGTGTCCAGCCCCCAGAGGGAAGAGAAGCGACTCCGACGTTTACTAGAGGGGCGGGGCATAGCCTGGGATCGCTTTCTCTCCGTACGAGCCGCCACCTGAGGGACAGAATATATTTATTGATTAGTTGATTCATTGATTAGAAGAGTGACTATCTGTTTATTGTTTCTGATTGATTGATGGATATCTGTGTTACATCATACTCTCATCAATCTATTCAGATCAATAGATCATAGATTGATTGGCTGAGTAGTAAAAAAACAAAAAAGATTCTGGCACAGTAATAATTCTAATATTATATTAGTCATATTTAGTTGTTTTGCTAGATTTTTTAAAACAAGTTTTGTTTTAATTAACAATGGATATAATTACAATACTTACAGTATGTCTAAATGTATTAAACCACCATGGTGTTTCAAGACTGTCAAGTCAGTTGGTTGGTTTGGCTAGCTAGCTAACATTATCT
>CM072239.1:46563858-46566358 GCA_036851935.1 Coregonus suidteri | reverse complement strand
AGAGGTGAATTTTGGAGGTTCAATCCCACATATTCTTTAACCATGTTTCTTTTGAAAAGAGGCTAAAAGAGAGAGAGTCTTTATTTCATCTAGATTCATAAATCCAGTCAGAAATGCCGAATTTAGACTAACAAAAAAAAAAAATGAAACATTGTGTAGAAATTGACTGTTTAACTTTTTTTTTTTTTTTTTACGCACCATATATAATTCCTACTTTGAGACGCTTGATATGGTTCCCCCCCCCCCCCCCCCCCCCCCCCCCCCCCCCCCACCCCCCCCCCCCCCCCCCCCCCCCCCCCCCCCCCCCCCCCCCCCCCCCCCCCCCCCCCCCCCCCCCCCCCCCCCCCCCCCCCCCCCTTTGTCTTAATTTTCATGATCTGTAAAGCAAAAGTGATCCTAGATCAGCACTGGTAGTCTTGGATACCTTGTAAATATGGGCCCAGAAGTACAGAGCATATAAAGAGGATGTTGAATCACCCAGTGACCAGTATTTCCCTAGGTTAGTTATGTCTAAGAAGGTTAAAAGGGAAGCACGGAATTCATTCCTGATTGACCAATGGCGACCATGCTGATAAAAGATGATGTGAGAGAAGATAAATGAAAAGAAAGCTTCCCTGGTGGTCAGAGGAAAGCTTCCCTGGTGGACAGAGGAAAGCTTCCCTGGTAGTCAGAGGAAAGCTTCCCTGGTGGTCAGAGGAAAGCTTCCCTGGTGGTCAGAGGAAAGCTTCCCTGGTGGTCAGAGGAAAGCTTCCCTGGTGGTCAGAGGATAAAATACCTGGGAACCAAACATCACAGGTTCAAACCCCACATGTGCAGATTGTCAACGTGTAAAAAAAAAAAAAAAAAATATGGTTGTGTTTTGTATGATTAAATCCTGTTCAAATGTCCTATGAATTAAATGTACATGCTGTCTGTCCATACCACCTTGGAATGGGCCTACAGTACAGATCGCAGATGTGAATTGCCATTAAACACAAGGGGGTGGGATGTATTACAATGTGCTTTTGCATGCTGAGAATGTCGTGGTAATTTCAGGTCAGACTTCAATATACCATTTTCTAAACGTTCTGAGGACCTCCGAGACGAGGTAAAATGTATATTGCATGAACATCAATGGAAAATGCTAAAATGACTCAAATGTAAAATGTAAAATTATGTTAAACCTAAAACAGACAAAGCTATGAACATCATAAAAAAACGTATTTGGAAAATTGTGGAACATTGTGCAACGTTGTGGGAATTGTTCTCTGCAATCTCCCGGACAACTCCCATAACTGAATAAAAATGCGTTGGAACCTTTAATGAACTTAGAGCTGGTGTTCTGTCAACATGCTTACAACGTGTAAGGGAATGTCCTGTGCACTCTTACTTAAACATTGGATGAATGTATGAACGTGGTCCTCTGTAGCTCAATTGGTAGAGCATGGCGCTTGTAACGCCAAGGTAGTGGGTTCGAACCCCGGGACCACCCATACGTAAAGATGTATCTACACATGACTGTAAGTCGCTTTGGATAAAAGCGTCTGCTAAATGGCATATTATTATTATTATCAAACAGGGAAATGTTCCAATAGTTTTTCCACCATTCATTTTTCCCATAGAGGATTTTAGAAACACTTAAAATAAGGGTTGTGTTTCGTGTAGGCTTACCCTGGTGTGACGTTTTGATAACCGTGTAAATCTCTCTCTAGGACAAGCTGACTTTTATCAATATATTCGCCTGTATATACCCCCCCCCCAAAAATGAAATGCTAATTAGATGCTAATGTGGCTATCATAAAGAACTACAAATTCCATGATAATCTGGATGAGACTGCCGAATCGAGGCAAAGGTACGAAGCAACTATCTAATGTTAGCTAAATGTAGTAATGAATAAATTGGCAACATTTATTTAAATGGACAATTCTGTGAACTGTCTTGTGCAAGTCTTAAATTGACACAATACCTGTTAGCAAAGGTGTCAGCTAGAGATGACGTGCAGGAGCTTGCAGGGATTTGTAGTTTTGCATGATGTTTACTTTGATGCTAATTAGCATTTTCGAATCTGAGAGTAAATAGAGCCAAATATATTGATAAAAGTCACTTTGTCCGAGAGACATTTACACGGTTATCAAAACATCACGCCAGGGAAAGCCTACACGAAACACATCCCTTATGTTAAGCGTTTCTAAAATCCCCTATGGGAAAAATAAATGGTGTAAAAAACGATTCGAACCATTTCCCTGTTTGACCACTAGGTTTTATGGGTATTACGACTCCTCCTCCACTGTGGGGCTCAATGTCAGCACAACTGGACAGTTTTAGTGTTTTGAGAAGCTATCTCTTGTCATATACTCAAAATGTTCCCAGAACCTAAATAAATATTTTATTAAACTTCTAAAGAACATAGAAACATGTTCTGGGAATGTTCTTGCAAAATCGGGCGAATGTTTTTTGCAACCTAATAGAAATGTTGTAACATTTTGTCTGTTCTTTAAAGTTTCCCAGAATGTTTCATTA
>CM072239.1:46553858-46558858 GCA_036851935.1 Coregonus suidteri | reverse complement strand
CTCCCGTAATGGCCGAGCCCGTCCTGGAGAGAGACTGAGATTCATAGGAACGTACAACGGCCCTCTATGTGAACGGGCGGCAGGTACAGTAGCTTAGCGGTTAAGAGCGTTGTGCCAGTAACCGAAAGGTCGCTGGTTCTAATCCCCGAGCCGACTAGGGGAAAAATCTGTCGATGTGCCCTTGAGCAAGGCACTTAACCCTAATTGCTCCTGTAAGTCGCTCTGGATAAGAACGGCTGCTAAATGACTAAAAATGTAAAATATATATATATATATATAAACTATAAGGGAATACACACAGGCCCCCGAGAGACAGAGAGAAGAACGTAGCCTATGTGTTTATGTAAGAACACAATTCTACATGAGAACAGATTTACACGCTACACACACCCAATGTCTGCACTCAACCCTTTCTAGTCAAAACCCCCGAGACACACACACACACACACACACACACACACAGTCTGCCCTTAACACCCCCGAGACACACACACACACACACACAGTCTGCCCTCAACCCTTTCTAGTCAACACCCCCGAGACACACACACACACACACACACACACACACACACACAGTCTGCCCTTAACCATTGCTGTCCCCTGAGATGCCCTAGAAAGTGGAAAGCATGAGAGGGGAGAAGCTCTCTTCACAGGGAGTGGAGTAATCAGCCTGACAGCCAAGGGGGATAGAGCTGGGGTTGAGCTGGGGTTGAACATTGAACCAAGCTAGTTGGTTAGCTTTAGCTACCTGTAGATTCATGCAGGGTAGTAATGTTATGCCTTGGGATTATGGTTCATTGTTTAGCTAGATAGCTAGCTACATGTCAACAAAAAAAAAAAAGACTCCACTATACAAGTAACCATTTCACTGTGCCGTTTACACCTTCTGTATCCTGTCCATGTGACAAATAAACTTGTATTATATTTGATATAGTGTGTGTTTACCAGAGACGGTAATGTGAAGAACAACGTGACCTGCACCAAAGTCAGATTAGGATGTAACGTTAGGCCAACGAGACAGTGTCCAAGTTTTAGAATTCTCCGGTAGAATGCACTGCTTTTAATTCCTCACACTCAGAACCGTAAGCTATTTTCTGTAATTGGCTCACCATTAACTTGTAAATAACGATCTTGTTGTGAGTTTGTTTTCCTGTAATAATGAATACAAATGAGCTAAAGTTAAGACGTTGTCAGCTATATGATATGGTCATTATTTGAACTGGCTAGCCAGCTAACTTAACGTTAGCTAGCTAGCGAACAAGCAAGAAACGAACCAAAACATTGTTTAGAAAGTTGCTTTAAGATGCCTGGTTTGCTAGATTGACATATACTAAATTAATTTTTTTAACGGATGGGTTTATTGGTGTTAGAATACACCAGTTATGCTATTTTGGACCACCAGGTTGCTGATGTCATGCAGCCTGTCATTGTTGTGTTTATACTTTTTTATAACGACAACGACAAGTTTGATGTCGGACGACAATAGAATGTTCATGATGTCACTGCAACATGTCGATAGACGTTTTTATAAACCAGCCTTTAGTCTTGAAATCTTTGGTTGTTTACTACACTACCTCTGTTTAGTACATGGCCTCGCATGTTGAATCTTTAAAGACATGGGTGGGGCTAAGGCTTAAGAGGGTGTGAACGATGCTGAATGGGTCCAGACAAAAGAAGAGCTCTCCAGTAGGTTTACTGGCCATTTTCTCAAAAGTGGGGTTACAAGTTTATCAACTTGTTCATCAAGGACTTGAATAGTAGAATCAGGTGTGGTAGAACTGTCACGATCGTCGTATACAGAGGAGGACCAAGGCGCAGCATGCTTTTATTTATGTAACACCACAGCGAACAAAACAACAAACGATACGTGACGTCCAAAGGTGCAAACCACAAACCTACATAGGAAACAAGATCCCACAAACACTGTGGGAAAACTGGCTACTAAAGTATGGTTCCCAATCAGAGACAACAAGCAACAGCTGAATCACGTTGCCTCTGATTGAGAACCACACTGGCCAACATAGAACTACAATACTAGAATGAACACAAATGAAAACTCACACCCTGGCTCAACATACTAGAGTCCCCAGAGCAAGGGCGTGACAGTACCCCCCCCCCAAAGGCGCAGACTCCGGCCGCGCCAACCAAACACCACAGGGGAGGGACCGGGTGGGCACTCCGCCTTGGCGGCGGATCCGGCTCCGGGCCTGACGCCCACTCCCTAACCAACCCCCCAAAGCGCCCCTGGTCCGGTCTGGCCCTGCTGGCCGGAGCTGGACTGAACACTGGTGGAGCGGATTGCTCTAGCTCCGGAGTAGAGCAGCTGACCGGTGCCGGACCAGGCACCGGTGGAACAGGCACGGGCTGTGCCGGACTGACGACGCGCACCACAGGCTTGGTGCGGGGAGCAGGAACAGGCCGGGCCGGGCTGGCGACGCGCACCATTGGCTTGGTGCGGGGAGCAGGAGTGGGCCGGACCGGGCTGACGAAGCGCACCACTGACTTGGTGCGGAGAGCAGGAGTGGACCGGACTGGGTTGGCGACGCGCACCACAGGCTCGGTGCAAGGGACAGGAACAGACCGGACCGTACTGGGGACACACACCACTGGCCCTACGCAGGGATCAGGAACGGGCCGGACCGGACTGGTAACACACCCCAGTACCTCTCGCCGTGCCTCTACACCTTCCTTCCCCTTTTTGACCAGTGGCCCCGTAACCTGGCGGCCTCCTCTGCCAACCCGCTGGGCCGCTCTATCGCGGTCTCCTGCTGCCCCGTCGTCCACGGCTTGAGCCCCCCCCTAAAAAAATTCTGGGCTTCTCTCCTTCCCGTGGACCAGGTCTCCATATCTCTCGCCAGCCTTTCGCCCTTCTGCTTCCAAGTCAAGCCCCTCTCCTGCTCACACGGCTTGACCCAGTCGAGGAGGCGAAGGAGATCAGCTAGAGATCTCCCTGGCGATGGCTCCTGGACACGCTGCTTGGTCCAGTCTTGGTGGGATCTTCTGTCACGATCGTCATATACAGAGGAGGACCAAGGTGCAGCGTGGAAGGTGAACATGCTTTTATTTATGTAACACCACAGCGAACAAAACAAACAAACGATACATGACGTCCAAAGGTGCAAACCACAAACCTACATAGGAACAAGATCCCACAAACACTGTGGGAAAACTGGCTACTAAAGTATGGTTCCCAATCAGAGACAACAAGCAACAGCTGAATCACGTTGCCTCTGATTGAGAACCACACTGGCCAACATAGAACTACAATACTAGAATGAACACAAATGAAAACTCACACCCTGGCTCAACATACTAGAGTCCCCAGAGCCAGGGCGTGACAAGAACTGGGCTTGAACAAGAAAGCCTGCATAACCCTGTAGCTCTTCAAGAGCATTTGTGGCCATCCCTGAATTATAAATGTATGTACAAAGTTTACTGTATCTGATGAACGTACATTTGATTGTAAATTGCATATTTTGCAATAACTCACTATTGTTTACAGGTAATGTAGCACTAGGTATTTTCTTCAGTAAACTTTAGAGTATATTTTCATGTACAGCGCATTCGGACAGTATTGAGACCCCTTGACGTTTTCCACATTTTGTTACTTTACAGCCTTATTCTAAAATTGATTAAATTGTTTTTTCCACCTCATCAATCTACACACAATTCCCCATAATTACAAAACAAAAACAGGTTTATAGAAATGTTTACGAATTTATAAAAAAAAAAACTGAAATATAACATTTACATAAGTACTCAGACCCTTTACTCATGACTTTGTTGAAGCACCTTTGGCAGCGATTACAGCCTCAAGTCTTCTTGGGTATGACGCTACAAGCTTGGCACACCTGTATTTGGGGAGTTTCTCCCATTCTTCTCTGCAGATCCTCTCAAGCTCTGTCAGGTTGGATGGAGAGCGTCCCTGAACAGCTATTTTCAGGTCTCTCCAGAGATGTTCGATCGGGTTCAAGTCCGGGCTCTGGCTGGGCCACTCAAGGACATTCAGAGACTTGTCCCGAAGCCACTCCTGCGTTGTCTTGGCTGTGTGCTTAGGGTTGTCAACTAGCCGGTGTCCCCGCACATTGACTCTGCACCGGTACCCCCCTGTATATATAGCCTCCCTACTGTTATTTTATTTTACTTCTGCTCTTTTTTCCTCAACACTTTTTTGTTGTTGTTGTTTTATTTTACTTTTTATTAAAAAATAAATGCATTGTTGGTTAAGGGCTGTAAGTAAGCATTTCACGGTAATGTCTACACCTGTTGTATTCGGCGCATGTGGCAAATAACATTTGATTTGATTTGATGTTGGAAGGTCAACCTTCACCCCAGTCTGAGGTCCTGAGAGCTCTGGAGCAGGTTTTCATCGAGAATCTCTCTGTTCTTTAATCCGTTCATCTTTGCCTTGATCCTGACTAGTCTCCGATTCAACGCTGCTGAAAAACATCCCCACACCATGATTCTGCCACCACCATGCATCACCGTAGGGATGGTGCCAGACTTCATCCAGATGTTTCGCTTGGCATTCAGGCCAAAGAGTTCAATCTTGGTTTCATTATACCAGAGAATCTTATTTCTCATGGTCTGAGAGTCTTTAGTCCAAGTGGGCTATCATGTGCCTTTTACTGAGGAGTGGATTTCATCTGGCAACTCTACCATAAAGGCCTGATTTGTGGAGTGCTGCAGAGATGGTTGTCCTTCTGGAAGGTTCTCCAATCTCCACAGAACTCTAGAGCTCTGTCAGAGTGACCATCGGGTTCTTGGTCACCTCCCTGACCAAGGCCCTTCTCCCCCGATTGCTCAGTTTGGCTGGACGGCCAGCTCTAGGAAGAGTCTTGGTGGTTCCAAACATCTTCCATTTAAGAATGATGGAGGCCACTGTGTTCTTGGGGACCTTCAATGCTGCAAAAATGTTTTGGTACCCTTCCCCAGATCTGTGCCTCGACACAATCCTGCCTCAGAGCTCTACGGACAATTCCTTCAACCTCATGGCT
>CM072239.1:46538858-46546358 GCA_036851935.1 Coregonus suidteri | reverse complement strand
ATGGCCAAGACCAAAGAGCTGTCAAAGGACACCAGAAACAAAATTGTAGACCTGCACCAGGGCTGGGAAGACTGAATCTGCAATAGGTAAGCAGCTTGGTTTGAAGAAATCAACTGTGGGAGCAATTATTAGGAAATGGAAGACATACAAGACCACTGATAATCTCCCCGATCTGGGGCTCCACGCAAGATCTCACCCCGTGGGGTCAAAATGATCACAAGAACGGTGAGCAAAAATCCCAGAACCACACGGGGGGACCTAGTGAATGACCTGCAGAGAGCTGGGACCAAAGTAACAAAGCCTACCATCAGTAACACACTACGCCGCCAGGGACTCAAATCCTGCAGTGCCAGACGTGTCCCCCTGCTTAAGCCAGTACATGTCCAGGCCCGTCTGAAGTTTGCTAAAGTGCAGTTTGGGATGATCCAGAAGAGGATTGGGAGAATGTCATATGGTCAGATGAAACCAAAATAGAACTTTTTGGTAAAAACTCAACTCGTCGTGTTTGGAGGACAAAGAATGCTGAGTTGCATCCAAAGAACACCATACCTACTGTGAAGCATGGGGGTGGAAACATCATGCTTTGGGGCTGTTTTTCTGCAAAGGGACCAGGACGACTGATCCGTGTAAAGGAAAGAATGAATGGGGCCATGTATCGTGAGATTTTGAGTGAAAACCTCCTTCCATCAGCAAGGGCATTGAAAATGAAACGTGGCTGGGTCTTTCAGCGTGACAATGATCCCAAACACACCGCCCGGGCAACGAAGGAGTGGCTTCGTAAGAAGCATTTCAAGGTCCTGGAGTGGCCTAGCCAGTCTCCAGATCTCAACCCCATAGAAAATCTTTGGAGGGAGTTGAAAGTCCGTGTTGCCCAGCGACAGCCCCAAAACATCACTGCTCTAGAGGAGATCTGCATGGAGGAATGGGCCAAAATACCAGCAACAGTGTGTGAAAACCTTGTGAAGACTTACAGAAAACGTTTGACCTGTGTCTGTCACGCCCTGGCTCTGGGGACACTGTTATGTTGAGCCAGGGTGTGTAGATTTGTGTTGTAGTTCTAGTTGGTTCATTTCTATGTTGGCCAGTGTGGTTCTCATTCAGAGGCAACGAGTGTCAGCTGTGGCTGGTTGTCTCTGATTGGGAACCACATTTAAACAGGCTGTTTTCCCACAGTAGTTGTGGGATCTTGTTTCTAGTTTGGTTTGTGTTAGACCGTGAACTGTCACGTTATCGTTTTGTTTATTTTGTCAATATATCGCCTAATAAAGAGTATGTTTGCCTGCAACGCTGCGCCTTGGTCCTCATCTCTAACCAACGATCGTGACAGTGTCATTGCCAACAAAGGGTATATAACAAAGTATTAAGAAACTTTTGTTATTGACCAAATACTTATTTTCCACCATAATTTGCAAATAAATTCATTAAAAATCCTACAATGTGACTTTCTGGATTTATTTTTCTCATTTTGTCTGTCATAGTTGACATGTACCTATGATGAAAATTACAGGCCTCTCTCATCTTTTTAAGTGGGAGAACTTGCACAATTGGTGGCTGACTAAATACTTATTTCCCCCACTGTATATGAGCCCAAGTCCCCAAAAAATTGATTTTGATTTTGGCGTTTATACAATACACAGCCTACCACATATTACACACCGCAGAAAAACATTTAAAAAAATTGATTTAAGATGTCTTTGATACATATTTGGTCTTGCCTATACTCCAAAATTAAACAAATTCTAGTAATCTCCTTTGAGTGTGGACTGTATTATTATTATGCATACTGGATGGACTGGTTACCTTATGCTACGCTCCAAACTTGCTTCATGCAGTCCATATATTACTGTATATGTTTTGATTTCTAAGACATTCTAAGGTGTGTACCATTCTCACCCAAAGTTGCCAATCTAGCGTGCAGGACCTGTTTCAAATGATAACTTTTACACTCAACATAGCTCGTATGCGCAATCGCTGGGGAAGTTCAATTATATTCTTCTTACTATTAAAATCATGTAATATAAAATAACGGCAATGAATTCATGATAATATCTTGTCCTACAGGCTTCCATTGGCTCATAATCAGATAACATACAGTAGGCCAACAGAATATGCTACTCTGTTCTTATGAAATACATATTATTCATATCATAATGTTTCTTTAGACCTGGCTAAAATAAATAACTTGATGTATTGTGATAGTGTATATTAAAATAGATGTAAATTATTAGACTTTGTTAAAATGTAGATGTTCCAAAGGAGCGTATCAGCGGCTTGTGGAGGCCTGGACATGCTCAACATGTTTATGTTAATTAACGGTCAGTCATTTGTGTGTGAGTGTGTGTGTGTGTGTGTGTGTGGGCCTGCGTGCATGAATGCGTGTGTCCTTGCTTCCACGTACCTGCAGTTCCTCTGGAACAAGGTAAGGCCCTCTCTTCCTCCTCCTCCTCCACCTCCTCCTCCTCCTCCTCCTCCTCCTCCTCTTCCTCTCCTCCATCTATAATCTCTTCAGTGGAGGTCAGGTGGTCCTGGCTGAGATCTGATAGAGAGAACTCCAGACTGTCCTCTCTCCACATGTCAGCTGATCTAGACCTCTTCTTCTTAAAACTCCCTCCTTCCCTCGGCCCCTCGCTCACCCTCTGGAGGTACCGCACGTCTCCATCCATCCCTCCATCCATCCCTCCATCTATCTCTCTCTCCACATCAACCCCCTCTACCAGGTACATCATCCCTCCTTCTTCCTCTCCTCCTTCACGTTCCAGAGCGATCGTGTCCGCCTCTGAGGTTTCCGGAGTAGGCGTGGCTAAAGAGGGGTCTCCGGTGAGGTCGTCGTCGTCGTGCGGGAAGGACTCGGAAGGCCTCATCGTCATGGCGACGCGGTCAGTCCAATGGGGGTTGATTCCAAACTCTCCCAGCTCGTCTGTCTGGTTAAAAGGTTCCAGGCCGTTCTCCACTAAGGATTGTGGGATACTGGGCGTGCTGGAGGAGCGGGTGCTGGCTTCGGAATTCCGGTGTTCTGATTTTCCTGCCGAGGGTCGTAGGGAGTGTCGACTGGGATTCTGCTGCTGATGCTTGGTGGAGAGGCGGAGGGATCGGGACGTGTGCTTTCGGGACAGGTGACCTTTCTCGTTTCCGTAGAAACCGCTGTCACCATTTTGACTTTCCACATTCCCCATGATTCAGCTGTGACTGAGGTGAGAGAGAGAGAGAGAGAGAGAGAGAGAGAGAGAGAGAGAGAGAGAGAGACAGAGACAGAGACAGAGAGAGAGAGAGAGAGATACTGAATCAAAACTAATGTACAATTCAAACATGGTCTTGAAATAGTCTATCTTGTAGAACTTAAAGGACTGTTCTAACCAAAACAACGCTGATCCTGGAAGAAAACGTTGACGTTTTTTCTGTTTTCAACCCCATCCTACTGCCTCCTGTAACCAGTTTAAATATGACTACAAAACAATGATGACATCTAAACTATTTGAAAGTTTCCCACCTCTTCTGTTGTGAAACTCTAAAGTGTATTTATATAATGTTGAGTCAGACACTGTTACTGTGCAGTAGGTCTACTCTGTAGTTTGAGTCATAGGTCACTAAACCTGATCATCAGGCACTGAGTGGGAAGACATCAAGAGTCACAGGGAGAGAGAGAGTGTGGGGGAGAGAGAGAGAGAGGGTGGGGGAGAGAAGGTGTGGGAGAGAGAAGGAGTGGGAGAGAGAGAGAGGGTGGGGGAGAGAGAGAGAGGGTGGGGGAGAGAGAGGGGTGGAGAGAGAGGGTGGGGGAGAGAGAGAAAGAGAGAAGAAGAGAGAGAGGGTGGGGGGGAGAGAGAGGGTGGGGGAGAGAGAGAAAGAGAGAAGAAGAGAGAGAGGGTGGGGGAGAGAGAGGGTGGGGGGGGTGGGGGGAGAGGGTGGGGGGAGAGAGAGGGTGGGTGGGAGAGAGAGAGACAGAGAGAGAGAGAGAGAGAGAGAGAGAGAGAGAGAGAGAGAGAGAGAGAGAGAGAGAGAGAGAGAGAGAGAGAGAAAATTTTAGAAACCTATCCAACAAAAAATATAGAGACCCAGAAAACCTGAGCCTACGCCTTCACAATGGTGAATCACTAAAACAATACAGAAATACACTACGGAGATGTATGGGTAAACCACTTCTCCAATCTGTTTGGCCCTATACATGATCAAATGCAAATCTTAGAATTAACTATTAAAGACTACCAGAACCCACTGGATTCTCCAATTACATTGTATAAACTACATGACAAAATACAAACCCTCCAACCCAAGGCCTGTGGTGTTGATGGTATCCTGAATATATATATATATGAAATGATAAAATATACAGACCACAAATTCCAATTGGCTATACTTAAACTCTTTAACATCATCCTTAGCTCTGGCATCTTCTCCAATATTTGGAACCAAGGACTGATCACCCCAATCCACAAAAGAGGAGACGAATTTGACCCCAATAACTACCGTGGGATATGCGTCAACAACAACCTTGGGAAAATCCTCTGTATTATCATTAACAGCAGACTAGTTCATTTCCTCAGTGAAAACAATGTACTGAGCAAATGTCAAATTGGCTTTTTACCAAATGACCGTACGACAGACCACATATTTACCCTGCACACCCTAATGGACAAACAAACAAACCAAAACAAAGGCAAAGTCTTTTCATGCTTTGTTGATTTCAAAAAAAGCTTTTGACTCAATTTGGCATGAGGGTCTGCTATACAAATTGATGGAAAGTGGGGTTGGGGGAAAAACACACAACATTATAAAATCCATGTACACAAACAACAAGTGTGTGGTTAAAATTGGCAAAAAACACACACATTTTTTTCCTCGGGGACGTGGGGTGAGACAGGGATGCAGTTTAAGCCCCACCATCTTCAACATATATATCAACGAATTTGCGAGGGCACTAGAACAGTCTGCAGCACCTGGCCTCACCCTACTAGAATCTGAAGTCAAATGTCTACTGTTTGCTGATGATCTGGTGCTTCTGTCACCAACCAAGGAGGGCCTACAGCAGCACCTAGATCTTCTGCACAGATTCTGTCAGACCTGGGCCCTGACAGTGAATCTCAGTAAGACAAAAATAACGGTGTTTCCAAAAAAGGTCCAGTTGCCAGGACCACAAATACAAATTCCATCTAGACACCGTTGCCCTAGAGCACACAAAAACTATACATACCTCGGCCGAAACATCAGCGCCACAGGTACAGTGGGGAAAAAAAAGTATTTAGTCAGCCACCAATTGTGCAAGTTCTCCTACTTAAAAAGATGAGAGAGGCCTGTAATTTTCATCATAGGTACAACGTCAACTATGACAGACAAAATGAGAAAAAAAAAATCCAGAAAAATCACATTGTAGGATTTTTTATGAATTTATTTGCAAATTATGGTGGAAAATAAGTATTTGGTCAATAACAAAACTTTCTCAATACTTTGTTATATACCCTTTGTTGGCAATGACACAGGTCAAACGTTTTCTGTAAGTCTTCACAAGGTTTTCACACACTGTTGCTGGTATTTTGGCCCATTCCTCCATGCAGATCTCCTCTAGAGCAGTGATGTTTTGGGGGCTGTCGTTGGGCAACACAGACTTTCAACTCCCTCCAAAGATTTTCTATGGGGTTGAGATCAGGAGACTGGATAGGCTACTCCAGGACCTTGAAATGCTTCTTACGAAGCCACTCCTTCGTTGCCCGGGCGGTGTGTTTGGGATCATTGTCATGCTGAAAGACCCAGCCACGTTTCATCTTCAATGCCCTTGCTGATGGAAGGAGGTTTTCACTCAAAATTTCACGATACATGGCCCCATTCATTCTTTCCTTTTACACGGATCAGTCGTCCTGGTCCCTTTGCAGAAAAACAGCCCCCAAAGCATGATGTTTCCACCCCCATACTTCACAGTAGGAATGGTGTTCTTTGGATGCAACTCAGCATTCTTTGTCCTCCAAACACGACGAGTTGAGTTTTTACCAAAAAGTTATATTTTGGTTTCATCTGACCATATGACATTCTCCCAATCCTATTCTGGATCATCCAAATGCACTCTAGCAAACTTCAGACGGGCCTGGACATGTACTGGCTTAAGCAGGCGGACACCATCTTGCACTGCAGGATTTGAGTCCCTGGCGGCGTAGTGTGTTACTGATGGTAGGCTTTGTTACTTTGGTCCCAGCTCTCTGCAGGTCATTCACTAGGTCCCCCCGTGTGGTTCTGGGATTTTTGCTCACCGTTCTTGTGATCATTTTGACCCTACGGGGTGAGATCTTGCGTGGAGCCCCAGATCGAGGGAGATTATCAGTGGTCTTGTATGTCTTCCATTTCCTAATAATTGCTCCCACAGTTGATTTCTTCAAACCAAGCTGCTTACCTATTGCAGATTCAGTCTTCCCAGCCTGGTGCAGGTCTACAATTTTGTTTCTGGTGTCCTTTGTCAGCTCTTTGGTCTGGCCATAGTGGAGTTTGGAGTGTGACTGTTTGAGGTTGTGGACAGGTGTCTTTTATACTGATAACAAGTTCAAACAGATGCCATTAATACAGGTAACGAGTGGAGGACAGAGGAGCCTCTTAAAGAAGAAGTTACAGGTCTGTGAGAGCCAGAAATCTTGCTTGTTTGTAGGTGACCAAATACTTATTTTCCACCATAATTTGCAAATAAATTCATTAAAAATCCTACAATGTGATTTTCTGGATTTTTTTTTTTTCAATTTGTCTTTCATAGTTGACGTGTACCTATGATGAAATTTACAGGCCTCTCTCATCTTTTTAAGTGGGAGAACTTGCACAAATAGTGGCTGACTAAATACTTTTTTTTTCCCCACTGTAACTTCCACAAAGCTGGAACGATCTGAGAGACAAGGCAAGAAGGGCCTTCTATGCCATCAAAAGGAACATAAAATTCGACATACCAATTAGGATCTGGCTAAAAATACTTGAATCAGTTATAGAACCCATTGTCCTTTATGGTTGTGAGGTCTGGGGTCCGCTCACCAACCAAGAATTCAGAAAATGGGACAAACACCAAATTGAGACTCTGCATGCAGAATTCTGCAAAAAGTATCCTCTGTGTACAATGTAAAACACCAAATAATGCATGCAGAGCAGAATTAGGCCGATACCCGCTAATTATCAAAATCCACAAAAGAGCTGTTAAATTCTATAACCACTTAAAAGGAAGCGATTCTCAAACCTTCCATAACAAAGCCATCACCTACAGAGAGATGAACTTGGAGAAGAGTCCCCTAAGCAAGCTGGTCCTGGGGCTCTGTTCACAAACACAAACAGACCCCACAGAGCCCCAGGACAACAACACAATTAGACACAACCAAATCATGAGAAAACAAAAAAATAATTACTTGACATATTGGAAAGAATTAACAAAAAAAAAAGAGCAAACTAGAATGCTATTTGGCCCTAAACAGAGAGTACACAGAGGCAGAATACCTGACCACAGTGACTGACTCAAACTTAAGGAAAGCTTTGACTATGTACAGACTC